>CM051351.1:600000-1020000 GCA_028015215.1 Gynostemma pentaphyllum | reverse complement strand
AAGACGCAAATCAAATTATCTATAAATACAATGTTTACTTCTCAATAAAACTTTATTTTCAAGTAATGAAATTATTAAGTAATGAAAGTACTCCAACTAGAGTTAGCTCAATAGGTAATTGTATTTTAAGTAAAGGTTAAAAATAGATTGCAATATAATTGTTTACTAAGAAATAAAAAAAGGGGAAAAGAGAAGAAGAGAATTTGCTGATTAAATATAAACGATATATTACATTGGAACAGTATAGAGTAACAATGAAGCAGCATTTCCTGGAGAAAGGGGAAAAAATGTGGTTAAAAAGTAACCTTAATTTTCAATTTAATTTGATCATAATTTTTTTTTTTAAAAAAAAAAGAAGAAGAAGAAAGTAAAAAATACCCATAATTCCAACTGCCATTCTTAGGTTATGAGCTCCCATTGTTGTTGATTTTGAAGCTGAAAGAACGATGTTTTTCAGTTTTCAATCACAATCAAGAAATGTTAAATGCAGTGAGACTTTAAATAGAGGGTGAGGGCATATGAATCATGAGATAATGGAATTGTAAAAAGAGGAAGAATAATAATAATAAAAGCAGGAAAAAAAAAAAAAAAAATAGTTAGTGCCGTCCACATCTTACAAACTTTAATATATATATATGTGTATGTGTGGGTGGATGGATTAATAGCTTGCTCCAAAATGAAAATCTTGTTTAAATTAAAGGAAAAATTGTAAATGTTTATATATATATATATATATTTTAAATAAACCTACTTTGTTAGTTGAGTCATCACAAATGTGTGTACTTTAGAAATATATGTGATTTTTTTATTACAAAAAATTACTAATATTTCTATTCAATCCACTATTTATAATGCATTAACGATAATATATTCTTGCATTTTAGAGAGAAAAAACCGTTAAAAATAAGAGGCAATCACTGAAATAACATATTTTTACCTAATAATTATAGTTCAATAATTACTAAAATAACATAATTATAGTTCAATAATTTAATGAATTATAATCAAATAATTTATTGAAGTAAAAAAAGTAAAAAAAAAAAACTAACAAATTCATTGAAAATAATAATGAAAGATAATCAAATAGTTTGCTAAATTATTGAACTTGCATGTAAAAAATTAAAAAAAATATAAAATTCATTAAATACCCATGAAAAATAGTTCAATAATTTGATGAATTATAATTATGCTATTTCAATAATCTTTAAAAAATTATGACATTTTAAACTTGAAAAAACGACATATATTTCCCATCAACTATCGAATATATTAAAAATAACATTCTTTCACTTTAGTCCACGGCCCAGAGGTAAGTATGACTTCTATCTTAAAAAAAGTATGACTTGTATTAGGGCTGCAAACAAAACCGGTAGAACCGGAACTGAACTGGGAACCGGTAGGAATCGAACCGAAACCGGTTCATACGGTTCCGGTTCGGTTTTTGTTTACGGAACCGATAAGCATTCGGTTCCGGTTCCGGTTTCTTTCAAAAAACTGGTAAGAAACCGGAACCGAACCGATAAGGATTTAATTTAATTTTTTAATTTTATTTTATATAGCATGCCTAATTTGTTTAGTTTATGAATTGATTTTAGGAGTTTGGATCAATTTATTTGATATATTATTATGGATTTGATGATCATATTCATATATTTATAAATTTTAGAATGGATTTTTTGAGTTTCTATTGATTTCATTTGTAAGAATTTGATTTTAAATGAAGTTAGGATTTTATTATCAAATATTTTTAATGCATTATGTGCTACCCAAACCGACCCGAACCGGAACAGGTAAAGAACCGGTAAACAACCAATAAAAGAACCGGTAAGGAATCGGAACCGAACCGGTATTACCAGTTTGGTTCCGGTCCGGTTCTAAAGGAAACCGGTTCCGGTTCCCACTTTTCTAATTTCTTCTTACCGGTTTGGTTCCGGTTCTTGCCAAGAACCGGTAGGAACCGAACCGGTAACACCCCTAACTCGTATCACATTAACTTTAAAAGATAATGACGAATGGTTGTTAGATTTATGAATCATACCTTCAGGATTTAATACCGATTTTAAGTATTTTTTCGATTTATAAAACTATAAATTATGCTCATTTATCAATTAATTTTAATAAATATGGACACATAACATCTTCTATGTACTCCAATTCTATTAAAAATAACAAAAAAATAATCAAAGTGTGGTTTGTAGAAAAAGTCACAAACTTTATAAGGTGTAAAATCTACAAAACTACACTCGTATGTTAAAATTTTCTCATTATTTATAATAAAATTAGAAAACGTGACAAACATTGAATAAACACGTGTCTCAATTTTATTAAAGTTAATTATATAGAGATGTGATTTATCGAATCAAATAAACTACCTAAGATATAATTTGTAAATTGCACAAACCATAAATATATGATTGGTAATTATCCTTTATTCATTGCGGGTAAAAAAATATTATGATTATGATTCTAGGTTGGAATCCTGCTTGCCTACACATGCATTAATTGATAGTGAATTCTTTTTGGAGTATATGTTTGGGGTGCCTTTTTACTAATTTAAAAATTGTTTGGAATGATAATTTCTCTCTCATATTTTATTTCGCTGCTTTCTATTTATATTATATTATCTCAGTTTTTTATCTAATTTATAGCGTATTATTGTTATATTAATCCTTATTTAGAAAAGAAAAAAAAACTAATATAGCACAATGTTAATTTTGACTTCTTTCGTCGTTAATTTATTCTTAAAAACGTTCATCTAATCTAAACGTTAATATTATGATTTTATTAATATTATACTTACAATTAAAATGAATTTTAATAAATTTGCCATCAAATTCATCATTTTGTTGACGTGCATAAGGGTAAAAACTAGTTTAATTCTTATATTAAGAGGAATCAAATCAAATTGATCAAACCAGGAATATGAATGGTCAATGGTCTGGGGCCCAAATATTTTGAATATAATAATATGTATGGGTGTAAAAGAAATGTTTCGAGGATCCGCTTGAAAAATCCTTCAAAGCCCTTTTTTACTTTTTAATAGTAGGAAAATATTTGCCTCCTGATCCCCTTATATGTTCATTTTATATTGGTTAAAAGTAAATCAATGGTCCCATGAAAATAATAAAAATATTATTGTTTTTTAACCAATAGAAATAGAGATCAGGAGGAGATCTCCTTTAAAAAAATGTTAACGCTGACTTAAGTGTTTAATAATATTCTCTTGATAATCATTTCATTTTCATTTTTTAAACGATAGAATTATTTGATAACCATTTAATTTCTCAGTTTTAGTTATTTTTTAAAAATCATGCTGGGCTTTAATTTTTT
The DNA here is from genome assembly GCA_028015215.1 of Gynostemma pentaphyllum. Taxonomy (NCBI): domain Eukaryota; kingdom Viridiplantae; phylum Streptophyta; class Magnoliopsida; order Cucurbitales; family Cucurbitaceae; genus Gynostemma; species Gynostemma pentaphyllum. The sequence continues at coordinate 1,016,670 of CM051351.1, read as the reverse complement.
TAATTAAACCAAGAAACTAAAATTGAAAAACCAATTGATTTTCAAATATTTCTGTTTCTTAAAAATTAAAAAATAAAACAGAAAACGAAATGCAAGGCCTTAACTTTTTTTTACAACTCCCAATCCCATGTTAGCAATGATACGATCACACAAACAGAATACTTATAAAAAGTGCTTCAAATTGACTAGTATAGTTCACTATTTGATTAATTTATTCCATAAACAAATAGGACAAATTCCACCAAAGAATAGCATATTTTGCAATTTGTTAAAAATGTCTTGATGTAGCATCTATCACCAACAATGCAAATTCTCATATTTTACATCGACTAATCTCTCGGACAACCACACAACTTTATAACATTTGATGTCAGAATACTCGTAAGATAATATCTTAGAGCTACACTACACATGGTTCATGATCTCAAAATTTTAATAAAAGTTCTTTGACCACTAGACTCATGATTAATTAATGTCGAACGTACATCGATATAAATTATAAAATATATGTTTCTACTTAACATTTGAAAAATACCAAAATTTAAGACTTACCCACGTGGAGATAATAATTAAGTTGTCTCTCTTCATTCATGAGTTGATATATCTCTAGTTCATTTTCAATAGAGAAAAAGATATATAATCGAGTTGTATCATCGGATATCGACATTTTCATAGTTAAGTATTAATCAACATGTTACATTGATATAGATTTAAGCATGAAAAAGAATAAATTTTGTAGAAGCAATTAGCATGGAAGAATGTAATTCTCAAAGTTTATCATAAACAGAGAACAGTATATGAAGGATATTAGAGCAACTAATGAAAAGAATTTTGTTCTTTGGAATGAAAAATAATTCTGACTTTTAATGGTTAAACTGTTATGCTTGTGAAAGAAGATAGAGATTTTAAATGTTAAGTTTGATTCCAATTCTTATGATAAGATATGGTGTTGAAGGAAAAAACGTGGCTTAAAAACATCAGACACTTGGAATATTGTTAAAGATTATTTGGTGCTGATTTTTAAATGTTCTCAAAATGAAAATTAAGATTCAAAACCAGGTTGAGAAAATTATAATTTTGTTTTGTCAAGTTTGGTTAGATTTCACCTAATTCAATTAAAAGTTACATTTAATCTTTGAGGTTTGGAAAATAATTTGAAATAGTCTTTCATTAGTGTTTCATAAAATGTTAAATGATAACGTGATATTTTTAATGTGTTTTTTCTCATATAAATATTTTTATATACATACTATGAGTAAAAACTACACTTAAGTGTTTATAAGTAAAAATACTTTGAAGTGATTCTATTTCTAGTGCGATGAACTCTTTTCAATTTGAAGACTGGTCGGGTATTTTTTTAATTGTTTGATCGTGTTTGAGGTAATTTTTTAGAATAATATTTAAATCAAACACTTAAATAAGGAGACTTTTAAAAAGAAAAAAAAACTAATTAAATGCTTCAAGTAAAAAAACACTTATATTTGTAGTGTGATAAACTAGATTGTCCAAGTCTGGAAGAAATGAAGAGTAAATTAACAAAAGAATGTGAATATTGTGAGATATACAGTGTGTATCTAGAATATGAATTATTGAAGCAAGGGTCTGCTCTGGTCTGGTAAGATAGGCAGAGTCCAAAGAGAAACAAACAGAATTTTTTTAAAAAAATTACTTTTTTTTTTCTTTCCATATTGTTTCAAGATGTGTTGTTTGTTTGTACCATTGATTGAATGTGACATTATTATTATTCTGCCTGCCTGCCTGCCTGCTACTCACCTTTTTCACACTTTGATGTTCTATATTGCTTGGATTTGCTCATTGAGTTGACACTGTTTACAAGCCATCTCTCTCTATCTCTCCCAGGCCATCACCATTTTTTTTAGGGATGCAATCGTTCAGTTTTTTATCCAAACCGGAATCGACGTTAACTTCTAGAAAATAAAGAAACCAAACCGACCGATGAAGGTTGAGGAACTGAACTGTGTTTGGCTTGAACATAAACGGATTCAAGGTTAATCTAGATAAGTTTTGATCAATTTCCATTCAGTTTCATCTTTTCGTTAATTAAATTTCTTTATTATTATTTATTACTGATCGGTTCGATTTTTATTTAAACACCAAAAATCAAATGGTTATTGCCTAAGATTAGTTAACGAAAAAAAGGGATGTCTTTTATTTTGTAATCTTGTGGACCAAACATGTCTAAGGAAACACCTGGATATCAATGCATTATTATCAAATTGCAATCTGACTGAGATAAAAGAGAGCTGCATTTCAAAAAAACTTCACACTCTCTGCTCATCTCTGAAACCATTCCCAGAAAGGGAAGGAGAAAATGATGTATGCATTTTTCTGAACAGACAAAATAATTTTGTATCCATTTGTATGTCCATGCTTGGGGGGGTCTGGAGTGAAATCAGATTCAGGATCAGATTGGTCATTTTTCTCTCTCTGTTCTTGGTAAGAAAGAATGTTAGCTGAACAAAAGGTTTAAGACCGTTCTCACCCGCCCCAACTACCTGTTGTAATATTATAATTTGTGGGTGATTAGATTAGAACGTTCTTCACTGCCTTAAACAATCGATCATCGTAGAGAAAGAAGAAGCTATATCATATCAGAGAGGAGAGAGAGGTCTGATTCTGAGATTATCATCTCATTTAGATCAGTTATAGAAGAAATTTACTAGTTCTATACTAAAAGAATGAAAATACATGACTTTCCAAGCATAGCTTTCTCTCTCATATTTGAATATTTGTCTTTTATCTCTCTGTAAGTTGTCAACTACAAGTCTACCAACCCAACAAGTCAACCAACAAACTTACTTCCCAAAGTTTGGTAGCCAAAGAAAAGAATACATCATTTACAGTTAACTTAAATTTCCCCATTACAGGTTTTTCAAAGCTATTGTTTTCTATCCTTCTTTTCTGGAAATATAAATTTATTTCATCCCACGCTTGTTTATTATCCTCCATTTTCTCTTCCTCTTTCTCTCTTTGTGGAAACATGGACCATCATCACCAGAAACAAGCGAAAATAGCTGCTCCAATAGATTCTGAAGGTTTACATTTCTTTTATTATTATTCTTTGCTAACTTATTTCTATCCAATCTCTCACCCCTGAAGTTTTCACTTCATGATTCCCTCACTTTCTGATGATATTTCAGACCAGTCTATTAACATATTTCTCTTATCTAACAGAAGTCAGTAGTGCTCGGTGGCAGTTAATAACTATGACAGCACAAGAGGAAGATCTCATCCATAGAATGCATAAGCTGATTGGAGATAGGTGAATTTAGTTGAAAGAAAAACAGAGTTCTCTCACCTTTTTCTACAAGAATAGAGAAAGATACTTATCTCTCTTTCTTTCATCCATTTTAACTGCGAGTTTCTGAGAAAACGGCTTCTTATTTCAGGTGGGATCTGATAGCCGGCAGAATTCCCGGGCGTAAACCAGAAGAGATAGAGAGGTATTGGATAATGACTCACTTTGAAGGGTATGCACAGAGAAGAAGAGAGTAAGAGAGACAGACATAGTGAGAGGCTAATTAGTATGCAATGGTTTCTGGTGGGTTCCTTCTATGGTTCCCTTTATGTGGTTTCCATGCTGAGCTGATAATCATCTCCCAATAGCTTTAGTGTATTGCAAATCCTTTCAAGAACATATGGGTGTGTAACTGTAGCTATTTTTACATTTAACTATTAGTAGAGATAAACATTTATGTTTCCAAAACCACCATGGGTTGATCCCGTAATCAAAAGTGCAAATTCTAATCCCACCAATCTATAATCCTAACTAGAATTTTAAATGACCAAATCTCGACCTCAAATATTGTAGGGTCAGACAATTATTAGTTGACGATTTTAAAAGCTGACATTCAAGGTTAAAATTAAAGCAAATTAATCATTTTTGTGTGGTTGCAATTTAAATACGTTGTCTAAAACTAGTAAGGTTCACCACATGTTAAAGGTTTAAATTAGTGGAAATAATTTAATTCCAAATGCCTAAATTTTTAGTAGGCATTTAGAAGAATATATGTTGATTTGATCGGCCAGTTAGATTAGAAGGCACAAAGTAGGATTCTAAACCTCAAGGCATGAAGATATATTATCTACTATCATAAGATTTGGGTATAAAAAATGACGAACAAAAATGCACCTTCCAATAGATTAAACTTTCATCTTTCTAGACAAACAAAAAAGGAATGCAATGAAATGAAATGCCAATTCTGAAAGAAGAAACCCTGCATTCTGAGTATAAATGTCATGAAATGTCTCACTGCAAACACATTTTTTAATAAGACGAGACGAGAGATTAGTGAAAACTTGCTATGATCTACAGGTGTGAAGCACAAATCAATATGTAATCAAAATTAGATTGGCCAAACAGATTTGCTCTACTGAGAACTACGAAGTTGGAAAAAAAGAAAAAAAATTATATTACTCTTGGAAACGGCCCAAAATATCACAAAATTGTCGGCTCAATTTGAGCAACATATAATTAGTCTAGCCACCAAAACTGGGCTGCCCTTTCTTTTTTGTTTTTGTATTTTTTTGGAGGGCGGTGTGTGCTAGTAGTTATTCTCTCTGCACCTATTGACCTACAAGAGAGATCTACAAAATTGAGATAGTATATCCATTGTAATCGTTCGGCATGTTAGAGGAAATGCTCTCTGGTCGATGAGTTTCTCTTATGCACATCTCACACCAGAAGAGGGTAAGAAGCATCTCTTACCCGGTCATGATGAAGTTGGATATTGGTGATGAAGAAGATACTTCACAACTTCGTAAAATGAAATCACAATCCCAACTGATGGGCCTGCACGGGCAACACGAGGACCAACTCCTGCAAACAGTCCTTTCATCCCACCATCCCTGGTCCAAGTTAATTCAATTTAAGTCAGACAGTAAAGGCCCAAACGTTCGATTTTACTAGCTGAAGCTAAAAAGGGTATAACTGCTACAGATCATATTTTCCTTGCCACGGTCAATGAAACAGCGCAAATTATATTATAGACAAATTATAAAGCACTTCCGAATGTTTCATGTTGAATGACGTCTTCCTAGCGACACCAATTAAGGGATAAAAGCATCTTTAGGAAACCCTACTAAATTTAACAGTGTCCAAAGTAGTGACATACCTCCAAATCTCCATTAGTGTTTGCCGAGTTGTCATTCGCAATGCCCTCATTGGATCCTTCTAAAGTTTCCAAAAAACATTTAAAAATTAATTATATGGATGCATGAAAGAAAAGAAAAAAAAAGACAGAAATGACAAAGAAACACAATCGGTGACTAAATCCCGAAAGAAATTTGTAGACAAAAAGCAGCTCCTACATTACCCTCTGATCAATATAGGAGTGCTGGGGCTAAGACAATCTTTTTACTAGAATATAATGTATGTTAACTTTGGACAATCACTAAAATTCTCAGGAAAACAGCCTTTCAACAGAATAGAGATTATATTTAGAGGAAAGGGAACCTCTATCTGTCGTCGGGTCTTTGCAACATCCAAGGGACATGTAGCAGCAGCCGAAATACTTCCAGCAACAAAACCCGCACAGAAATTGGCCCCTAGCACACTGGCTGCATTAGCTTCATCACCAACCAATCCAAGAAGTTTCCTTCTAACCTGGAGAGATGATTTAAACTCAGTTAAACATATAGTATTGTGAAGAGTTGTAAGACATTCCTACAGCTGAACAGATAAATGCTCACTGGTTCAAGGGTCGACCAACAAATTGCTGAGAAGGGAACATCACGAGCAAGCTGTGCCCCCATCCCAGTCCAAAGGACACGATAACCTTTTGCTGTCATGATTTCATTAATTATATGTGTGACAATGCTCTTAAATTTGGAAGAATGTGTAAGGCACCATTCTTACATAAATTTGTTCAAAGAGAAATTAACTTACAAACAAATTCAGCATTAGTTGTGCTGCTAACATTGGAGAGGAGACCAAGTAAAGTCTTCCAGACTCCAGGTGGCTTCTTGCCAATTTTCATCTCCTTGAATGCCTATACAAAACCAAATAAACAATTCTTTTTAATAATAATAATAATAAAATGAAGCCACACTGGGAGGGATAACCTTGCCAATTAATAACTAATCAAGCATACCAAACCAAACCAAGAATACATAAAAGTATGCCGACAAAAAAATGAAGTAATTAAATTAAAATTAAAAGCTAGCCACGCAACTTGCATGTGTCTCAAAGTATTACAGAAAGGGAAGATAAAGTTACACTCATTGTTCTTCAATAATGCACAGCACAACTGAAAGGACATCCTCTAAGGCAACAATCAGAACACTGTATAACGTGAGCGGCTAAAAGTAATCAAAAGCTATTGAGGAGCATTTATACAAACATTTAACAGGAAAAGAGAGATCAGATAGTACTACAGCCGAACCTACAAACATTGATCATCATCTTAACTGATGTATAAGCCATGTTTTCATGTGTTCATTACCTGCATACGAGTTCTAGCAAGCTCAATAGGATAGCAAGTTGCACAAGCCAAAGAACGCGCCATTGCCCCAGCAACTAATGGAACATAAGGAGTAGTACTGGGAACATTCTTTAAGGTAATCTCTTCTAACCAGTTACGAAACATGTCATAGCAGGGTAGGTAGATCCCCACCTATTTTTGAAATTAAAAAAGACGAGGAGCATTAATCAGATATGCTATACATTTTCACGTGATACTCAAAGGTAACTCTTTAGACAGAGAGTGGGGAAAGATAGGCCTTGGATGAATATGAGATCATACCGTTGGAACAGCAAGAGCTAGGCCAGCATTTGTGCCTCTCCACAACCTAGCAAATCCTTCCTGTGAATTTCATAAAGTATAGAGAATAATACAAGAAACACATAGTTCATAAACTACATACATTCACAGTCCAACTCAACCAATTACATCATTTCAGTAACAGAACCCAGATGTGATATTCAAATATTAAAACAACACATGATATAATTATAACAAAGCTTAAGTAGTCTTCAACAACAACAAAAAATTCACAAATTTATTCATAGGCAAGATTAACAAGAGAAAACTGACCAACCTGTCGAATGATTTTGTAGAAGACGTCCAATGTCCCTTTGTATTGAAAACAATCGGGAGGACATATTGATACTGTACCATGAATCCCAGCACGTGCACATGAAGGAGAACACCTTAAATCTGCAAAAATCTGGCACAAAATATATATCAATCAAAGAATTTAATGGAATACATGAAGGAAAGATCCAGTCCATTAACAGGACACTAAATGCATAATAATATATATGCCAAATAATCCAAATTGTGAAAACTAAAATCTGCTAATATAATGTTAGCTCCATATATTCCCACGAATCTCCCACTCAGAACCATCACTCATTCCTTAAAGGTATAAGAAAAAGCAGACTGCAAAATGGAATGTCATACCAAAAGGAATTCTCTTCAGTCAATCCAGAGTCATCTATTCAAACTAAAAACTTCACCACGGGAATTTATGGGTGGTGGGAACAAAAACAAAACATGGGTTCAGGGTCTGTGGCATAATTTAGAATTTATAGGGGGGCTCAACCATATCTGAGAAAGGTCTATCAAGCACCTAAGAGAAAACACCCTAACCATTCATTCCAAGCCTAGAAAAATACAAACAAAGTTAATAAAGCTCTATGGTTAGCATCTAGTAAGATATAACATCAATTCAATCAATTTTATAATATTTTCCTGATCACAAATTGAATTATACTCTTTAGCCAGAGACCCAAATAAATGAAATTATACATATCTTTTCATGAGAGCATCATGATAATTATAGATAGTGTATCTACATGGAAAATAAATTATAAAAAATAAAAATCATGGGACTGGAATGAGCACCCCGAAAAGTAATTAGCCAGGGATCAAATATAAATCCCCCAACGGTGTCGGTAACAACATATATCATAGTGCAAAAGCTAGTTAAAATAAAAGTTTACAACACCATTAGATTCTATAGAGGGCTACATTCAAGATAGCAATAAAAATGAATCAGACTTGCAGATGAGGGGGAAGGAATATTAGAACAAACCGTATTTGGTCCAAAAAAAGCCATGCGACTGGTCCAATTACTAAGTGGATGTGAATAAGCAACTCCTGCAGCTTGAGCTTGCAACCTTGTCTAATAATTGGAATAGTAGACACAAATTAGATTGCATGATAAGCTAGACGTCCCATGGTCAAAACAATACATACACACATATATATAAATATATCTCATCATGGATCAAACCTGATTAATTATATGAAGAGCAGAGTGAAAATTTATATAAATCTCAGAATACTTTATTTTTTCAGTGAAGATGACAAAAAATCCCAACCTATAAAATTTAAGGAAAATGTTTGTCCAAACTTTTTAAACATTCAAATCATCATCTTGAAGTGTTGAAGAACCATCGTTCAAAGAATCCTAGCAGGAAGGAAGCATTTCACCATCCAATGCACTCAAACTCCTCTCAATACATAATGGGATATTCATTAAAGATAATTGAATTAAGGCAAGTTTATATATATACGCATGTTAATAAAAATATGATCTTTATGATAATGTTAATAAAAATATGATAAAAAAATCATAAAAAGTAGACTGATCATTGCCATTGAACCTATGCATATTTTAAATCACACACTAGCAAAGCAAATTCCAATATTTTCCATAGAATAAAATCCCAATCATGATTACCTTAACAACATCAAGAGGATTAACAATGATAGCAGAAAAAAAGGCGGCGCCGGCAGCAGAAACAGCACGCTCTGCGAAACCTAATTTGCCATCAGAATTATTGATATTCAAAGAAGCAGATGATTCGTTTTCTCTTTCGAATCTCTGTGTTTCGTCTTCGGAACTAATCCAGGAATTATGAGCTTGTTCTGATTTCACCATTGTCTCTGGAAAAAAAACCGATTAATTGATAAAAAAAAAAAAAGAGAGAGAATTTTGAAGACGAAGAGAATCAGAAAATGAAAAAAAAGAATATGAAAAAGTAGACACCTGATTAAAAAATGGATTTCTGTTGGAATTAGGAACAGAAATTTACATATGTAGATTGAAATGAGGATTCCAAAATTGTTGGAGAACAGGGAAAGGAAAAGAGGAAGAGGAAGAGGAAGGAGAAGCTCTTCTCTTAGGGCCACAATTTCATATGAATGACCATATATTTTGATCAAGTAAGACCTTTCTTAATTTGGTGGTATAAACCTAGAAAACCCTACGGAATTTCTATTTCCATAATTAAATTCAACAAATCAGGACATTTTGGTTTGTGGTAAATTACTATGAATTTATAATTACTTTTACACATAATTTCATTTTATAAGTTTTTTTTTTCAAGGGAGGACTCGACAATATTATAGAATAATGTATTTATTACTTATGACTACTTAGTATTTAATGAAATAAATATATTTTTTTTAAATTTAATAAAGGGATGATTATATACTCATTTTCTTGATAATTTATTATTATTATTATTTTAAGGATTTTTTTAGTTATACAACTCCTATTATTAAAAAAAATATATAATCTACTTTTATAAACATTTTTATATCTTAATTAAATTTTAGAAACTAAACAAAAAAATTGACAAAGATTTCAAAGGAGTTTTAAAAAAGTGTGAACAAAAATAAGAAGAAAAAACTGGTTAGTGATAAAACTTAAATTTAAATTGAAAATAATAAACTAAAATTATTATCAAACATGGTCTTAATTTTGTGTTTGTGTTTGTGGTTTTTTTTTAAAAAAAACTTAATTTTAATAATATAAACTTTAAAAAATTGGCAAATAAAATAAATAACTATTTAATTCTGTTTGATTTTTTTTTCATTATTATTTTTTTGTATATTACTCATTCCAAATAATATTTGATTAAACAAAAAATTAGTAGCGTGTGGAAATGCAACGTGTAAATGAACCAAACACAACCCTAAATTTTGGATCGTCAAACAGCGGCCGCACGCTTTCTACTTTCTAGAAGTATCCATTGCATTTTAGTCCTGCGAATTAACGTATTTCACGGGCCGGCCTACAATTTTCCTCTTTTTTTTTTTTTCATACAACTCATCTATAAATTACAGCATCCTGTCATTTGTTAATTACATCTTTGAATTTCTAATTGTACCAATAAATTTAATAAATTATTAAAATTGGATAGCCTTGGCTTAAAGAACTCCTTAAATCATGGTATTAAAAATTAAACTTGCCCTATCTTCTCTATACCAACATCAAATCTTCCTCAATTAATAAAGAAAAAAATATGAATAACCTAAATTTAACCATTTAGTTAAATCTTATTTGTATTCATTATATAATAAACTGTTTTAATTATACATCTATAGGTTTCATTACATTTTCTAGTTGTAAAATTGTCTTGTACTTATAGAGATTGAAATAAAAAGTCTACTATATTTTAGGAGTATCTTGATTGAAAGTGATAAAATATGAAGATTAAATGAAAATATAAAAATGTTAAGACCACACATAGTTGTAGAGACGAATTTAACATGTAAATTGTAGGTGTAATCGATTTGCTCTCATTCTTTGGCGAAATTTGCAGCAGATTCAGGTTATTCGGGTCGTTGGTTTGGAATTCTCCCTCCTTGACTTAGGGATTTTATGTTGCAATTGACTTTCTCATTTGCATTTTTGCTGTCTGAGTTTTGTTAATAGAAAAAGGGTAAAATGCAGATAACACCCTTGTGGTTTTGGTCAAATTCATGTAGTTTAAAAATGGAAAATTACACTCATGTACTTCCAAATTATGTCAATGTCACCTCTCCCCTTTAACGCTATAAATTTTATTTTAGCCATAACTTTTTTATTTAAACTTCGATTTTGATGATTCAAGATGTTTTGGAATCTTTATTTTAGGCTTTATCTTATGTTCACTTGAAAACTTTTAAATCATTAGTAAACAACGGGGTTAATGACTTTAATCATACCAAATATTTTGACAATAATAAAACTCTTTTATTTATTGAAAATTTTTAATTTTGAGATAACCATGACGTAAAACCCGAAATGAGGATTCCAAAACATCTTGAATTATCAAAATCGGAATTCAAACGAAGAAGTTATGGCTCAAAGAAAGTTTACAGCGTTGGAATGGAGAGTCTTATTGACATAGTTTGAAAGTATATGAATGTGATTTACCATTTTTAAACTACAGGAACTATTTATGAATTTGACTAAAAACACAGTGGTGCTATTTGCAGTATACCCATACAAAAAAAAACCGTAGAGACGAAGTGTTTAATTAATATTTATAAAAAAAACACATAGCTAAACTCTGATAATAATTACGTCAGCATTACGATTGGATGCATACACACACACCACACAGTATGTACACGTGCTACTCACGTGACAATCTAGTGTGGTTCCCACTTAGCCAGGGAATTGGGTTGATTGTATGGACCTCCAATTGCTGAGGTGTCATTAAGGTACTACGATGCGACACGTGTCAGATAATGAAGATCTGATTAATAGTCAAATTTTAATCCATGCAAAAAGCATAGTGGTCAATTGCCTGGAAAGTAACTAAGATATATCAGGTCAACCATTAAATATTCTTTCTCAAAGGGTCTATTCAAAATATGACCAGTTTAAAAATGGCTTAAAATGAATTTTCCTAAAATTAAATACGAGAGAATCTTGTATTTAAAAATTAAGAATAAGATATAGTAGAAAATATTAAGAATTAATGAGATGCATCTATGTATTTGATGAGATGAGATTTGTAGAATATGATTTTAATTTTTATTGAATTGTTATTTAAAATTTAGAATTAAAACTGACTTTAGTTTCTAAGCTTTTAAAAATTTATTTATCCTCTAGCTTTTTATGACATTCTCTTTCAACCTCTCTTTATTAAAATAATAATAAAAAAAAAATAAAAATGACCCATGCAATTTCACTTAATTTTATAAATGACCCACAAAAATTAAAATTTCTGGAAGAATCTTTCTCATTTTGTATCCATTTGATCCCTCATACCTTTTACCAACCGGAAACCATCATCAAAAGTTGGATCCCTTTCTTTCTTCCATCACCACGCCGAACTAAAAAATATTTATCCTTTTTTTGGCTTTTTTTTAAGAAATTTTTTTTATATAAAATGTTGAAGGTGTGGATTGAACCATTCTCTAAAAGGGGTGAAATTATAATGCCTTAATCAATGGGTATGCGTTTTTTTTTTTTGATAAATAAGTCTTACTTTATTTACTTTTTAGGGGAGAGAGGACAATAAGAATGTCAATGATTCATAGGTAAGTTAATTAATAAATGCTTCCTTAATTTGGTTAGTTTTTAAAATGTGAGGTTGGTTATTAAATACTAATACTATTTGGTTTTGTACTTAACTTTAAAAGAAAGAGAAATAGTACTTAAAATCCTGTCCAAATGCCACAAACCATTTTTTTTAATAGATAGCTATTTCTCGTTTTTTAATTTTGGATAATGTAAAATTATTGGTAAACAAACTATAAATTTTTAAAAATAAGAATAAAATTGATGTCAAAGGAGTCTAAATTTATAGGGGATGAGTAGCAGATTTTTGTTTTTAAATAACATGTACATAAATTTTTTCATAAGTAATGTTAACTTTCTTCTCTCCTTTTTTTTTCTTTATAAAAAAGAAATGTGCACTTTTTTCTTTAATATTATTCTCAAGCAGCATCTAGTAGAGTACTTTTGTCTTTTTTCGTGGCTTGATAATGTTATATTATTATTAGGAGAGCTCTCTCTATAAAGAGATTTTCTTTCTTTTTTGACATGTAGAAATGGGAGGTGATGGAAATTATAGTCCATAAATAAATAATGTAAATCAATTACACTTTACCAATTGAATCGTTATCGAAATAGTTATTATTTACTTATAATGATTTTCAACGTGTTTGACATTCACTAGTTTATAAAATTACAAATCACATATTTTTATTGATTACTTTTAATGATTTTCAACTTGTAATTACTAACGTATTCTAACTCTAATAAAAATATTTGAATAAATAAGTACACTTTGAAGAATATATAATTATATATATAAATAATATTTGCATTCATATGTTAAAGTTTTTTTTAATGGAATTGGTCATAAGTACATTCTAAACAATTAAATTAAATATAAAATATTTTATAAGATTCCATTTTTTTTTTACAAATATAAGATTCCATTTCAATCGTCCTCTTTCTTATGCAAAACTTTGAAAGGAAAAAAAACTGCTCTTAGAATGAGAAATTATTCGAGGAGGTGACTACAATGTGGGGTTTTTTTTTTTTTAAACCAATGTGGCTCCTCTTTGAATGAGTGACAAGTGTCTTTTGCAATAAGTTTTTTTTCCTCCCCTTAATTCAACCCTTGTAAGAAACGGAGTGAACGGTAGTGGGAAGTTCGTGGAGATTATTATTTTTCCTTTTTCTTTTTTCCTCTTAAAATTATAAAGAAAAACTCATGTTATTGCATAAATATGATCGATATAATTTATTTGTCGTAGAAACAAATTTTGCCTAAAAATATGGAGAACGACTTAATTTGGATGAGTGAAAGTAATGTGTTGCACTAGAGGTAGGGGTGTTCAAAGAAACTGAAAAATCGATGAACCGAACCAGACCGAACTGAATCAAACCCAGGTTTATTGTCTAAGTATTTAAACCAATGGTTCTTTTGGTTTGTAATAGTAAAAAACCGTGGGAATTGATTTTGGTCCGGTTTTTATAAACCAAACTGTATATGTAATTCATGCTTAAAAACTCCCAAGTATATTAGCTTTTTTACCTCTTATCTTCGCTTATGTTTGATTTTTACCCTTAATTTTGGTGGACACAAGTTCAAATTTTTTAATATTTTCATCTATTCCCTCTCAATATTTATAATTGAAGTTTATTGCCTAAAACCGACAAACCAAACCAATTAAAATAGAACCAATGGTTCGGTTCAAGAACCGGTTCGATATATTTCATTGGACGGTTTGGTTCCATTTTATACAAAATCGATATGCTCAGTTCGGTTCACTAACTATAGAAAAATCGGCCAAACCTTGGTGCAAACCCTTAACTAGAGGTGTTGCGTGGCGGTAAACTAAGTAGTTGACGAGCACTATGTGTACCTGCACATAAAAAGAACAGAGCACCGGTGTGATCGGCCTAACACCCTTCGATGTTAAAATCAGAGCAAGCAGAGCTAGTGTGCTAGGGAGAATTATAATAGAATTCAGTTAGTTAATGAATGAATTTCTTCTCTTGTTTATAGGAGAAGAGGTTGATGACATCATCATTCCACATGTCGCTTTAGGATTGGGCCATGTGTTGCTTTTCAACGACGTGTCACGTGTTGATTATGCCACGTGTCGTCTTTTGATTGGATACTCGTATAATGTAGTTTCTTGATCTTAGATATGTAGATTTATTAGATGACGTGACGCGTTCTTTCGCGACGGCGTGAGCGTACTTTCTCGCGCGCGACGCGTGGTACCTTCCGCGACAAGCACGTACCTTCCCAGGTGACATACCCTTATCTTTTCAGGTGACGTAAGCATGTCGATTGTGCATTCCTTGATCAAGTTAAGAAATTTCATGTGTACAGATGTAATTTCATGGAATTTCACCCACAACAAGTCAACCTAAAAAATTATATATTACAATTCACACAAAGAATAGATTTAAAATTATATTAATTCAAGATGTTCAATAAATAATTTAATTCGATACTATAATTATAAAATAGTGTGTGTATTATTTTTTTTACAACTATAACATAAATTTAATATTTTTAAACTGAGAATATATTTATAATTAAATTGATGATACATATTGAAATTTAGAATTGTGAATCATTTAACTTAAATACCAAATGATGTATTTCATATTATTTGACGATTTAAAATGATTAAAAATATAATAATGTGTAGAATTTGATAATGATTGAAAATATTGATTATTTTTTTAGATATATTACATTAAATCAGGAGAGGGGAGGCTCGAACCTTCGACTTTATAGAAATGGAGTAAATGTTAAACTATTTGAACTATGCTCGTGGTGACGATTGAATATATGATATTGAGTAAGAATTTAATAATTATAGAATATTTTTTATTTTTTAATTATTGAAAATTGTTAACTACAAAAGATGAAGTATTTAAATTTAATAGAAACACTTATCACTCGTTTAAGAATGTAGTTACATCGTGACATGGAATAATTTCTCATAAATAACGGCCCGCCACTATATTTATTATATATGAGCTTCTTTGTGTAACAACAGTAAATGAAGTAGCAGATATGGCTCTCTCACGGGTAGCTTTTGATATTGTCAATTATCCCCTCCTTTAAATTTAATCCTAAATACTCTTCCCCTCTTTACTCATTGTGTTAGAGTTCATCATCATACTTTTGTCCAAAAACAATCGGAATAAAATGCTTTCTTTGTGGGAAATTTTAGTGGGTTATTTTTTCTTTTAAATAATTTATAAATACAATAGATTTTTAATGTGTCAATCGTTGATTGAAATTAATGATTGATAGACCAAGATTAATAATACAGTAGATTTTTAATGTGTCAATTAGTGGTTGATTAAAATTAATGATTCTTAATCAAACCTGTTGAGAAAAGAGATTTGAGAAGTAATTTTAAATACAGTTGAGGGAATTAGGAATTTCTACTTGCCAATAATATTTTTGGGCAATTCTAAAATTAAAGGGTAAAATATTATTTTGGTCCCTGAAGTTTCACTCAGGTTTCATTTTCGTCCATTAACTTTCAAAAGTTATATTTTTCGTCCCTAAAATTTATGATTCGTTCCGTTTTAGTCTCTCCATCTATGTTTTTTCGTCTAGAACACTACCGGAGGGCTTATGTGACATGTAATTGATGATGTGATATTATATAAATATACAATGAGGTTAAATGATGTAAAAAATGGAATATACGATAAGGTTTAAGACTAAAATCAAAGAGAAAAAATTAGATTAACCTCACCATATTTTTCGTTTTTCCATGATATTTAGCCTCACTATATATTTCTATAATATCACATTATCAATTACATACCACATAAGCCCTCCATTAATGTCCTAGACGGAAAAACAAAGACGGGATGACCAAAACAGAACGAATTGTAAAGTTCAGGGACAAAAAATGTAATTTTTGAAAGTTTAGAGACGAAAATGAAATTGGAGTGAAAATTCAGGGACCAAAATGGTATTTTACCCAAAATTAAATTTCTTGTCTGGTTTTATGAATTTTGTTATGCATAAGCAACGAAGGATCTTGATTTGTACTAAATGAAGAGTTGTTGAAGAAAGAAGCAAGATGATCGAGTGAATTGAGAGTTTTGTGAGTGTGGTATAACAAACCATTTATACTACAAACAAGCTTTGACATGCACATTGATAAATGATAAGGGGGTTGGTCTCATGAAATTTGTGATACAACAATAACTCTCTCCTTAAATTTTGAGCTGGGTTTATTTAAAAAAAAAAGTTAGAACTATCTGGGATGTGGATTAAAAAATTAGTTTTGTGATCAGGGCCGGTTTAGGCATTGTACAAGTGGTGCGACGGCATAGGGCCCCCGAACTTTGGGGGCTCCAAATAGGGATGAGCAAAAACAACTCAAGCAAAGACAGAACAACCGAACCAGCCCAAGCCAATCGGTTTGACTTATTCCTTTGACTTTTTGGTTTGTAACGGTTTGAAATTTCAAGAATCGAGTAAATTTCGGTTTTAATACGGTTTGTATTATTAAAAACCAAAATAAACCAAACCGAACCGCAAATATATAAATTAAAAAAAAAACAACTTTTTTCCTCTTTTAATCTGCCATCCATGTGGATCCCATGCCCCCAAGGTGTCAATATATAAAGTAAAAAACCCTAATTTCCTATTTCATTATCAGAACAACCCTCATCTCTTCCTCTCAAATCCATCCATCTCTTCTCTTTCATCATTGTTGTGTGAAATCGTGATACGCAAGTGCACGCAGTCAAACAAGTAATAAAGTGATAAGAAGATATCGTTCCCACAGGATTAGTGACTTAAAGTGGTGTTTAACAAATAGTTTAAAAGAAAATAAAAACAATGAAAAATTGGGGTGTTTGATTTATGAAACTAAACTAATAAAAATTGCGAAATTATGCAAAACTAAATAAATGAATTCTAAATTAATTATGGAAAGTGAATGTGATGGTTTAAAGTGGCTTAAATTACTCCTAAAATATGCAAGAATATTCAAATGATCAAACTATGAAGAGATGAATGGTTGGAAAATCAGAATCCCCTAAAAAGTCTTAGAATTCACAAATGAGCCGCATTAATAAAGACACTTTTTATGCAAGCAAACCCAATTATTCAAGTGACTTTGTCAAGCCCAACATGATTTTACTTCCTAATTCAATTTAAATCCTATGTCTAGGTAAAATTAGATTAAGAAATATGTTTTCAATGTTGGTTTATAGGTGTAAACACATATCATTACCAAAAACAATTGTTAACCCTTATCAATCAATACTTTTCCATTTAATTTCAACCTTTTAATTAAAATTAAACTAAACAATTCACTTAAGTTGATCAGCATAAGCAAATAGATAGAAATTTCAAACTATTGATTGAACATAAAACGAATTTATTAAAGCTTGTGAAAACTAATCCCTTTTTAGGATTCATCTATCAATTCAACCAAATAAAATTTAGTTCATAACAAAACCTAAATTAACAAAAGAGTTAAACAAAATCAAAACTAAACCTAACATAACTTGAGTTCAACAATGGAGAGGAAGAAGAATGGAGAAGAAAGAATAATAAAAAGCAGAGTAAATAAAAGAGAGAAGAAATCAAAACAAGCTCCAATGAAGAAGAAAAGTCTCCTCCTTCACGACCGCCTCTTCCTCACGTTCGGCTCCTCTTTTTTCACGTTCTCTTCCTTTCGCCTCCTCTTTCTCTTTTTGATTTAGGTTAATTTTTTTCTTTGTTTTGGGCTTGGGTTTTTCTTAAATCTCCTCCAAATTTGCTTTTTGGACCTGATGGGCTTATTTTATTTGAGAAGAAACTAACGGAAAAGATTTTAAACCAATTGCCTCACTTTCTATATCCAATCACATTCCCTTTTCAAAACTCCCCCTTTTTTCTATTTCTGCATGAAATTTGCAATTCTTTTAGGACTTTCTTTCATTCAAATTGACAAAATTAAATACCAAGAACCAAGAACAACCTAAATATACTTTAAAGTGCCAAAACCCCAATTTTTCCAAAAATAAGCTTATTTAAAGAATTATGCAAAATGAATTCAAAGTATGCAAAATATGAGCAAAGTTCAATCCAATAATTATCAAATAGGCATTAAAATAGGACCAAATAACTCTATTTTATAGAGTTATCAATCATCTATTTCATTATTAGACGAGCGATGTCCATATCCAGTCTAACTCCGGCGAGAGACGTCCATCTCCGGCACAAGCCATCACTGAAGTGAATATTACAAGCCGCCACCGTTGTCTAAACTTCATAAGCCATCATCACCACCATGTGGACCTCACAAGTCGCCGCAAGCCAAATTGAATCTTATATTCATTTCATCTAGATCGGTTTATTCATGTTTTTTTTCTTTTCAATTTCCACATGAAGATGCTGTTGATTTCTAGTTTGTAGATAGGTTTAGAGTATCAATCTCTCATATAATACCCTCCCACTTTGATATATGTTTTTCCCCTTATTGGATATGCAATTTTCCCCGTCTTAGATGTGTTATATTTCTGATGCAAGCCAAACCGAACAACCAGACCGATAAACCGAGAACCTATGTGAACCGAATGAGACCGGTTTCCCCAAAAATTATGAACCAAGCGGTTCACCCTTTATCAAAACCGAAGTGTACGGTTCGGTTTTTGGTTTTGGACCAAACCAACCGTACACAACCCTAGCTCCAAATATATGATATAAAAATAGTATTAATAATATATAAATGAGAAAGTGGCACATTGACTGGTGTACTTGTTTCTTTATAGGAAAATACTCTCTTCCTGATCTCAGGAAGCAAGTATTCCTCCTTCTTTATATATATATATATATATATATATATATATATATATATATATATATATATATATATATATATATATATATATCTTTCCTATCGCCAGCCTGGGTTCGACTCCAACTGAAGGTAGTTTTCCATTTTGATGTTTTTATGCTTTTTTTTTTAAAAAAAATTGTTATTGTTATTTTTAAAATTTAAAATAGATAATTTTAGATGTGATTAAATAATTTACCTCTAGTCTTAATAAAATTAAATAATAATAATGTACCTCTCATTTTATCTATTTAAAACTTATCACATATTAATTTTATTGACTTAAATTTAGAAATCATGATTTTTTTTACAACTTTTCATATATTATATTTATATATTTTATAATTAATATGAATTGAATGATGTTAAATTAAATAGATAAAATATATATTTTTTAATTTAATGTTTAGCACATTAAATATTATTGATCAATAATTGAAATAATTTTTTAGCTACTATTATTAAAAATTTTACCCAATACTAGTATTTATAAAATCTTTATTTTATTATATATATTTGTGAATTTTTATATTAAAAATTATATAGTTTAGGGTTTAGGGTTTGTGATGATGAGGAATTTTTAAAGTTGTATGTAAATTTGTTGAAATTTTGAGAGTCAATTGGATTTTAGGTGGATGGGAATGAGGCTTATTTTGTCCTAAGATGAATGAGAGTGGCTCAAGCTCGAAAAAAAATAAACAATTTTGATATCCATATTTAACCACACAATCATTGTAGTTTCATTCCATCTCGATCAAAATGCAATCTCAATTTCATGTTGATTTAAACTGTTGCATTTTTCATCTCAATCTCAATTAAAGTTACAATATGGGTCCAATCATAGTTAAATTGTTGTACTTTTATTCTACCACCAGTCAAAATGCAATATAGATCTCTTGATGTCAAAATTGTATGAATTCTACCTTTCTCTACTATTTTTCATATTTATGTGGCATATTATCTAATCTTAATTGGATTTTGGGTGGATGGAGTTTGTGTATTCGTTAGTTATTTGCATTCAATTGTTAAAAAATAATTAAAATGATTTTGCTTGTAATGATTTAGTCCTTATATTTTTATAAAGTAATGTTTAAAATTTGATCTTTTTTTTTCTGATACTTGAGAGTCATATAAATATTTCTCTAATTATTATTATTTTTTATAGATATTAGTATATTACATCAAATTGAGAGGGAGGAGACTTGAACTTTTGATATTGAGGAAAAGGACTGGACAACCCTTGAACTATGCTCTAATCGGCAAATAATTATATAACTAGTATCATATTTTTATTTGTATTTAAATGATAGGAAGTCTACTGATTTTATTAGATTTTTTTGTCGATATTATTACATTAAATTGGGAAGGGAGCATATGCCAATTTCGCAACGCTTATTTTGTTAGGTTTTGAAAATACTAATTAATCACTAATTAATTTAGTAATTATTATATTAAACCATATTTATAATTTTATTTTAAAATTACTTATCATATTCTAGTTAGGCACTTACTCCATTATCTAAGATTTGAGTATTTTCTTACCAAAATGATGCAATATAAAAAAAAAACCAAATCCAATTTATCTCCAGATAAATTAATCACTAATGACCTCTTTCATTAATACAACAAATAAAATCATAAAAATAAGCTTTCTCTAAAATTTAAATTAAATAAAAATTAGAAAAGTACGAAAAAACAAAACCAAGCCGATATAATTTATCACTGCGGCGGCCGGAAGAAAATCTGCCGAAAAACTAGTAGGCTAGCGGCGGCGCTCTTTCCAAAGAAAAACCTTTCGTCAATGTCAGAGTCACAGACTGCTTTTCTCAGAGGACCACTAAAGGATCTGAACCAAACAAAATTTCTTGAAAATAATCATCTCCTCCTTGCCCTAGTATCGCCGATGAACTTTCCGGCGACAGAATTTTCAAAATATCGCCGAAATATTCGTTCCGCGAGTTTTCTGGCAACAGAGTCGTTTGATAATCGAGAAACAGAGGAGGTTCGGGAATAGGAAATTTAAACATATCGTCGGAATAAAAAATCGGAAATTCGAGCGGCGCGAGGGTTTCGCAATACTCCATTTCTTTCGTCGGCGGTAGCGGCAGATTAGGTTCGGATTCGCTATAGAGAACTGAAGTTGGAGAAGAAGATAGGATAATCGGAGACGATTCTTCGCCGGAATTAGAATCGGAAAGTGAAGGGGGAGTAATGAAGTTGGTTAAAGCTTCAGATCCTCTGAGTTTAATGGCGGCATTATCATAAACCATTGCCGCTTCTTCCGCCGTATCGTACGTTCCTAGCCAAATCCGGACATGACGAGATGAATCTCTAATCTCCGCCGTCCATTTTCCCCAAGATCTTCGCCGTACGCCACGAAAGTTCTTTGACTTCTTCTTCACATTAGATTTTGATTTCTTTACCTTTCGCCGGAAACGGCTAGTTTCGTTACAGCCGGAGATGGTGACCTCGTCGACGTAACGCTTCACACGGCAGTGGCGGGGACAGTGAGCGTCATCGTCAGTAGAGGAATCGGTAGCGTCAGGATCAGTCATGGAAATCCGTACAATCCTTGGGAACTCCATACGGAGAAGATTAAAAAGATAAGAATACGATTTCAGAAAAACTGAAACTGTATCAGAAAAGAAAAAGAAAAGGAACGGGCTAATGCAGAAAGTAAAGAATACTGGAATGATTTTGTTCACGGTACATTAAATTAGGTGAGAGAAGACTCGAAACGTCATGAAATGAATGTGTTGATGGAAATTTCAGTACTAAATTCATGGAAAGTGGAGGGGGAAAATCTTTACCATTTCATTTGCATAATAAGAAATTCAAGAGAGACTTGACTCTCAGAAAGTGAAAGAGAGAGACAATTTCCAACTAATATAACTTATAATACTTATGAACATTATCCAACAAATACTAATTTTAAGTCCTATTTCTTCTTGTATTGTAAGTTTGTTTGGTGGGAAATGAATTTTTAAATCAATAAGGTTTATTATACATACCAAATTATTTGTTTTCAAACACAGTCGAAACATTTATTATTCTAGCAATATGCCCGACGTGACTCACATGGCTCAAATGTACAATATTGAGGTCTATTTCTCAAGATACAACTCTTCTTCTAAAGGCATAAACCCTGATTAGGATGTTGGGAGCGTTAATGATAATCAAATGCTCGTGATTAGATTGATAAAAATAATTTTTATTTCATTATTAATTGATATGATTTTTGTTAAATCTAATTCAAAATACTTGACACTATCCAAGTAGTTGTTAATTTAACATTTCTTCAACTCACTAGATTTGAGTAATTTTTAAAATTTAAGAAAAATATATCACAAAACCTAATACAATAAAATGAATAAGATAAAATATCAAATCACTCCTCATTCTCACAAAATCTCATACCACAAACTTCACTTGTATACTTCATTCTTATTAAATTATTCATACTTTTTCTGATTTATTTTGTAATTTCCTTTTATATATAAACAAGAAAAATTAGGGAATGAAAATGTTGTAAACTCATGGATTCTTGTTTTTAATTTCATTAAAGGGTAAAAGGAATAATGTTGTTCTTATCTCACTATCGTTAAATGTGACATAATTTTGACGAGGGCGAGATTGAAACCTCCATAATTATAAGGAGTGGATTTTACCAATTCACTTAAAGAGTAAATACACTTTATACAATTAGTTGGTTTCTAAGTCCCTAAAAATGGTTGAAACTGGCATATTAATCGTCGATGTAATCGACAAGCTCATCTTCTTGCTAAAGAAGCTGCAAACAGTGGAATCACTGGAAGTTGGGATTTTCCCTTTCCCTCTGGGGTTTCTGATTTACTTTCCTAGTTTTGTTTTGTTCCAGCTTGTTGTTATCAAAAAAAAAAATGGTTGAAACTCTTTTTAGTATTTTTTTTATTTTATTTAAATAATGAAGTGGAGGTTTGGGTTGGCTTAGCTATTTTTTGAGAACATTTTTGAATAACTAATTAATATTTTATTATAATACATCTTAATAAAAATTAGGAGTATTAAGGGGAAAAGAAAAAGAAAAAAAACTCCATTCGTATTAAAAAAATTATAAAAAATGATAACAGAAAATAACTTTTTAAAGAAACAATCACTTCCTAAAAAAAAAAAAAAAAAGAAAGAAACAATCACTTAAACATGTGAATGAAACTTTGAATCTCAAAAATAGAGGTTTTTTTTTCTTTCTTTTTTTAATAGTATCCACATTCTACCCAAAGTCTTTATCATATTTATGTGTTATTAGCTGGATATTTGGCTCATGAATTTGAGTAAGATGTTTAATTTATATAAAAATTTCGATGTTTGTCTCTCAATTTTAATCTCGATAAGCTATATATTATAAATAATATATTATCATGGTTTCAATAAATTATTGAAATTTTTTAAATAAAGAATATTGACTTAAATGAATATGTATAAAATCTTGAGATGATTTCTAGGCTTCCCCCCCCTTCTTTTAATTAAAAATACAAAGCCCAACTACTAAAGTTGGGCTTGCATTTTAACACAGCAAAGTGTTCATGTCATGGATTTCATCACGATTACATTTCATTGAGTAAAACGTGTGTTTTTTAAACCTTTCTTTCACAAAGCTATTGTTGCAGCAAACATTTGGTGCCTTTTTTTTTAACATAAGGATTGAAGCAGAATTACAATTTCATACAGATTACAAGATAAATATAAAATGACAAGACACTCTCAACTTACAAGGTAGACTACACATGGTTTATCCCATGGCATATTTCTGGGTCCAGCTCCTTGCAGTGGTTTCATATTTGTTCCTGTCTGTCTTGTACATGTGAGCAATCTCTGGCACCAACGGATCATCCGGATTAGGATCCGTCAACAATGAACAAATTGAGAGCAACACCTATAAAACACATGAATAAAAAAGTTATATCCAACAAATATTAACTTATGGACAAAGATTCATCAATTAATATGACAGAAAAAGTGCAATGGATCTATAAGTCGAATTCTACCACATGCACACTAAATCTAAAGTAGTAGATGCAATGCAACAACGAATGAATTGAGAGAGCGGAATTTCGTCAAAAGAATTATGCTTAAAATGAACAGTTGAGTCCTCTATTAACTATACTTATTGTCTATCTCTTCAGCCAAGGAAGATGCAAGTGAACTGCATTTGCAACTCTGATTATGAACATGATGAGAAAATAATAATCCAATCATGTTGACTGTGTCCGTGAACAATTTTATTGGACTGCACAGTTGCATCATGTATCTTTAAATGAACGTTGTGAATACAATTGATTATTTCATGAAATGAGTTAAAAATGAAAGAGGAGAATTTAGTACAATCTAACCAAAATTCACGGGTCCAGGGAACCAAACCTTAGAAATGGTTAAGGCAGGGCTCCACTGCTCTTTCAATATGTCAAGGCAAATGCTTCCATTGCTGTTTATATTTGGGTGGAATACTTTCGTTCTGAATGCCACCTGAAAGTTTATCCGCTTATGAGTTGAAAGAATGCAACATAATTATTCTGGACTCAAACAGCAGTATTACAGGCATGTTAAATATAAAAGTGTCGGAAATGAGAAGCAAAATATAAACCGTGACATAGGTTAGAAGCCAGCCACTTCTCCAGATCTCAGCAAAATAGCCAAAAATCCCAACCTGATTATCATTACATAAATAGGTCTATGGTCTCACATTGCTTCATATTTGGACATGAGTCGGCCATACAACATATACATGCATACTTATTAAATAGGTTTCTGCCCTTTGTTAGCCTTAAATTAGTAGACTTAAAGGCTTGAAAGCTAGTAGCAGAAAAGAGCAGGAGTATGTTACATGATCAAAATTTAAGAGCAAACAAGCACAAGATTAAATACTTTGGGAGGCTTAAACGGATAGTCGGGAGGGAAGTGAATGGTGACAAGGAAAACACCACCAGAATAGGGACTCTCTGGAGGTCCCATTATGGTTGCTTGCCAATGAAACATGTCTTCTGCAACAGGACCTGCAATGATTCCGAAGCATACCCAAAAAGAATTACTTCTACAATTCATATAAAAATTATAAATGGCAATGAAAGGATTACATATAACTTTTTACAGACATTTCCATGTAACTAAATTTTCGAAGTTCAGAAGGGGATAGCAATAAATTAAAATTCATATATTTTTTGTTTTAAAAGAAATTAAAATTCAAACTAGTTATGATAGCACATAGAAATATCCCTAAATCAGATTCAGAACGGTAACATCCACATCCTGCCTTAACCCAACAACTTGGTTAAGGGTGATTTAGCTTTTGGTTGGGTTTAAGGGTGATTTAACACGTTAATGGAATAGGAGGTCCTGAATTCAACTCCATTTAATGTTTAATTGTTTACGTGATTGGGTATTGTGTAAATAACTAAACCTAGACAAGACATGAGCGGAAGTGTTGAGATATAAAAAAAAGATTAATTTTAGTCTAACAATTTTTGGTAGCAGGTTCCTGATTCAAACCCTAGTTAAATATTCCACGTGATTGATTGCTGTGCAAATATTTGAACCCACAAGTAAGTCAGAGTGATGAGAATATATTAAAAGATTAAATTAGTCTTATTAACGCAATAAGTTAAGGTTTTATTCTTAATCCATTGTAAACAAATAATATTTTATACACAAATCAAATTCGAACTGAAGAAAAGAAGGCAAATCAAAAATCAAAAGAATAAAAGGAAGGAAATGAAATACCAGCACTGCAAGAAGTAGGAGGATCTCTTTGCAAATCCTTTAGTTCCTTCAAGATCCTCTTTGAAGCCATAAGGAAAAAACCCTAAAAAAAATTCTAAAAATCAAAGCTTTTTCCCCCCTTCAGATCAGTAAGGGCTTGAGAAGAAGAAGGGAAAGAGAGGGGAAGGAAGAGGAGATGAAGTTTTATGGACAGCGTTCAAAGTGGGACCCTCTAAATCTCGTGGCTTCTGATTGGTACACTTTCTTCAAGTGGGCCCTCCTTAGCGGTCTTTCTACGCTTATTTTTAATTTTAAACATTTATTCGTTTTCTTTATTTCTTTCCCTATATAACTTTATTTTGTTTCCTCAATATCAAAATTATATTAAAATAATGGAAATCATTTTCAAGCGAATTAAATTTAAAGAATATGATAGTAATTTTTTTTAGCGCGTCTAATTTATTAATCATGTTCGAATTTATTAATTATAACTTTTTCTTACCTTGTTTTTATTTATTTTAAATTAATAAATTAGTTTTTATTGAATTTTATAATTTTGATAAGTTCAATGATTTACCTTCATTATTTAGTGAATATTAATAAAGATGATATTTTTAAAAATTATGAAAACTTATTAAAAAAAAATAACTATTTTATAAAACACCCTAACTTTTTTCAATTAATTTTTCGGGAAAATTAGGACCTAGTCACTTTTTAAGGCCGTTTATTTGATGGAAATCTTTAGATGTCTATCTTTGGATGATAAGAATTTTATACTTAACCGTAAAAACTTAGACACTTTTAAGATTTTCATGCATCCATATAGATTAGAGAGTTACTTTTTATTCCCACTAAATCGGTGGGTTTTAACACTCTCATATGATTTGGATTTATTTGATTTATTTATGCTTAATCTATTGTTTAATTTAATAAATTAACTATACTGATCAATAATTCATATTTTTTAAACAAATATTAATTTAATTATTATTTTCTGTATAAAATAAATTTAATTTCCAAATATTTTGAATTGTCTCCTGGTTGGATTTATATAGGCATTTTATAGCATATATTTTGAACGGGTTCCTTTGGAAAAATTGAGCCGTTGTAGGTAAGTACTTGCTTTATGGCTATTTTATTTATAGAAAAGTTATTAGATTTATATGTTCACTATTTTTTTTTTTTTGAGATTATATCAAAGTGGAGGTAGGGGACTCGAACCTTCGACCTCAAGAGGAAGGGAGTATATATCAAACCAGTTGAGCTATGCTCATATTGACATGTTCACTATTTTATTGATGATACATGGAATCTTGAGAATAATTATATATATTACAAAATGAAAGAAGTATTTAATCATTCGGACTTGATTGACTTGGGAGATGTTTAATATGTGTTGAATATATTAAGGAACTTATATTGATTGTCTTGATCTCAGGTTTGATTGTTTGAAATTTCCTCACAAGTGTAATATTATAAGTTTATGGAGTGTAAGCTTGGATTTTATTTGTTGTGGTTAGATAAGGGAACAATATGTTTCTCTTATTTCAAGTAATTCATTTTTATGCACTCGTGTTTCATTAGTTAGGTCACATGTTTAAGTATGTTATTCATCCTTACACTACCATGAGTTAGGATAATTCTCACACTGTATTATCTATTCTTCAAGTATCTCGAAGCAGGGGCGGATCCCTCATTTTTTTACAAATTTAAAATTTCTATATAAAAGTTTACTTTTTTTTATAAAAAATTCAATTTTTGATATATTTTATATATTTTGCCCCCCCTTAAATTCTCAAATATAACTCTATATATTTTTTGCCCCCCTCGAAAATATTTCTAGCTCCGCCCCAGTCTCGAAATGAGGGTAAATCCTTAACTATGTCATGTATTCAGTAAGAGTCACGAGTTAGGTCAAGCCCCTAACTATGACATCGTATTGTGAGTTGGGCCAAGTTCCCAATGATGATACATCATGACTTAAGTATCTAGTTCATTTAATGATATCGAGGATGTTAGTTTGAGAGACCTTAGAGTTGTTTGGGGTTTATGCCATAGAGCTTCTAATCTATTGAATTATTAAATAAATTAAGTTATTTGTTTTTAATCATAAATTAAAAATATATGCATTTACCTTTGTTGCTTTATATGTGTTATTGAATTATGTATGTATAATTGAGAGTGCAACTTTAGATATATAGTAGATTAATCTCAAAAATGTTGAACGAGAATTAATTGATTAAATAAATTTTAATTAATTATTTTTATATAATTGAAGTTTACGTTCTATAAGTCCATTTCTAGTCCCTAACACTAGCTCATTAATATTGAGAAGTAAGTTAATTAAGATTTGATTAATTAATTGGAACATAATTAATTTGATTTATTTAAATTAAAAAGAGAAATTATATCAATTAGATCTATTAAAAAATAGCAGACCAGATCAATTAAGACGAATAAAATAAAAATTCAAACCCTTAATTGTCATTGCCTATATACGTTGTTGTCACATATGATCACAGATGGTAGTGCTACATGAACGTCTTCCAGAGATCCCCTAATCACAAGGTGAAATTTGTTGGCTTAGAAAATCATGTTACCTTATTTTATTTAAAATACGTAGCACTATTTATTATATTATACTTTAGTGATGATATCGATGGAATTACGATATTAATATCCCAACTAGCCAATTTTTTTATTTAGTCTTGTTTATCTTATACACTTATTACTTATTAGTTGATTATTCTAATAATAAACCTAATCATGTTGCTTCATTTTCCTTTACATAAATCAACCCAGAGATGTTCAAATTATTTGAAACTAACCTATGTCCATTGAAATTTGGTTGAGGTTTGCCTTTTTTTCCCTTCATATTTTTTTAGTTTCTTGAACCCCTTCAGGGGTGTTTGTTTCCGGGTTTGCATTGAATTGAGATGCCTGAGGATGAGATGCATGGAGACGAAATGATCAGGGAAGAAATCACTGTGTTTGGTTTTACATGAGGATGAGAATAATAAAATTGTATTATAAATAAATTATCTCTCTCTCCTCTCTTCTTTTCCTTTCTCTCTCATCCATGCCATGAGGTTGATCCAAACCCCATATGTTTTGAAGGGTTCCAAACTCTATGGAAGAGGGCTATAAGATCCCTATGGGGTTTGGATCCCCTTCCCTTTTGGCAAAACAAATATGAGGTTCGGGATAAGATCATCATGGAGTTTAGATTCTCATCCCCAAACACCACAAACAAACACCTCTTTAATGATTCAAATAATAAATTATAGAGCTGACACGTATGAATTTAACATTTAATTTAATTGAATTGAACTAGTCAGAAAGGGCACTAAAATTAATAAATAATCCATAAATCAACCATTGACGTGAAAGCAAAGACTACAAAGTCAAGTCAACATATCAAGCCAAAGTGATTGAGACAGTAGTTTTGACACCGTTTTCTGTTTCCCTTAGAATTTCAATACCCCTTACCCACCTCCACCAGCTGCAGTTTTCCTTTTTCATTTAACTATCTTAATATATATGATTAAATTTGTGTGGGGGAGGTTTTGAATTTGAATAGCCGATAGTGACATTTCCTCTCCATCGGTATTCCACGCGTTTAAATCTTGTGCAAATTTTTAAACCTATACGAGAAGAAGTGTTTATATATATGATTAAATTTATCTTCAAAAGTTTGAATTTGAACCCGCCCGATAGTGACATTCCATTTATCAATATTTCACATGTTTAAATCTTGTGTAAATTTCTAAACCTACATATGAGGAGGAGTGTTGATATATATGATTAAATTTATTTTTACCGCTTAATTTAAGTTTTTGGATATAGTGTTGATTTAACATATTTAATAGATTAAAAAAACTAGTAAAATTTAACGATTTTGGGTTAGAAATCGATTTGTTTGAAAGTATTGATCAAATATTGGCTTCAAACACTGAATAATATGAATGAATATTGGATCGTTTGATTTGATTAGTCGTCTATATTATTTTTTTTCACAAGTACTAGTTATGTTTTTCAAAACATCCACTGATAGCATAATTTAATGTAGTATATATAAATGTAATATTTTTAAAAAAATATTTACAACTATATTATTATTTAAAACTATAATAATATATTTTATTGTGTTAATATAGTGATTAGCATTCTGATTCACACATTAAGTCAATCACTAAAATATATAAATCAATGATTATAATATAAGGTGATTATCATATATCATAGTGATTAGTGATTTAACTAATTTTAAATCTATTAAAATGCTTATTAGGTTTGTAATTATTTTTTAAAAATTATAAATATTTTTTTGTTGTTGTTAGATTTGCAATCAAGCCAATAAATATTAAACCATCTCAAATCCCATACTTTTGACTATTATAATCAAGATGAATTATTACATTAAGATAACCTTTTAGAGAGAGATCATAACTCTCCTCTTTGATATAGCTTCTTCGTGCATATCTCTTGCACTATTTATTTTAAGCTTAATTAGGATTAGCAATTTAGACACTTCCTCTAATTGCCGAACTATATCCATTATCAAAGAACTTACTCCACAGCATCACTCCACCATATTTAGGAGAACTCTTAATTGCTGGGAGAATTTGAGATGTAAGCACATTTGCAGGAATGAATCCACCGCTCGGCGCCGCATTCGGTGCGGCCGGCAGCCCCATAAACACCTCTTTCGCGGGGACCGTAACCCATCGTCGCCACGAATTCAACAGATTGTTTGTGTTTCCGGAAACGTATTGGCATTGAGGGTTGTTATAGAATTGAACCCAAACATAATCAAACAAGCCTGTGTTTATTGCTCCATTCAATTTAGCATCAGGAAATGGACATTGTGGAGCTGCACCAAGGAACACTTTTCTTTGGCTACTAAATCCATTCAATGCTCTAGCCAAGTCATCATAGAATTGGTTTGAGCCTAATTCAATATCGAAATCGATGCCGTCTAAAGCGGCATTACCGAGTGGGCGAGAGTTCGACTGGCCACCAAGGAAGTTGTTCCATAGATAGTTAGCTACTTGTCTTGCATCATCAGCCGAGGAAAGCGAGTAGCTACCGATACCGCCACCGAGGGACAGTAGTACTTTGATGCCTCGGCTTTGACAAGCACGTATATCGTTGCTTAGGCCGACGCAGCCGTGGTTGTTAGGGTTGCAGTGACCGGCAAGGTTTAGAACGGGGTTCGGCCACTACCGAAGGTAGTTAAGAAGGCTAAATTGACATATTTGTAATTACCGGAGGCACAAGTGGAAGAGAGAGTGCCTTCATTGCCGTTTTGGCCCCAGTAAATGGCGATTCCAGCGGCATAAGAGGACTTGAACATGAAAAGGAAAGATAGAGAAAAGATGAGAGAGATAAGTCTAAGATTTTCCATTGTGTTTTTCCAATGAATTAGGCTTATTATTGTGTGTGGTTCAAACAACGGTGGAAAATGGAGTGAATTTATAAGCTTTTTGAGTAGCTTTAGGATGAGGGCATTATGGAAAATTTTGAAGGCAAACTATGAAGTCAATGAAGAAAAGTCTTAGTCGTCGCTGCAGATTGTGGAATTTGGTAATTACGTACTTGTTTGATCATGGTGGAAATTAATAAATCAACCATTGACTGACCATTCAACCAAAAATAAAAATAATTCTTTACATCACTTGTTTTGGATTTTGTTAAAATTTCAAATTTTCAAATTGATCGGATTTTCTTTTTGAGTTATATTGTATTGTTATCATGAAAAAGCCCCAAACTAAATTGATTAGGCAAGTTTAATACTTACATTCTTAAATATTTAATTTACACTCAACAAAATTTAAAAAATAACATTATAAAACTATAGGACTAATTTCAATTAATTACAAAAATCTAATAGAACAAATAAAACATAAATTATGAATACAAACGTTGTTGTGTTATGAAGCCCAAAACAATAATAAATAAAATTGGCCCAAAGCCCATCTTCCTTTTCTTTGTCCACGAAGAGCACATTGGTAAAATTGATTTTTTGGTGAGGGTTTTGTCTTTGTCTGCACCGTGAAGCGTGAAAAATAAGTAGGTCAATTTATATGACATTTATATGAATTGAGACAGTGGCTTCGTGGGTTAGGCGGCGTGGCTTGCAAATTGATTTTGAAGACAGAGTGTTCCTATTGCAAATTGATTTTGAAGACAGTGAGGAGTTTGAGAGGGTGAGAAAATATTGTAAAGAAAGGGCTTTCTTTCTTGAGTACTTTTGAGTGCATAATACACCATTAAAGTGTATTGAATATTTTCTACATTGTATTCTCCTCTGATTCATCATAGTGAAATCTGCAGCGGTAGCAACTGGACGTAGCCCAACAATTGGGGTGAACCAGTATAAATTTCGGTGTCGATTTCTTTCCCTTTTATTTATTGTTATTATTCTGCATTATCGTTCTTGTGTGTGAATTTTTAGGCGTCGCAAACCTATCGATTCCCTAACAACTGGTATCAGAGCTCTGGTTATTGTTGAAGAACGATGTCTAATCAGGAAGAGAATTCGAATTTGGGAATTGCAAAATTTGACGGCAATGATTTTGCCTTATGGAAGATGCAGATAGAAGATTATTTGCAGAGCAAATCCCTGGAATCACCATTGGGACCGAAACCTAGTTGAGATGAAGGTGATGAATGGAAGAAGTTGGACAGGCGGTTTTAGGAATAATTCGTTTGACTTTGGCAAAGAACGTGGCTTTGGTTATGTCAAAAGAAACGACCATTGCGGTATGCTAAAATCCCTATCCAACATTTATGCAAAGCCTACCCCCACCGACACGTCGTTGCTCGAACGTTGTGAAACCGAAATTGCAATTTCTAATAGCCTAGGGAGAGGAAATTTGAAAATTGCGGATATCGAGATGCGGCTTTTGTAGATGAAATTTGCAGAAGGGACTCTGGTGGGACTTCTACATCTGGTTCAGATTTGAATATGGACAGGGGAAGAAGTCAGATTGGGAGCAACGGTAAAGGTAATAGGAACAGAAAAAGGTCAAGAAACAAGGCTAGGGATATCAAGTTTGAATGTTGGAAGTGTGGAAAAACGGGTCACTTGAAAAGGAACTGTAAGGCCCCAAAGAAGCCTAAGGGGAAGAAAGTTGTTACAAACACAGTTACTGAGAAGGTCTATGACGCCTTAGTGCTTGCAGTTGAAAAAGCCCATGATCCTTGGGTTATTGATCAGGTGCGTCTTTTCACATTACAGGACAACGTGATATTCTTGATAATTATGTTGTAGGAAATCATGGTAAGGTGCTTCTCGCCGATGGAGAACCCTTGGATATTGTTGGTATAGGAGATGTGAGCTTGAAGACCGCGAACGGTTCAGTTTGGAAGATTTCCAAGGTAAGACACGTACCTAAACTAACAAAGAATTTGATTTCAGTTGGCCAGTTGGATAATGCAGGATATAAAATATCCTTCGGCAATAGATCTTGGAAAGTTACTAAAGGTGCCATGATATTTGCTCGAGGAAGCATGGAGAGGAGTTTATATAGCTCCAGGAGTAGAGATATGATTGCAGTGACAGATTCTACAGACATATCTGAATTGTGGCATAACAGGTTGGGACATATGAGTGAGAAGAATATGAAAATTCTTCACTCTTCAGGGAAGTTATAAGGGCTCAAATCAATTGAGCACAAGCTTTGTGAGAGTTGCATTTTCGGGAAACAGAAAAAGGTCAGCTTTTCACAAGTGGGAGTAGAGCCAAAGAAGATCAAGTTAGAATTGGTTCATACAGATGTATGGGGACCCACTCCAGTCACTTCTCTTGGAGGTTCCAATTACTACGTGACTTTCATTGATGACTCAAGCAGAAAGGTATGGGTCAATTTTCTCAAACATAAATCTGATGTGTTTAATGCTTTCAAAATTTGGAGAGCTATGGTTGAGAATGAGACAGGTTTAAAAGTGAAGAGCTTGAGTTTAGATAACGGTGGAGAATACAAAGTAGGGAGTTCAAGCAGCATTGTGCAGAAAACGGTATTGTGATGGTCAAGACTATTCCAGGGACACCACGTCAGAATGGTGTGGCGAAAGGATGAAGCGAACGTTGTGTGAACGTGCCGAAGTATGAGATTACACCTGGGTTGCCTGAGATGTTTTGGGGCAGGGCATCAAGACAACGGCCTATCCGATCAATAGGAGTCCTTCTACACCACTAGACTTCAAATTGCCTGAGGAAGTCCTGGAGCGATAAGCGGGTAAACCTTTCCCATCTAAAGGTTTTTGGTCGTGTGTCTTATGTACATGTTAATGTTCTGGCCAGGAGCAAGTTAGATGCTAAATCCACTAAATGCTATTTTATTGGATATGGCGGTCTTGAGATTGGTTATAGATTTTGGGATGACCGAACCAGGAAAATCATCGAAGTAAAGATGTGATCTTCAACGAAACAGGTTCTTTATAAGAACAGGCGGAAATTGAGGCAGGGGGATCGGAGATAGATGGAAAGTCTCTCGAGGTTATTCGGTTAGAGGATCTTCCTGAGATTGAGAGGAAGCTGCAGAGGTTGAAGTTCAAAACAATATTGCTCCAGAAACAGAAGTTATTGAGACAGAATCAGTTCCAATAACTCCCCCTACAGCTGCTAGGATATCTAACAGGACTATTAGACCACCACAGAGGTATTCTCCTTCACTTCATTATATTTTATTGACTGACAGAGGTGAGCCTGAGTGTTATGATGAGGCGATTCACATGGAAGACTCTGTCAAGTGGGAGCTTGCCATGAAGGATGAGATGGATTCATTGATGATGAATCAGACGTGGCAACTTGCTGAGTTACCCAGGGGCAAGAAAGCTTTGCATAATAAATGGGTTTACAGAATAAAGCTGGAACCCGATGGCAGCAAACGATATAAAGCAAGGCTTGTAGTCAAAGGCTTTCAGCAAAAGGAAGGTATTGACTTCAATGAAATATTTTCTCCTGTTGTTAAATTGACTACCATTAGGACTGTATTATCAATAGTGGCAGAAGAGGATTTGTTCTTGGAACAGTTAGATGTAAAAACAGCTTTCCTCCATGGTGATTTAGAGGAAGAGATTTACATGGTTCAGCCACAGGGTTTTGTAGTACAGGGAGAGGAGAAAATGGTGTGCAAACTTCAAAAGAGCTTGTATGGTCTCAAACAGGCTCCTAGACAGTGGTATATGAAGTTTGACAATTTTATGAGTAGCAACGGTTTCCAGAGATGTCAGGCAGATCATTATTGTTACATCAGGAGGACGGGTAATTCTTACATTATACTGCTTTTGTATGTCGATGACATGTTGATTGCAGGGGCTAGCAAACAAGAGAGTGATCAACTCAAAAGTGATTTATCAAAAGAGTTTGCTATGAAAGATTTAGGTGCTGCTAAACAGATTCTTGGGATGAGGATTGAGAGATCTGATGGTTTATTGACTTTGTCACAGGCAGATTATGTGAAAAAGGTTTTGAACAGGTTTCACATGGAGAATGCAAAACCAGTGAGTACTCCTTTAGCTTCTCATTTTAAATTATCTAAAGAGTATTCACCCACTTCTGAGCAGGAGAGAGATTGCATGGATAGAGTGCCTTATGCTTCGCTTATAGGCGATCTTATGTATGCTATGGTTTGCACCCGGACCTGGACATTGCACATGCAAGTGGGAGTTGTGAGCAGATATATGAGTAATCCAGGGAAGCATCATTGGGAAGCTGTTAAGTGGATATTCAGATATTTGAGGGGAACAACTGATTATGCTTTGCATTTTAAAAGGTCAGATTTTAAATTGCAAGGTTATGTGGATGCAGATATGGCAGGTGATATTGATGGCAGGAAAAGTACTACTGGGTATGTGTATACTTTCGGTGGTACAGCCATTAGTTGGGTCTCTAAGTTGCAAAAGATAGTGGCCCTTTCAACGACAGAGGCTGAGTATGTTGCGATTCTGAAGCTTCAAGAAAGAGATGATATGGCTTCAGTCCTTCTTAGAGGAACTTGGCCAGAAACAGGGAAAAGGGACATTGCATTGTGACAGTCAGAGTGCTATTCATTTGGCAAAGAATCCGGTTTTTCATGCCAGAACGAAGCATATACAAGTGAGGTATCACTTTATCAGATCGGTGTTGGAAGATAACATTTTGGTACTTGAAAAGATTCCTGGTAGTCAGAATCCAACAGATATGTTCACCAAGACAGTTCCAACTGACAAACTGAAGTTGTGTACAACTTCAGTTGGACTTCTCAAGAACTAGTAGAGAGGAGTCGCTACCGCTGCAGTGAAGACATGATGATTGTTTTGTCTTCAAGTGGGAGATTGTTGTGTTATGAAGCCCAAAACAATAATAAATAAAATTGGCCCAAAGCCCATCTTCCTTTTCTTTGTCCACGAAGAGCACATTGGTAAAATTGATTTTTGGTGAGGGTTTTGTCTTTGTATGCACCGTGAAGCGTGAAAAATAAGTAGGTCAATTTATATGACATTTATATGAATTGAAACAGTGGCTTCGTGGGTTAGGCGGCATGGCTTGCAAATTGATTTTGAAGACAGAGTTTTCCTATTGCAAATTAATTTTGAGAGACAGTGAGGAGTTTGAGAGGGTGAGAAAATATTGTAAAGAAAGGGCTTTCTTTCTTGAGTACTTTTGAGTGCATATAATACACCATTAAAGTGTATTGAATATTTTCTACATTGTATTCTCCTCTGATTCATCATAGTGAAATCTGCAGCGGTAGCAACTGGACGTAGCCCAACAATTGGGGTGAACCAGTATAAATTTCGGTGTCGATTTCTTTCCCTTTTATTTATTGTTATTATTCCGCATTATCGTTCTTGCGTGTGAATTTTTAGGCGTCGCGAACCTATCGATTCCCTAACAAACGTAATAAAGTTTATAAAACCTAAGAGGCTAGGTGATCATTTTTAATTAATCAGGTGATTAGTTATTTAAAAGAAAAAAAGAACGCAAGTTAACTTTTATTAAGAGCACGGTCAAAGTTAAGTTTATTAAAAAAAAAAAAAAAACTTAACTTGTTAGCATATTACAATTAATTTTTAATTTAATTTAAATAACATATTTTTATTTTATAATAATTTATTGGAAGTAAAGTAATAAGTTGTTGAAACTCGATTAAAAAAAATGGTTAAATGCACTCATGACCCCTGCACTTTCAGGTTTTCTCAATTTACACCTCTGGACTATTAATTTAATTTTTTTCACCCCTACATTTTCTATTTTCTAATTTCTGTAAAAAAAAAAGTGTTAAAATTAACCGCTATTTTATTTTTAATTTCTTTTTTAATATATAAAGTATGTGAAAAGACTTTTTAATCCTCTAATATTTGTCCTTCACTTTCTCTCACTTCCTTCAAGACCATAATAACCCAGCTAAAATCAGTCCCACAATTTTATCCATTTCCCATTACATTTTGTTCTATTTCCAGCGGAGAGTATTTGAAACCATCATTTAACCAAATCAGGAAGATTAGTTGTAAATAAAGCCTCATCTTGCGATTTGAAGGAATTGGTTCACAAGTTCAATCCAGAATCATCTGACAAGGAGATTGAGAAGGCAACAACCAGCCTCTACCCACTTTTCGAAACTTTGATTGAAGCTTATGTAGATGTCAAAACCACTGACAACTACACACATAGAATGTTTTGTATTGGATTTATTAAGATGAGGCCAAACCAGGTGAAGAGAGAGCGAAGGAAAGAGAAGAGAGGATGAAGGAGGAGGAATAAAATGTTTTTTTAGGGTAATTTAAAAAAATGGCTATCAGTTTTAGGAAATTTGGGTAAATTGATCTCTAAAATTCATAACTAATGGTTTAAGACCTCCATTTTCATATTAAACTTTTTTGACCCTTTGATGATGTCACTTTGGGGTGAAATATCAAAAATACCCTTGTCTTCTCCAAATCTCCACTCAACTTCTCGCTTCTCCATTGAAACTAACTAAATCCTCTCATCTCACCTCTCTTCCTTCAATCTCTAACGGTGACATTAAAACGGAATATGGCGAACACTACCCGACGACTTTAAGCATATATATCTAATATTCAACCCTCTCACTTTGGAATTTTATTTTCTCACTCTAAAATTTCTCTCTCTCTAAAACTCTCAACTCTCTCAATCATTCTTCTTCTCAATCTCTCCATTAAGCATTTGATAAGAGTTCAACCATCAACTCTCTTTTTAATCTCTCCATCATTCAAGTCTTTGATCATTACTTTCAAACAATTTTTTTGAAAAAAAAAATTTGTGTTGCTCCGGAATTTGACAATTTTCACCGGAATCCGGAGGTCACCTCCGGAATTCGGAAAAAAAAAATTATTATAAGGAATGATAGTTATTGTGCTTTAATTGGCTCTATTAATTCATAAATTGATTTTCATTTTAAATAATATTAATAAATTGATTTAAACTAAGAGAATTTTGTTTGATTTAAAAAAAAAATTAATTTGGTGGCCAGCCCCCTCCCCTCCCCCACATTTTTAAAAAAAAAAAATTTCCAAGATTTCAATTAAATTAAAAAAAAATTGTGAGGGATCTCTGGAATCTGGAGCGGAATCCGGAGGATACCTCCGGTTTTTTTATATTTTTTTTTATTTTTATGGATAGGGTGTTGAGGTTTTGAGATTGATAAAAAATACAAATGAAAAATCTCAAAAACCCAAAGTCATGCATACACAAATCGAGAGATGAGAGGTTTTTCAAACGTTTTTCACCACCAACCGCCGCTCTTCGTCGCCGCCGTGAGTGAGAGAGATAGAAGAGATAGTATTGAGAAGATAAGAAAATGGTTTCATGGAAGAAGAGAAGAAAAAAGTTTCATGGAAGAAGAGAAGAAAAAGGTTTAATGGAAGAAGAGAAGAAAAAGGTTTTTTTTAGACATTTCACACTAAAATGATATCATCATAAGGTCAAAAAAGTTTAAAATAAGAATGTAGGTCAATAAACCTTAATTGACAATTTTGGAGGTCAATTTACCCAAATTTTCTCAGTTTTAACACTTTTTTTTAACAGAAATTGGAAAATAAAATATGTAGAGGTGAAAAAAAGTTAAATTGATAATCCATGAGTGTAAAATAAAAAAGCCTAAAAGTCATCGGTGCATTAAACCCTAAAACAAATTGTTGAAATTCGAAATTATTAAAATTTTATTCTTAAAGTGATAATTATTGGATAAAAAAACTTAAAATAGCAAATATTAAAAAACAAAATTGTTCAATTTGGGCGAAACCGCCTGCAAATTGTGAGTCACCATAACCGATCGACGTGTTTAGAGTTTGTTTGATCTGGATTTGATTTTGGCGCTGGTTTACGAGTCTAGCTAAAAGCTTTGTTTTGTTTTTGTTTTTGTTTTTTCCAGTTCATCATTAGGGTTCAGCGAGCGCCTCAGATGGGTTCATTTTCGCCCCCTTCAAGTTCAATAGGTACCTTCTCAATTTCATTTATTTTAGGGTTTTGTAGGGTTTTAGGGTGATTTTGTTTTGTTTTGCTCTTACAATTGGGATAATTTCCCTTCTCAAATTGTAATTCCATTCTTTTAATTTGTTTGTTGGTGATTAATGTAGAATCTGGTGTTAAAGAAAAGTGTAAAGATCAGAGAGAAGCTTTGCCAAATGAACCTAAATGTGTTATATGCGGTCGATACGGTGAATATATATGTGATGAAACCGATGATGATATTTGTAGTATTGAATGTAAAAAAACAGTCCTGGCCAACGCCAATGCATTGTTACCACATTCCCCATCTCTTCAACTTAAAACACTACCTGCAGTAGCTGATGAGTGCTTTTACGTCAATGATTCTCATCGTTCCGGATTTTCGTTTCTCACTTATGAGCAGACTGAATTGCTGAGGAACAAACTTGGAATCACTATAAAGGGAGACATAGATTGTGCGCCTATCTTGTCGTTTTCGTCTTGTAACCTTCCTCTCAAGCTTGTCGAAAATATAGAAACTGCTGGCTATGAGATGCCCACAACTGTCCAGATGCAAGCCATACCAGCTGCTTGTTCTGGTAAAAATCTGCTTGTTTCCGCTGAGACTGGCTCGGGAAAGACTGTGTCTTATCTCGTCCCGATAGTTTCTCAGTTTGCTCGTTTTCGTCATGGTCAAAAGAATCCGCTGGCCATGGTTCTTACACCGACTAGGGAGCTCTGCATTCAGGTTGAAGATCAAGCTAAGGTGCTTGGAAAGGGTATGCCGTTTAAAACTGCACTTGTTGTTGGTGGTGATGCCCTAGCTGGACAGCTCCACCGTATTCAGCAAGGAGTTGAGCTGATTGTTGCAACTCCTGGCAGGTTGGTAGATCTTTTGATGAAGAAGGATGTTGATCTAGATGAAGTGAGGACTTTTGTTCTGGATGAAGTTGATTGCTTGCTCCAAAAGGGTTTTCGAGATCAAGTTTTGCAGATTTTTAGAGCTCTTTCAAGACCACAGATCCTGATGTACTCTGCAACTATCTCTCTAGAAGTAGAGAAGATGGCGAGAGCTATGGGAGATGGTGTCATTATTATTTCTGCTGATGTGCCAAACAGACCGAGTAAGGCTGTGAAGCAGCTTGTTATCTGGGTAGAATCAAAGAATAAGAAACAAAAGCTTTTCGATATTTTATCAAGCAAGCAACATTTTATGCCACCTCTTGTGGTATATGTAGAATCGAGACTTGGGGCTGATCTCCTTGCTAATGCAATAACTGTAACCACCGGGATAAAGGCAATGTCGATTCATGGGAATAAGTCTATGAGAGAGAGAAGAGAAGCCATGAGATTATTTTTGGTGGGAGAGGTTCAAGTGATGGTGGCTACTGGGATATTGGGTAGAGGAGTTGATCTAATGGGTGTGAGGCAAGTGATTGTATTTGACATGCCAAATTCCATCAAGGAGTATGTCCACCAGATTGGCAGGGCATCTAGACTTGGTGAGGAGGGCAGAGCCATTGTGTTTGTGAATGAGGAAAATAAGAACTTGTTTCTAGATTTAGTTGAGATTTTAAAGTCTTCTGGAGCACCTATACCTCGTGAACTTTTGAATTCACGTTATACGTCAAATTCCTTGTATGCTGTCAAGAACCAGAAGAAACGAAAGCATAGTTGATGGAGTTTCATGGAGACAACATGGTTTTAATCCCCGCAGTTGCAA
Organism: Gynostemma pentaphyllum; assembly: GCA_028015215.1. Lineage (NCBI taxonomy): Eukaryota > Viridiplantae > Streptophyta > Magnoliopsida > Cucurbitales > Cucurbitaceae > Gynostemma > Gynostemma pentaphyllum. The sequence continues at coordinate 975,692 of CM051351.1, read as the reverse complement.
CCAGTTTTCCTTCATCTGCTTATCATCAATACGCTTAAAAGATGATGATGCCAAGCCCCATAATATGTTCAGAACTTTATGCAAATTGCTAGAATCCTTTAAATGAAATATTTTGGCAATTGGTCATAGAGAAGGTCATCTGGAAGAACAGTTGCACAATCAGTTTTGGCTAGTATCCCAACCTGGTTTCTTTCAATTTTTTAGCTGCCAGGTAAAGTGGCAAAGATTTTTTTTGATAAGAAACATTTTCATTGATGTATGAAAACATGTACAAAAAACCACCCAAAGGTTACAAAAAATTCCTCCAATTGGGGGCGTAAAGTGTCAAAGATTAGAAACCCTTTTCTGGAAATAGAATTCAGACGGCACCAAAACGAGCCTTATAAAATGTGGAACAAATTCTTTGCTGATCGACTGTGGAGGCCTTAGGCCTGGGTTTTCTGAAAAGCGAAAACATGTAGTTATTAAACAAATGGTTATTTACCCGATTGAAGTTGAAGGAAGATTGCACAAGGAGATCAAAAGCAAATATGGTGAAGATAGGACTAAAAGAAGTAGAAGTCTTTTGAAGGGAAACTTGAAAACCAGGGATATTTTGGAAGATCTTTCAACCTTCAAACTTGGTGATGGCAGGAAGATAAGATTGACAAGATTAAAAGATTCATCTTTGATATCCTCGTTTCCAAGGCTTTGCAGGGTGACAAACACGAAAAAAATCTTGATTAGTGATTGTTGGAGGGAGGGATTTAGTGAATTCTTTGATTGTTCAATGTCATTAGGATAAGAAGCCACACAATGTGCCAGATAGAAGGCAGCGGCCAAGTCGAAAAATCTGAAACATTCTCCTTGAAATCCTTGTTTTCTTCACCTCACAGCTAAGGAGGGCACCATGGAAAAAATACTGACCAAGGTTTTGTGGAGACAAAATATGGTACTGATTTGTTGATTCACAAGGAAAGCTTCAGTGATATGGAAAAGAGCAATCTGTTCTCTACTTTGGTAATTATGGAAAGGAAGAAACGTGAGCATGTTCGAGAATACATGTTTGCAGAGGAAGGCGTTTACGTCTAATTGGTGTACTTGGTCAACAACTCTTTGTAATGATGAAGGTTTTTTGTATTAATTCCATTTGTAGAAAGTTGTAATTGTAGGCATCATAGTCTGATCATATTTTAACTTTTGATTTAGAGGTTATGCTGCCCCTCCTTGTATTGAGTTTGAATTGACAAGCTCCATTTTGTATCATCTTCTCAACATGTACTTGATACTTAGAATACAACAATATAATTATATTTCCCTTCTTATCCACGATACAGTATATTTCTTGGCTAGCTCTGTTGTTTTTATCCTCTCATTCCTTCTACTTCTTTTTCTTGGTCTATGAGGTTGATGCGTTTATCCCTCGTAATGGACAAACTTGTTCAAAAGCTAGAACACGTTATAAGACAACTTTTGTCGTTTTTAAAATATCACGACTCCAGCTTTGCATTATTGATTGATAGATTTGGAAACCATGCCATGCATGTCCAAGACAGGATGAGACGTGATTAATAATTGGGTAAAATACATTTTTAATCCCTATAATTTAAGTTTTATGTTTAATTGATCCCTGTAGCTTAAAACCATATATTTTTTCCCAATTGTTTATGAAATGCATGTTTTTAGTCTAGTCAACTGATGTGGCAACGGTGATATGGCAATTAATTATAATTTGATATTCAAATTCTACCCCCCTCCTCCCCGATTTTCCTTTTTAATGAAACACAAACACTTACTCAGACACAAAAAAAATGAAGATTTCCCCACCATTGATTAAGAGCTCAAAGCTTCATTCATACTTGATTGGAATCGTTTTTAAAGAGTGAGGGTAAAAATATAAAGAATTTGTCTCAAAATTAACATAAATCTGCATACTAATTACTAAAATGTTAGAACTTTTTAAAAATTACTCAAATAGCATAATTATACTTCAATAATTTATTGAACTATAATTCAATTAATTATTGAACTATTTTTCATAGGTATTTTTAACGAATTTGTTTGTTTTTTGATTTTTTAAGTTCAAGGTCAATAATTTATTGACGTATTTGATCATTTTTTATTATTATTTTCAATGAATTTATTAAAAAATTAAATTTTTTTAGTTCAATAAATTATTGAACTACAATTATGCTATTTGAGTAATTTTTGAAAAGTTCAAATATTTCAGTAATTAGTATGCAAAAATATGTTATTTCAGTAATTGCCCAAAAAATATAACATTTTAAATTATAAGGACCAATTAGACACAAAATTAACACTAAAAGACTGAAAGTGTATTTTACCCTTAGTTATTTGCTCATTGAAGCCATACCATGTTATGGGCAATGTAATAATGCAAAGAGACCAAATAGGATTTTTTAAATATATATATCTAATATAGTGTATTTTAAAATATTTCTAAAAAATTCTGATGGTTTCAATAATATTTATAAAATTAAGTTGGACACCTTTTGTGACATTATACATTTTTATTTCTTTATTATTTACTTTCATCAATTCTTTTTCATTCTATTTTTTATTTTAACATAGGGGCTCTGGCACATATATTTAGAGAATGTCCAATATTTACAAAAATAAAGCCCAAAAAGTTATTCGCAATTTAGAATCGAGTAATGGGGTGTGCAAACCAAAAAAAGCGTTGTTCTTTCCACATTTGCCCATTGCTGAAAGATGAAAAATATATACAATTGAGATATCTGATATTGCTTTTAATTCAATAAGTTATTGAATTAAATTACTATATACAATTGAGAAATCAGACAGATTTTATTTAAATAAGTTATTGAATTAATAAAACTCATATTTTAATTCAATAAATTATTGAATAAGAGAATTTTTTTTAAGTGAATTAATAATGAGAGTAATATTTTTGTAAATTTGATGAAAATAATTAATTTTATTATATTAGAAAAATGTCATTTGAGGAATTATGAAAAGAGGATGATATATGGAATTAACTTTATAAAATGTCATTTGAGTCAATGACCCTTATAAAATTAAGTTGGACACTCTTTTGTGACATTATATATTTTATTTCTTTATTATTTACTTTCATCAATTCTTTTTCATTCTATTTTTTATTTTATATTTCAAAATAGGGGATCTGGCACATATATCTAAAAAATGTTTAATATTTTCAAAAATATTAGCCCAAAAAATTATTTATAAAAATAGCAAAAAAACTCAATTTGCGCCTAAAATATTACAAAATTATCACTAATTCGCTTAAGTAATAACTGATTTTGTTGATTCAATATATCAAATGATATTTCGTACCTGTTATCATTGATCACCTGATAAATTATCACGATTTATTTGATTCACTTAAATAGTGGTTTTAAAAAAAAGACTATATTTACAAATATTTTTTAAAACTGTATATTGGAAAAAAATTATGCTACCGAGATTTCCTCTTCAAAATAACTAAAAAAAATTAAGATATTAATATTTATAGAAAAATTTATTATTACGACTAAACATTTTCCCTAAGCTAATTATATTTTTTTAAATACATCCATTTCAAATCAAAATGATTCAAGATAAATGGTTAAACTTTGTAAAATAAAAAATATTATTCTGTGACTCTTTAACAACCATGCTTTATCCTTATAAAAGGGTCCATTCCCCAATTGCATTATTGACATTTTTGGTAGGTGTCTGTCCTCATTGAACCACAATCATAGACTTGGAACCATCTAGAGTATATCATAATTGAAGCGATTAATTATTTCTCAATTATTAGACCTAATGTAATGGTCACGTGTCATGATTCTAATCATGAGCACCAAACGGATGGAATTTTTTTGGTAGATTGGCCAATTTTTCCCAAAGTAAATAAGTATACGTCCAAATTTTTAAAGTAATTGAGTAAATATCCTTTTTTAATAGTCAGGTCTCTAAACCCGTTTTTGTTTATGTGGTAATTGCGAACACCAGAAGTTTCTTATCCCCAAACTTATTGATGGACGTGGATTAACTGTGAAGGACGCTCCATCATTATTTTTGTTCCTATAAGATCTAAATCAACAAAAAATTAATGCTAATTAAAAATATCTCATGGGTTTTTTTCTTTTCCTCTTTTAAGATATTTAGTTTTTTCTATAAAAAATAATAGTTTCTTTCTTTTTATTTCCATGGATTTTTTTTTACTCATAGTCTTATAGAAAATCGCATTAGCATGTAGCTTCATAAGGAAACAAGAAGTTTTATGAAGACTTCACATGCAGTGTTTTCCCTCGACTGAAGTAGTTCTCTCAATAGCTAAAAAATGGTGGGAAATTGAGAATTTTTATTTTAAAAAAAATAACGAAATGGGATTTAGAACCCATGAAAATATATTTAATCGACCGGTAAAAAGTCTGGTTTCATAGTATGAAATCAGGTTTTGAAAACCACACATGACAGTCTCGTCTTAGGTGGAAGTCTGTTTCAGTCAAAAACGAGTTTTAGAAATCTGACTTCTAAAAAAAGACATTTACCCAATTGTTTCAAACGTTTTGTCATATAACTAGATACTTTGTTTTATACTCTTTGTCAAGTATGGAGGAGTTATGATATGGAATAGGTATTTAAGATCTGTCTAGTGGGTATAGCAACGCTATTAAAGACGTTGTCTATATACCAAAACCAAATCTTGTTACCTCTTTGTAAAATCACTTGCTGCTAGCTATGGAAATAAGGGGCCGTTCATTTAAATGTTATCTAAGATTACGGAGGGAGGTGTATTCAGATAACATTGTTTATTTTACTGTATTTAACGATATAAGGATATCTTATATTACATGTAATCAAAGAATACATGATATCTGGCCATTTCATAATACACTCTCCACCAGTGGGTTTTTAAAATTACATTACAAATGTATTCTATTTTTTACTTTTTTGTCCTTCAATATTATAAAAAGTTATTTTTCTTTTTACATATAAATACATAAAATAATTTATTTTCTCATCAATAACTAAATTTAGAAACATAAATAATTTTTTCGTTACACTAATTATTGATACTTTAATAAATTCATTAGTATCAAATAATTATATAAAATTAAAATTAAATTTTTATGTTAATTAAATATTTAAATAAATAAGTTATAAACTAATTAAATTATAAAAATAGTATAGGTATATTAATCTACCAAAAAAATATTAATTAAATTCATATATAAAATTTATTAACGAGAAACATAAAACAAGGGTATTATTGGAAGAATTAATAATTCATTAAATTTCCTCCTTTAAATAAAATCTAACAAACAATGTAATCTTTTATACCTACGAGATTCTCATTAATTACTGCCAAATAAACGTTGTAATCTTATATTCCCTACAATCCAGATACCATGTATTCTAGATATCTAGTAATCTTAGATTACATGGTATTTAAGATAACGGGAAATGAACGGCCCCTAAAAAACTTTTTATTATCTTTATTTTATATAACTTGTATTTTATTAGGATGTTTTGAATTAAAAATCATTCATCTTTTAAACTTTACTATTTATATATGATTAACTTTATTTCATTTTCAAATAATGGACTATTTTTCTAAATAAAAAAACATCATGGATTGTTTGATGCAATTATTGAAGTTTTTTTAAAAAATATAGGTAAAGTAGTTTTTTAGCCCCTGAATTATTACTCAAGTTTTATTTTTGTCTTTAAAATTTTAAAAGTGATATTTTTCATCCTTAAATTTTACGAATTGTTCCGTTTTAGTCATCTTGTCTATGTTTTTTCGTCTTTGACACTATCAAAAGACTTATGTGGCACGTAATTGATGATGTGACATTATATAAATATATAATGAGGTTAAATGAAGTGAAAAAAATGAATATGTAGTGAGGTTTAAGATTGTAATTAAGGAGAAAATGATGAGATTAATCTTACTGCATATTCGTTTTTCCATGACATTTAACTGCACTACATATTTGTATAATATCACATTATCAATTGCATGTAACATAAGACATCCACTAAGCTTAGATGGGAAAAACACAAACGGAAGGAATAAAAATGAACAAATCGTAAAGTTCATGAACGAAAAATGTGACTTTTGAAAATTTATGAACGAAAATGAAATCGGAGTGAAAGTTTAGGGACCAAAATAATATTTTATCTAAAAGATATTAAATACTTTATTGCCTGTCTCCCACTTCGAAAATTAAAATTTATCATATATTAAGGTAAATGTATCTTGAAAATATGATTTTCAATCAAATTAAAACATTACAGTTCAGGAAAGTTAATTCATGCATTGAAAAATATGTTTTTTTTTTTTTAAATTGATATTTTTGGACCGACATTGTGGTTGAACCACAGCCGAACACATATTTTGCCAATTATTCATGCAAATGGCTTTTATTATTAATTGCAAACAAACAGATAGGAGTCAGGAGGAAGGATTGGGTTTGGCATGGCCACACCACAGATCATTTGACTAAGACATATCATAGCTTTTCTTACCATCAGTGATATATATCAAATAATTGCCATTATCATATTTCTCGTGATTTTTTTGAATGTATTTTCTATTATAAATTAAAATTAAATTATAAAATATCCTTAATTTATCGAGTTAATTTCAATTTTACCCCAACGTTTTTAAAGTTTCAATTCAAAAATAATCAATTACTCGCAATTTTTAATAGAAATTAAAAGATTGAGAATAATTTTGAAAGAAAATGATAATAATTTCTCGATAATTTTCCGAAGAAATGATATTATTGAAAGAGAATTGAAATTTAAAAATCTAAGAGCGATCAAACCCCTAGGTTAGGTTAGTTAAATGGAATGCATGGTTTAATTGAATAGCAATTTGAAAGAGGTGTCTATAGAAGTTTCATGAGAATGTGGTGGAAATGTTATGTTCCTTGAAATGTGCTTTTGTTTAATGAAATTCTTTCAAAAATTCAAAATTTTCCCAAATATCTATCTATATACGTATGCGTTTATGGTAATAACATCTTCAGTTTTATATATCATATTTACAAGGGGTTTTGACTGAGAAACTTTTGATTTTTAAACCATTCTTAACTTAATTAAATTAAAATTAATATATTTTAGGGGAAAAATATATATATTCAGTCTCTGTGTATTGACTTGCTTTTTATTTGGTCCGTTTGTTTTAAAACAATATAACTTAACTAATGAGTTTTGATTTCACATTCATTTTAGTCCATCTTTATGTGGCAATTTTTAAATGATGAGACGTTATAAGTATATTCTTATATCAAATTTTAGTCCCACGTAGTACTAATTTTACTAATTAAACTAAAATTAGTATCTTTTATGGAAAAAATATATTTTTGGTCTTTGTGTTTTGACTTTGCTTTTTATTTAATCCTTTTTATGGCCATTTTTAAAATGACCTCATAAGCATATATAATATAAATAATCAATAAAAACAATGACACCTAAGATTTTATTAAGTATTTAACAGAATTTTTTGACAATAGAATTAAAATGACCATTAAATCAAAATTCAGGGGGTTTAAAACATAAGGACCAAATTTAAAACTCATGAACTAAAATGTATTTTTCTCTATATTTTATATAAAGTTGTGTCTTTTTATTAGTTAGATGAATTATTTTTATTGGATTAAATTAGTGGAATCCATTTATTAATTAAATATGTACTTTCGTTAATATTATAATTAATAAATTATGTGGGTTATACTAATGTGTTAGATCTAATAAAATTATGTCATGTTTGAAAGTAAAGTGGAGTTGACTTGAGGTAAGTTGAAGTAACGGTGGTTCTTGGATAATAGAGACAGAGATGTTTTTGTCTGTTTGATCAATTATGTGATACTTCCTAAAAAAGGCAATTTTTTTTAGTTGATATTTTTGGCGGTCACTGATTCGTGGTTGAACCACAGCCAAATACAGATTTTGCCAAGAATGAATATCGTATCACGTGATTACTTAATTATTCGTGCAAATGGCTATAATTATTAATTGCAAACAAACAAACATAGAGGAGTCAGGCTCAGGATAGGGTTTGGTATGGCCACAACACATCTCATTTGTTTCATTTTTTTTTTCATGTTTGGGTAACCACTTTTTATTTCTTATTTTTAGAAGAAAATAAATAAATAAATGTGTTTTTGGTAACTTTGGTTCGATTTAACATTTTATATTTAAAAGAATAATATCTTCTGAAATATTATAATTTTAATGACATATTTGAAAATTCCCCCCCCCCCCCCCCCCTTTTGTTCATTGGTGATACATATTATATAACTATTTCTTTTTTATTTAAAAGAAATAAAAAATATTCTGAAAATATTATAATTTTAAATGACATATTTGAAAATATTATATCAATTTGGATATTTATAATATATTTTATATAAGTCATAACGGGTCAACGTAATAATTTATCAATATGTTGAAAATTTTGGAAACAAGAGAGAGAAATAAGAAACTATAATTTGTTGTTTCTAAAATTTCTACACAATTTTGAGAATTGTTTGTAAAAAAAAAGAGAAACGAGAAAACTTACTAAACAATACCATTTCTTAAAAAATGAGAAATAGAAGAAGGTTACCAAACGGGACCTAAATTGCCCTTATCATATTTCTCATGATTATTTTTAATTTATTTTCTATTTTAAATTAAAATTAAATTATAAAATATCACTAATTTATAGAGTTAATTTCAATTTTACCCCGAACGTCTTAAAAGTTTTAATGCAAAAACCTCAAAAATATCCTTTGTTAGGAAAATAACCCTTTTTCAAAAACACTCAATCGTGTGCAATTTCTATTAAATGTAATGGAAATTAAAAGTTTAGGTGTATTTTTGTAACAAAATGATAATAATTTCTCTAAAAAAAGGAAAAGTAATTTTCTGAACAAATGATATTATTGAAAAAGTAATTTATCCTACAATAAGGTTTAGAATAGAATTGAAGACTTCTAAAAAAAAGACATTTACCCAATTATTTAAACCTTTAGACATATAACTAGATACTTTAAAAATTTGTGCTAATCTGAAGAAAGAAAAATCCCAAATGGACCCCTATAAGATAATGTTTTAATATTATAATAATATTTTTTAAGCTATAAATTTACTCCGTCCATCATACGTGGAGACACACCAAGAGCAAAAAAACTAAACTAAAATGAATAACAAAATGGCGATGGTCCTAGCTTTGTTGTTGATGTTGTTGTTGTTGCCCTTCAATGGCAATGCGGCAGGAATCGCGGTGTTATGGGGCAATAATCGGTACGATGGGAGTCTAAATTCGACGTGCGCGACGGGAATATACAATTACGTGAGTATACAACTCGGAATTCATTGCAACCCTGGAATAAAAAATAGTTGTAAAAGGGTGGGAGAAGAGATAAAATACTGCCAAAGCCAAGGCATAAAAGTTGTCCTATCCCTCCAAAGTCGATACTTACTAATGTCGTCATCTTCTGATCTAAATAATAATGAATGGGAATGGGAATGGGACGATCCCTATGAGTATTCCAACTACCTCATAGTCAACTACCTTGGAGGAAATAAAGATTCGAAATTTCCAGTAGTACTCCCGTTGGGAGATGGTGTCGTTATGGACGGATTCGATTTCGGGTCTCCATATGGGTTTGGCGAAGACTATTACGTGGTTGCCCAATCGCTCAAGGATTACGGTGGGGAAAAGGTTTTCCTCGTCGCATCTCCCAATTGTAGATATCCTGACTATACGTTAGGACGGGCTATAAATGATGGTTTATTTGATGCACTGTGGGTTCAATTTCATCACAATCCTCAATGCCAATATGATCCTTACCGTGGTGGTGTCGAGAATTTGTTGAAATCGTGGGATTTATGGACCAAGTCTAACACGGATAAGGTATTTATCGGAGTATTGGCGGCGCCGGAAACTGGATGGGGAAGAGTTGGATATATTCCTCCACGAATGCTTATGGAAGATGTTATTCCTTTTGTTAAGAATGGTCCAAAGTATGGTGGAGTTATGCTATGGGATAGGTATCGTGATATGGAGAGTGGGTATAGCAAAGTCATTAATGTCTCTTTCCATATGCCAAATCTTCCTACCTCTATCTCCATGTAATGTAAAATCACTCCCTGCCCTGCCCTGCCTATCTATGGAAATTAAATTAAATAAATCTTTTTATTATCTACATTTTAATAAATTCACAACCCAAACCTAGCAACCAAACAACCCCTAACAACTTTAAGAACGAAAAATGTAACTTTTTAAAATTTAGGGATGAAAATGAAATAAAAAAGAAAGTTTAGGGGCCAATATAATATTTTACCAAAAAGATATTAAGTACTTTATTGCCTATTTTCCACTTTGAAAATTAAAATTTAGGGAAAATTGCATAAATCACCCCTGAACTATAGGGATTATAACACTTATATCCTTAAACTTTTAATTTGAGCAATTGGCCCCTAAACTATGTAAAAAGTTGAAATTGAACCCAATAAAATTTAATTCGTCAAATTATCCACTTAAAATGATTAATTTACTAATAATTATTATAAAATCTCTATAGGGTCGTGTCCCTGAGGGTTCTCATCCCGACCTCGTCCATGACCTCGAGCATAAAACCCTTTTGAGGGCCAGGAATGAGAATTCTTCTCGGATCTCATCTCTCTCCACCCCATTAACATTAGAGATGTATTCTTCGTCTTTACGATGATTTTCGAGGGTCTAATTTCAAAAGCTAACTTAGTAATTTGAAAAAATAAATTTTGTTGGGTCCAATTTTAACACTTTGCAAAGTTCAGGTGCTCAATTGCTCAAATGAAAAATTTACGGATGTAAATGTTACAACTCATATAGTTCAAGGGTGATTTGTGCAATTTCCCCTAAAATTTATCATATATTAGGTAAATTGTATCTTGAAAATATGATTTTCAATCAAACCAAAACAATTTACGGTTCATGAAAGTTAATTCTTGCATTGAAAAATATGTTTTTTTCTTTTCTTTTTTACATTAAAGGACTACATATCATGATTAATTGGTGCTCCTTCTCCTTCCCCGTTATTGTTATTTTTGAGGTCATCGACATCGTGGTTGAACCACAGTCAGCTAAATACAGATTTGGAAATCATGGCCAAGGCAAGAATGGATATCGTCTCACGTGATTAATTAATAATTCATGCATAATGGCTATAATTATTAGGGTAAAGTACCCATTTAATCTCTGAGTTTTGGAAATCGTGTCTATTCGATCCCCGCGTTATCAATTTGTATCTAACTTCTAAGTGGTCCCTGAGTTTTGGATACTGTGTCTATTTGGTCCCTATATTTTCAAGAACTATTAGAAAAAAGTTTAATTGGTGCTTAATTTAACGTATTCGTTAACTTCTTATCATATTATTGACTTAATGCTGACATAACATGTTTAATTGGTCAAAATACGAAGATAGAAATAAATTTTTCATCAATCTAGGCCTAAAATTTGACATAATTATTAATCTCATGTCAGTATTTTGATCAATTAAACATTTTATAGCACCGTTAAGTCAATATTATGTTAATAAGTTAACAAATTAAGAAAGAATTACACTTATTTATAATAATCCAGGGACTATTTAGACACAAATTGAAAACTTAGGGACCAAATAAACACAATATTTAAAACTCAGGGACCAAATAGACACAATATCCAAAATTCAGGGACCACTTAAACATAAATTGAAAACATATGGATCAAATAGACACGAGCTCCAAAACTCAAGGACAAAATGAGTACTTTACCCTAATTATTAATCGCAAACAAACGGAGGATAGGGTTTGCCGTTTGGTATGGCCACAAATCATTTGACTAAGACATATCATAGCTTTTTCTTAACATCAGTGAGATATATATCAATAATTGCCATTATCATCTTTCTCGTGAATTTTTTTTAATGTATTTTCTATTATAAATTAAAATTAAATTATAAAATATCCCTAACTTATAGGGTTAATTTCAATTTTACCTCGAACGTTTTTAAAGTTTCAATTCAAACCTCAAAAATACCCTTTGTTGGGAAAATAACCCTTTTCAAAAATACTCAATGGTGTGCAATTTCTATTAAATTTAATGAAAATTAAAAGATTGGGAATAATTTTGAAACAAAATGATAATAATTTCTCTAAAAATGTTTGCAAATAAATGATATTATTGAAAAAGTTATTTCTCCTACAATAAGGTTTAGAATAGAATTTTGACGGCGGAATTAAAATGACCAGTTAAATCAAAACTCAGGGGTTAAATTATCGTGTTTTAAACATAGAGACCAAATAAAAAGCAAGGTCGAAAGTTAGAGACAAAAATGTATTTTTCTTATATTTTATATAGAGTAATGCGTGTCTTTTTATTAGTTGGAGGAATTATTTTTATTGGATCAAATTAGTTAGTGGAAACCACTTATCTCTATCTCTACTATATTAAAAGGGGCTAACTTGGAAAACATTTTTGGACCATTATGCCCTTCGTCAATTTCTAAAATAACACAACATACCATTATATATACCCTCTACATTTATTTAAATTACTAAACATGCCATTAGATATTTACTTCCCACCTTCTATTAAATGACAATTTAAATTTAATCTATTTTTTAAAAAAATATTTAACAATTTTTCCTTCATATTTAACTTTTTTTTAAATGGATAAATTTCTTTAATATTTAATTGGTGAAATTATGACATTTGTTATAGAAACACACCAAAGAAAAATCAAAATCAAAATCAAGGATAAAAAATATTATTATTTAAATTAGTAAAAACAATAAGGTAAAATAATTTAGTAATTAAGTAAACTATACAATAGTTCAAATTTCAAAAATAAACCTAATAATAATTATAATTATAAAAAAAATTATTGTATGTCGTTTATTCGAGAGAGATACTAAAAGAGAATAAAAATAAAAATGAAGGATAAAAAATATAATTATTTAAATCAATAAACAATAAGGTAAAATAATTTAGTAAATTAGGTAAACTATACAATAATTTAAATTCTTAAATAAACCTAATAATAATCTTTAATCTTTAATCTTTAATCTCCATCTCTATCTCTGTCTCTATCTCTATCTCTTCTCTACTATATTAAAAGGGGCTTAAGGGGAGAAATATTTTTGGACATCTTTAACCTTCTTATATTTTTAAAATTCCACATATATCCTTAATTAAGTTTCATATTGATATTTTATTTTATCTTTTAAAAAATGACGTTTATATAAGCATAGACCGATTGCATTGCAATTGCAACTCAACAGACAAAATTGTTTTTTTATTAAACCATCACGTTTGTGGCAAGAAAAGGTGTTTAATGGCTTTAAATTCATTTCTTTATTACAACTTTTTGCATTCTGTTTTTAATAAGTTTTTGGTATTCCTAAGTTAATGGAGATGTCTATAAATTCATTTTATTGCAACTTGGCATGGAGTGCATAATAATTGGGTTTTGAAAGACACATCAAGCTTGGAAAAAAAAAAGACACATCAAGCCAAACTCTTATGAATCAACAAGTTGAAACAGTGTCCAGCTTTAAGGAAGATCATTTGAAAAAAAGCTTCCACAAAGATTATATGGTTCATCTCTAAAAAAACGTAGTTGAAATCGAACTCTGATGCTGGATGAAGTTGATGGTTGTATGGGTAATTGTGTGATTGCTTAGCAAAGGAGAAAGAATAGAGAAGATGAAGACGCGGGGGCGTTGCTGACCACTTTTTTTCCTTTTAATTTAGACCAAATCTCTTTGTAAAGATTTAATTTCAAATCTAAATTTATTGGTATTTTTCAATTTAATCTATATGAATTTAAATTTTATTTTACTTCTTATAGTTCGAGGTATGTATCAATTTAATCTTCTTATAGTTTTTATTTTGATATCTCTATAGTTATGATATTTACACCTAAAAAAAGACTCATGTTTACCCGTTCTTTTAAAATCACATCGCCTTCTGTTTTTATGCCTACCATGTTTATAAAAAAATTAATCATAAGAAATATGTAATTTTTTGGTATTGGTGATTTCATGAGTTTTTTTTTCAAACTATAAAGATAATATTGAAACTTTTAGAATTATTGGATTAAATCAACACAATCTTTAAGCCATAGTGGCTAAATTGAAACTAATATTAAAAAATAAATAGAAATTTCTAAATGACATTTTTTTAATAGATGTTTTCAAAATTAGAAAACATTTTTTTAAAAGGCGGTGTGGGTTGGGCTTCATATGCTTTCTTTTCAGTCAAAGAGGAAAAACAATATTTTTCTTAAATTTTTTCGAAAGTTTAGCTAATTTTCAAAATTACCCATTCATAAAATGTATGATACATATAAAATAAATTAATTAATAAAAATGAATTTTATGGTTTCACACAAAACTATTTTTAGAAAATAATTATAATGTTTTTTTATATCCGTAGGTGTAAAAAAATTTATCATCTAGATTACATTATTTTATTTCAGTTAGGAAACTAAAAGTAAATTTAGAGAAATCATAACTTTTAGTAATCAAATTAAGTGTGTAAACTTTATTAGATAACATTAAATATTAATATAACTTAATTGCATTATCATTTGAATAAATAAAACAAGGAGTTGTTTGGATTTAATATTAATTAATACTTTTAATTCAAAAAAATAATTGGTTGATAGAAAAATATCATTTTTATTATTTTTAGTTATTTATTAAACATTGTGAAATGATACTATTATAAAAAAAAAAAAAAACCATAAATTTATACGTGAGAACTATTTAAAACTCAAATAATATATATTAGATAATTTTTATAAATAAATTAACTCCCTAGCTAAAAACATAAAAAGGTTGATTTTTTAAAATATAGGTTGATTTGTTATATAAATTTAATTGATTAATTGTTTAATTCTTTATATTTTAAAAAATATATATAAATAAACCCAATTGTTACTTTATTAAGACAATAGAATCTATAATTATTAAAATATTTTTTACAATGTGATGAATAAACAGAATTTATTATTGTTTTTATAATTGAATTAAAAAAAAGATTTTATGTTTCATTAAAACAAACACAAAATTAAATTAATAAAAAATAATAATTAAAAAAAATAAAAAGCTAGCAAGGAAAAAGAAAGTTGGAGAGACTGGCAAAAAAATTAACATGCAAGTCCCTATATCTAATTTCAGTTTTACTCCCACTGTAACCGCTTAGCATTAGAATTGGAAGGTCAATTACCATAAAATCTTTGTTGCTTCTCCTATCTATACTATCTTTAAAGAGGCCATCTTGGAAAAACTTTTTTTTCCATTTAACCCTTATAATTAATTTGATAATTTCAATAATGCCATAACTTAAACTTAATAATTAATTTTTACTTACCAATTAATTAAATACAATTGAAACAAATTTTATACTAATCTGATTTTATTCTACCAATTTAGTTTTCGTGGATCATTAAATTAATCCAAATCAAATATACTTGAAAAAAATTAATTTCATACCCTATCTGAAATTCCTACTAAAGGTATACTTTTTATTGTTTTTAATTGAATTTTATTACCAATTAATTCAATTCTAAAAAAAATTATACTATCTAATTTTTTTCCTAAATATCAATTTACTTATTATTAAATTAATTAGGAATATAATAAATCTAAAATTATCCTTCGTTCAATAAAAATTTCAAATATATTTTATCATAACTTATTCAAAAAATGGTCCTAATTTAGTAATAATTTATTGGTCATGAATTTATAAAATAAATGATGTTATATGATGCTTCTTAAATTTAAAATCAAACCCAACATCAAATTAATTTTTACCGGGATAACTTTTATTCTCCACTATTTTCTAAAAAAACCTTTCCCTTCCTAATTCGTTTTTATTATTGTATTAAGACTAGGTCAGGTTTAGAAAACACACATAAATACAATTTTATCTCTAATTTATTATTTATAATTACGTTAGGTTTGAAACTTGATTTTTAGAATTGATCAAAACCAAAGGATATGCATACCATCTTGAATATACAATTAATAAATGAGGGAAGTAAAAAAAAATTGTATTATCACTAATTCAATTATAAAAATTTATTGACGTATTTTTTCTTTTGTTTTTAATTAATTCCTTTTCCTTATACTTTTATCGAATAGAGATGAACTAAATCTTTCAATTGTATATATACAAAATACTAGATGTTTGATTGATATTGTTCTAAATCAAATTGGTAATTAATCTACTTAATTATTAGAGATTCATATATGTTTTTTAAATTCATTAGTTATTTTTAGCTAATTCCTTTTTGAATCGGGATCTCAATGAAAGTAAAAGGATAGATATAAGATCATGATACTTTAAGTTTTTTTTATTTTAAAGAATTTCTAATATATGTGGTTACTTTAATTTCTTTAATTACTTATATAATTTAAATTTCATCAAAAAATTAGTTAAGAAAGAATGTAAATGAACATAGCAACGAAGAAAAAAAGCATGAGTATCTTTAAAGGGCCATCTTTGATAATCATTTTTATGACAATTAGATAAAATGCCCTATAATTTAATTTGATACCCATTTCAAAAATACTATAAAACAACTTTCCCATTGAATTAATTAATGCTGATGAATGCAATATATAATTTCTTTTTTAAAGAGTTAGGCATGTATTTTATTTATTCTTCCCTAATTGTTTTTAAATGGATTATTGTTTATTTAAGTTGTTAAATATACTTGAAAAAAAATAATTACATTTTAAACGTATAAGTATAACATATAAAAGCATTAAATTATACGTTTTATTTAATTTTCTAATATAAAAATATATGATGATAGATGTACAACTAATTTTGATTTTCCAAAAAGGTTACATTAATCCCATTTGAGATTTTTTTGAAAAAACTTCATATACATATATATTGAAGAAGAATCAAAAAACTATATGATAATTTAAAATTTAAAATAAACCTCAATAGTTTTTAAAAAAAAGTTCAATTTTAAAAAGTTATTTGAGTTGTGATAAGCATGAACTTCAAAACAAAATATGGTAAGTTGTTTATTAAAAATTAATTTAATCATTTCCAGAATAAAAAAATTAAAATATTGTAATAAAGACTTGCAAGGTCTTCTTGGTAGAAACTAGTTAATTAAATATGTGCATTCATTAATATTATAATTAATAAAATTTGGGTTTTATTAATCTGTTATTATTTAAGAAGTATGACATTTGAAACTTAAATAGGAGTTAACTCATTGTCCAATGCATTTAGTTATTTTTTTATAGGTATTACCTTTTATTTTTATTTTTACTTAAATAACAAATATGTTTTTCAGAAATTTATTAAACTAAAATTATTATAGTTGATAAGGATCATGGAAGTATTTTTTCTCTTAGTTTTTAATATAGTTCCTATTCCTTAAACTTGATTCGACTCTTGAAGATGATCCAAAATCTTTGTATTGTATATATACAAAAAGATAGGCCGAATCATTGATTTATTTCCAAGTAAACACCAGTTGGTAATTAATTGACTTCATTACACTTTGAAGATCAATATATGTTTTTTTCAAATCCATAAGGAATATTTCTACAAATACCTTTTTGATGTCAACTGATGCCTTGCAATGGAAGAATGAAAAGGATAAGAAAAAGTAGATTCATATTTGCTTCAATTTAATCTTTCCTTATTTTAAAGAAACTTTTCCATGTATATGTGAACTTTCGTTTTTGCAATTTAATGACTGTTTTAATGCAATATTTCCTTTTATGTTTTGCTTTTCAAAATTGGATTGCAGGCTAATAAAGTCAAGGAAACACAATGTAAAAAGGAAATTATGTTGAATGAAAATCAAGTCACGGATGAGAGTTCGTCTTTTGAAAATCTCAATTTTTTCTATGTCGAAATTTAGATAAAATGTATTAATGATACCCATCAACAGGAAAAATCTAGAGAAACAACTTTCCCAATATTATTAAAGCATCAAGAAACAGAAATGTATAATTTCTTTTTTAAGTTTGGTGTATTTCTATTCTTCTTCCCTAATTTTTTAAAAAAGTTATTGTATTTTAGTTGTTTAATTTTAAAAAAAAATACATTTTAAAGGTAGATAAGTATAACATATAAAAACATTAAATTATACAAATTCTATAATTTTCTAATATAAAAATATAAGATGATAGATGTACAATAATTTAGATTTAATTGGTCATTTCCATTTTGATAATTTTTTTAATTTAATATACATATATAATTAATGAATATCTCATTAAAAATAATATAATTTAAGGTTAAAATTTACAAATAAACTAATAGTAATTAAAAAAAAGTTCAAATATAGAAATAATTTTAGTTATTTATTTAGCATGAAAATTCAAATACAAAATATGGTTGTCTTAACTTGTATATTAAAAAATGTTTAATTTAATCATTTCTAAATATTTTATCTAAAAATGTATATTTTAAATAGAGAATTTGCACGTGGTAGAAACTAGTTAATTAACCATATGCATTCATTAATATGTTTATTTAATAAGATATTTGGGTATCTAGTAATGTTTTTTAAACAATTATCAATAAGTTTTTTAATAGTTTCCAACTATTGTCCTTGCAAATAAATTACTTTTTTTATAGGTATTACCTTTTATTTTTATTTAAATAACAAATATGTTTTTCAGAAATTTATTAAACTAAAATTATTATAGTTGATAAGGATCATGGAAGCACTCCAAGTCCAATACATGTTCTAAGCTAAGCCCAATCACAAGATTCAAATCTAATGATTTCCAACAAGTTTAATTACTCATGTGCAAGAATGGATAGGCTCGGATCAAGCTCTTATTATCCAAGTGATACCCTTGATTATCGACCGATTATTCATTAAAATCATCAATCAATATGAAGATGATCAAGTAGTAATGCAAATCTTGCAAATTAGTAGAAAATATCTACAAAGATATCCTTGTGCAAGTGTCAACAATGCCTTGAATGGAAGAATGCAACAACTAAGCAAATTGTATACAAATTCAATTGCAATTTACAAAACTTTCCTTAATTTCATGGTTTTCCATTAAAAGCTTTAGGTTTTTGCTTTTTCGCAAGACAATTGTAACCGAATGCTTTAAGGCAATTTAACCATTTACTCTTGAATTTTTTCGTATTCTGATTGTAGAACTTATAAAGTCATGGGAAACACAATGTAAAATCGTGAAGAACCTTATGATTTTGAATGAAAATCAGGGCACTCATTGAGAGTTTCTTTTGAAAACCACATTGAGTTTTCAACTCTTGCAATTCTTAGTTTTAATGAGGGATATTTTTGTAAAGTGTCAAATTGAGATTGATCAACTTAGTTGTGGAGTGATTCATTTCTAGAACAAGGAATCTCATTTCTTGTATCTAGGTCATTGATCTAAGAGTAATCTCATCTAGCCTTTAAATATATTTCTTTTTTACCGATTTTTTTAAATAAGGGTTTGAATATCAACTTGAATTTTTCATGAGGAACCGATAATAGCAGAAATCCTTGAACTTGCAATCTGCCTTTGCCTTATCAATAGTATATTTTGATTTTTTTAAAAAAAGTTATGCTATATAAATAATTACAATTTTTGTTCTTTCTATTTTGATAATTCTTTCTCATTTAATTCATTAACCTTAATGATTATCTCATTAAAAATAATATAATTTAAGGTTAATATCTACAAATAGGGATGGTAAAATTCCCCGCGGGTTAGAGTTAGGGTTAGGGGGGAAAATTTTATATTTATTTAGTAGAAAAAAATATATAAAATATGGTTGTCTTAACTTATAAATTATAAAATGTTTAATATTATGTTTTCTTTTTACTTAAAAATGTATATTTTAAATATATATTCTTTTTTTATATATTTTTTAAATAAACATCCAAATATAAAAATGGAAATTAAATTCTTTTCAAATCATACTAACGAGAAACCATAATCAAGAATCTAAACCCGCCTGCTAATATTTCCATCTCTATTTGCAAATAGTTTTAAAGAAGGTTATACGTGTAAACATTTAAAAAAATATATCCTTTAGCCTTCGACTCTGTTACGGAAAAAGAATTTCAGATTAGAAAGAAGAATGGACCAATCTAGATCTCGTCGGCGAGTCCAAATCAGCGACCCATCTCCGGCTCCTGTATATGACACCATTGAATCCGGCGAAGAAGAACAAGATGTTATAGGCGGATTGAAAATGAGACCTTCCGATGGAAATGTCACTGAAGATCAAGAACCATTTATGGGCGTTAAGGTTCGTCGAAAAGCTTCCCTTCATAGGGATTACAAGGGCGATTATATCGATGTTCCTTCTAATCAATTTTTGTTGAAAATGTTACAGAAACAAGGTTAAATTCTTTTATTTCAAACTTAATTTCGTCTGTTCTTGTAATTTTATCCTTTTATTGAAATTAAACTGTTTATCATTCGATTTCGTCTCCAAAATTATAATCTTTATGTAAGGAATTGAAGTAACGGTGGTCCTTGAATAATAGAGACGGAAATGTTTCATTTTTGTGTATTTGAAATTGTTGGCTGTTTGATCATTATGTGATACTATCCTAAAAAATGCAATTTTTTTTTTAAATTGTAATTTTCATTTAAATTTAAATAAAAAGAAAAAGTAAATCAGGTGGTTTTGGGGTTTCATATTTTTAGCAGCTATTAAGCATTTTGTTTTAATTGAGAAATCCCATAAGTTTTAAGTAATGTGATCAAACCAGTGGGCTGTGAAACAAACATCCCTTTGAATTGTCTTGTGATTGGAAAGACGATTAGTGCAGCGTGCCAGTAATCGGAGGTTGAAAATTCCCGCTAAGACGCCAACAAATCTACTCAATACAGAACGTTAAAGTTCATGTTGCATCCCTAGCATCCATTTTGGAGCAATTCATCATTATCTTCCTTGCATTCTGTCTCATAGTTCATAACCAAGTTCTTAATTCATCACTGCAGGTGACAATCATGTGCTTTTTGCGGATAAAGTATTGAAGTTCACTGCTTCTGGGAAGATGAAAAGACGTATTCTTTTAATGACCGAGTTTGCTATCTATATTGTTGACCCAGAAACTGATGCCCTTAAAAGGAGAATTGCCCTGGCTGCTGTAGATAAGATATGTTTAAGTGAACTAAGTGATAATTTTTTTGCAATTATAATTCCAACTGAGTATGATCTACTGATGGCAAGTACTCGAAAAACAGAGATTGTGACAGTTTTAGTTGAAGCTTTTAAGAGTGCTTCTGATTATGAACTTGAGGTTGTATTCTCCAATAGGTAATGGGCATTTATTTCTCTAGTTAGCTCCGTTTTCAATTGATATCTTTATCCATATGTGATGGTGTTTGTGTTAAGCAATAAACCTTTGTCTTTACTGGCCTAATTAGATATCTCGATTATTTTGAGCTTTTCTCAAGTGGTAAATTGGTAAAAGAATACTTGCTTGTTTGGACACCAATGTAATACAGATTGTTTATTTTGGGATTTTAACATGATTGAAAGGTTTCATTTTGTTGTCCACTAACCACAGTTGGTGTATTTAGATATATATATATATATATTTTTTTTTTATCACAAAATTTTCTCCTGGTTGAGTTGTATAACTTTTATTGCTGGGTTATACATGCTGTTTCTAAACGATTTTATTGTATTATATTCCAGGTTTGAGTACCATGCAGCTGGTGAAATGATAAAGGAAGTTCAATTTGAGGAAGTTGAAGGTATGAAGAATAACTTCTTTTAGACTAGGGAATTTTTCATGTTCAATTTTGTTTTTCGAGTCCTCTTCTGTATATAAAACATCATAAGCGGAAATTCTATTTTACTCTAAATTCTTGAGCGTTTTTCTTTTTTACGTGTCAGGTGGTGTGAAAACGAGAATTTTCAGGAAGCAAGAATGATTTGATGATTGCCATGTATTGATCACATTCTGATAGCAGCTTGATGTTCCTTCTCTCTTAAAAAGACGATCTGCTAGCCATTGTAACTGCTTGGTTTCACATCTTATCAAATTGATTAGTTGTATTTCTACATCCCAATGAGGAGTTATAGCTGTTTATATGCAACGGAATATTTTGTGTTCTGTTATTCAAGTATAGATTATTGCACAAAACTCGATTCATTCTGATCATTGGGATATGATTTCATTGATTCTCGAGCTATTAAAATTCATTTGAAATTTCTGGATACAGTATGCGACCATTTTGTATAATTGTATTGCTCAAAGTATGATTCCTTAACATTAACTTCATTAATGATTGCTTATTCAGACTCTCATGTTTACCTATCTTAGATAAGAATAGTCAATTATAAAATTCCACAATTGCTAAGAAAAATTGTGATCAAAGAAAACAACACTTGGGTTTGCGCCTGGTTAAACAAGAGTGATTTTCTGAGGAAACATGTGATGAACTTTATACCACGAGCAAAATGCTAAAACAATCTAAAGCCATGTTATCTGTTTAAAGAGAGTGGAAGTCAAAGATCTCTCAATGAACCTGGTTAAACCCTAAATAGAAAGAACTCTCAATTTGATATTGATGATGATCCAGCCTCATCCTCAGTCATATTCAGTTGATGTTGGGTTGAATTTTCTTCTCCGAGCTCTAATGGCGCTTCTGGTTGGTTTCTTGTGATCTTTGGGCGAACTTGCTCTAAACGAGCTGCTACATCCACCATTTTCGGCCTATCATCCGGTACTCTTCCCACACAAGACAGTGCTATTTGCAGCACCTCCACCATTTCCTCCTCTATGTTTGGAAATCTCAAAAGTTCCACATCAAACACTTCTGCAGTCCATTCTTCTCTGACTACAGCATTTACCCACCTCACCAAGTGAATAATCTGGTCACCATTCTTTGTATGCAAGGGAAATTTTCCAGTTAGGAGCTCCAGCAGCACGACCCCCAAACTATAGGTATCGGATGCATGGGATGCTTTCCGTGAGTCCTTGACTTCAGGGGCTCGATACCCAGCTGCCCTTGTCGCTGGGGGGGCCATAAGGTTCATCAATGCGGCAACACCAACATCAGATACACAACCATATCCTTTAGAGTTGAGGAAGATATTTGAGGCCTTTATGTTTCCATGAACAAGTTCCCCACAATTCTCTGAGTGGATATGTGCAATTCCTCTTGCCGCACCGATGGCGATTCTAAGTCGAGTTTCCCAGTCTAGAGGGGAATGACCTTTCTCTCTTGCACCTGCGCAATTAGGGATACAAACAATACAACAATGTAATTTCAACCATATAAGCTATGTTAGCAGACATGTCACTGAAGATTTGAATTTTGTGATATGTTTTGTTCTATCTGTATTATTTCTGCAGCTCCAATTAAGATCAGATTGATAAAAAGGACCACAATAAGTTGAAAAATTTCGAATTGGATAGAGAAGAACATACTGTGCAACATTGCAGAGATGCTACCGTGTTCGTAGAAATCGAACACCATAAGTTTTTCATCCTTAGAATAGTAATATGCCCTTAAGGCACAAAGGTTTTCATGTTCAAAATTCCCCAGCAGCTCCATCTGCTGCTCAAATTCCCTTTTTGAAACACTTACTTCCTTCAACCTCTTCACCGCCACCATGCTAGCATCTTCTAAAGTTGCCTTGTAGGTTGTACCAGACGTTCCTTTGCCGAGTACTTCCGAAGATGCTCTCAACAAGTCTTCCAGGTCAAATGCAAGTCTATAGTTCTGAAAAAACTTGAGGTTGTTATACTTGTTTTGTGTCTCGGACACTTTTTTATTCACAGAGACTTCTTTCTTATACAGTTTTGGTGAAGCAATATCTTTTATTCCTCTTTTTGACAAGCAAACAATCATCAAAATGACTGCTACAACAAACCCCATTGCAGAACCACCAATTACAATACCTAATATAGCTGCTTCACCAAGTGTTGTACCCTTCTTTGAAGGACTAGTATTCGGGGAGCGTCTTGGAGGAACCAGAGGATAAGCGTTTTCGGACTTAAGATCATTACCGGAAAATGCCCAACTTGGAAATCTTTGAAGAGATTGAGGCACATGCCCTGTGAGATTGTTATTGGAAAAATTTAACTCTAGCAAAGTGGGAAGATTGAGGTCAGGGATTTCACCAGAGAGTGAGTTATTAGCAAGATTCAAAGCTGTGAGACGGGTCATGTTCGAAATCGAAGAAGGGATACTCCCATTGAAGTCATTGCTTGATAAATCAATGATGTTAAGATTCTTCCATACCGAGAAATCCGAAGGCAATGGACCATAAAACTTGTTGCATTGCAAGTAAAGTGAATTCAAATTTCTCAGCTTTAGGAAGTCAGAAGGGAATGGCCCTGATATGTTATTCAATCTGAGGCTTAAAATTTGAAGTGCTGATAATTGACCAAGAGTGTTCATAGGAATGGAACCATGTAAGCCAACTTGAGGCAATCTCAAGGCTATAACTCTAGATTGGTCTATGTTGCAAAAAACTCCCATCCAATCTTTGCACAAAGAAGTGCTTTTATTCCAGTTAAGCAAGTGAGAATGACCCATTTTGTTCAGAAAATTAAGCAATACTTGCTTATCTTCAATGGGCTCAGAAGAGACATGAGAAAAAATCACCAGAAAGAAGAATATTGCAGCAAAAATGAAGAGAAACTCCCTTTTAAGATTAATTTTCTCCATTTTCAAGCAAAAAACAAGAAGCATGATTTGAAGAACAAATCAAAATCAAGATGAAGGGACACAAAAAGTGGCATGATTCAAGATTGAAGTTCCCATTTTCTCGGCAGCCAAACAAAGGACAGATAGATAAAGCTTGTTCAAGATCCAGAAATGGCCATATCTATTCTAAAAAAAAAAAGGAGGAGACTTTAGGAGGTTAAAAACTCAAAGAAGAGAGAAAAATAAGAATTGGGTCAGTCAATTTCAATAGCATTGATAAAAAGAAAACAAAAGAAGAAACAAATCAAGAACAGAAAAGTCAGCTCAGGCTGAGGCTGCCACTTTTTGTTTACTAGTAAGCGAGAAGTTAAATTTACATCACATGCAAAGAGAAGAGAAAAAAAAAAAAAAAAAAAACAGTAAAAGATTTTAAATGTTCATAAATAACTTTTCTTTTATAGAGATTCTACCAATCTAAAGAAAAAAGAAAAAAAAAAACCACTTCTGAAAATCTTGGACAAAGGCCCGGAAGATTAGGTAGGAATAGGAGACTAAAAAAAAAAAAAATCATATAATTAATACTTCATTAAAGAGCACACCAAACATATAGGATGGTCCATGTGATTTGGTAGGGCTTTGGATACTAAAATTACTATTTTAATACAGCGATTGTGTTTTTCTATCTCCTTTGAGGTCCCCCAATCTGATCATTTTTTGGAGAAGGAAAAAATATGGAATCTTCAAAAAGTTATCCAAGGAGGTCAATTTTTTTTTATTGTCATTGGAGATAAACTTCCTTGTAGCGAAGTAATAGTTAATTTATCTTGTTAATTTTTAAATTATTAATAAAATATGGTCGTTTTGGAAACCGATGTATATATATATCTATCCTTTTTATATTTTGAATTTTAAAATAAAAAAGGAAAGACTTAAATCAGCATCTCATATCATATTGTCATATATAAATAAATAAAAAGAAGAAAAGAAAAGTTAGATTTTTATTTAAATCTCCAACATCTTAATTAGAATCAAATGTCTTTATCATATTTAAATCTCCAACATCTTATTTAGAATCAAATATCTTTATCATTTTATACGTTTGTGTATTAACTTTCATAAAGTTGTGAAAAGAAGAATAGATATATAAATAGCAACATATTTTTTTAATAAAATAATATTTTTAGGACAATGATTGAAGAATGGAGAAAGCATAGACAGAAAGGTTGAAAATGAACTTTAGATTTATGATTTAATTAAAGAAATGGGAATCAAAATCATAGGAAAGAGGGTGGGTGTGTTTGGTAATCTACTTATCTGCCTTTCATAAAATCCACCGCTCCAATAATCACACTCCACCGAAATCTCTCTCTTTTTGAAGTATTAAAAAATTATTTTAATCCTTCAATTTTTAATAACCTCTAAACTCAACCCATTGCTGTTAAAAAATATATTTATATTTGTTAAAAACATAGTTCGGTTTATTTTATTATAGTCATGAATTTTATTTTTTTACTCAATAGCATTCAAATGAATTGTATCATTTATTTACTTAATCATTACTCAAATTTTAAAAATGTGTACTAAATTTGAAAAATTATACAATGTGAGAGATTAAAAAGGAATTTTTAAAATTGAAAGGACTTCATATAAAAAAATAAAAATAAAAATTGAAAGGACTAAATTAAAAATAATGATAAATTTTAGCGAATAAAACTTTACTAAAAGAAATATAGTTACAATGATTTAATTTTTTCAAATGAATAATTTTTTATCAATGGCTTTTTCAATTTGTAATCGAGCTTTTATAAGTACTAGATTCTTACCACTTGCGTCGCACGTGATATTCTATCCAATATAGAATAATTCAAAGGTTTAGCGATATTTTTTCTTCTATAAATATTTTTTGAAATAAATTTTCTTTTATTACTCTTTTAAGGTCCCCCAATCGGATTATTTTTTGGAGATTTGGAAAAAATTATGGAATCTTTAAAGCTAATCCAATGAGGTAAATAGTTGTTTTTCTGTTATTTAAGATAAATTTTTTCTTGAGATATACTAGTTAATTTATCTTGTTAAATTTTAAATTATTAATAAAATATGAGTTTGATACTTCTTTTTTAAGTTAATTTATTATTTTATATTTTTAATTAAATAAATCAAGAAATTATATTAGTTTTTAAGGTTGATTTTAAATTTATAAATTTTATAAATATTTTATTAGAAAAATTAGATTTTTATTTTAATCTCCAATATCTTACTTAGAACAAATGTCATGAATTTTTTTTGTTTGTGAATTAATTTTCATATTAAATTGTAAAAAAACAATAGTTATATTTTTAGTTATTTTTTTTTTAATAAAATAATCACTTTTATTACAATCATTTAAGTATGTAAATGCTTAAACATAATTATTTTTTATAAATGCTTTAGATTTATGATTCTAATTAACAAATTCGATTCAAAATCATAGGAATTAGGGTGTTTTCTATTTGGTAATTTACTTATTTGCCGTTCATAAAAATCCACACTCAATTAATTACACTAAATGGACAATCTCTCTCTTTTTGAATTGATTAAATAAATATTTTAATCCTTCAATTATTTAATAACCTCGTAAACAACCCATTGCTGAAAAAAATTATATTTATATTTATTAAATACATGAGATCGGTATATTTTATTATCGTCAGGAAATTTTATTTTTTAATGCAATAAAAATGAATTGTATCTTTAATTTCTAAATCTATTATTCTCAAATTTCAAAAATTTATTCTAAATTTGAAAAATAATAAAATGTGAGAGATTAAAAAGGAATTTTTAAAATTGAAAGGACTTCGTATCCAAAAAAATAAAATTTAGAAGGACTAAATTAAAAATAATGATAAATTTAAGGGAATAAAACTATACTAAAAAAAATATGTATGTTTAGGCTTCATTTAATAACGATTTAATTTTTTCAAATGAATAATTTTTGATAAATGACTTTATCAATTTATAATCGAGCTTTTATAAGTATTTTTTGAAAATCTAAATTTTTTTTAACCTTAAAAAAATGGAATCATTATTATATGGTCCGTCATTTTTCTATTTAAATGAACTAATTGGGATAGCAGCAGTTTTTAAAATTTTAGTTTTCGACATTTTAAAAACGTTTTTTTAAATCTTATTAATATTTTTTGAACAAAAATAAATAAATATTAATCGAGCAACAAAAAGAAAATGTTGTATTAAAAAAGAAAAAAACTGAATGCCAAACTTGAGAAGCATAAAAGACCACGTCGCAAAAAAAAAACATCGGGAGGGAAATCGATCAGTGTTTAATTTGAAATAAAATAATAAATAACCAATACATATCAACAAATCAGAGTGGCGCAGCGGAAGCGTGGTGGGCCCATAACCCACAGGTCCCAGGATCGAAACCTGGCTCTGATATGAGAAAAGGCTTCCGAAAGCTTTTTTTTAACCGTTCTCCATAATTCACAATACGACGACGTTTAAAACACGAAACAAAAAAATTAAAAAAAGAAATAAAAAACGAAAACGAAAACGAGAAAAAGATGAAATTGGAGATAAAGAGAGAGATTCCGCAACGCAACAAAGCCTACCTAACTCGCTTCGTCCATTCTCAAAATATCGCGATACCTCCTCCGCTCATCTCTCCCTCCCTCCTGAGAAAAGATTTCTCTCTCTCTCTTCTGTAAGTCTTCCCTTAAATTTCTCGTCAATTCTCTTTCGTTCAATTCAATCTTCCCTTTGCTTTCCTATAATTTTATTTATTCTTCCCCCTTTTATTTTTATCAACTATTTTTTCTTTTAAGGCAGAAAATATAATCTGCTTTCTTTTAATCCCACAACCTGTTTGTTTCTTGGGAAAGTTTTCCTCATAAAACAAAACATAACAGTTTGCAAGATTTATATTGGAATTTTGTTTCAATATAATGTTTTTGTTCATGGAAATAGATAAAAATCTAACCTTTACCGGTTGTGAAATAAAATTGTTTTTCAATTTCGCTGTTTTTTAAGGATTAAATGAAATGGAGGGAGTTGGGGTTGATTTTTAATTTCTGCTGAATAAAATGGATTAAAATGAAAAGAAAAAAAACTTCAAATTTATGCCATTTTCCAGGCAGAGAACCTGTTTGTTTCTCAGGAAAGAGGAAAGAAAAACAATATGATATGTTTAAAAGTTCATCTCTTAAAGACGTATGGTGTGGCTTTTAAGTTCTTGGTATCACGTAAGTTAGTTGGAAATTGTTGAGAGGTATTTTGGAAGATCCATTTTCTTTAGGATTTTCATTCCATCAAATTCAAAATGAAGGGAAAATATATAATACAATGTCAATTAATCAATGAATGTGAAAAAAAATTTTCTTAAAAAAGCATGTTCTATATCCCTCTAATTCAATAAAAATGAACCGAGTGTGTAGCCACCATTGATTTTCAGTCCATTGAGCTTGTTGAGTGTCTCTTCCCTTTTATTTTTTTGATTGCAATTTGATTCTTCTATCTATTTTCATTATCTTTCTGCTCAATTTCAGACTAGTTTGTGACAATGCTGGCTCAAAGGAATCATATCTTTTGTTGTTTATTGTATGTTATTCAATGGTTTGGGGACTGGCCAACTTTTACTGCTAATCATTGCATGCTTTACCTTGGTCTATCAGCTACTTACCTTGCTTTCTGTTTGCTTCGTCAGTAGGTTGTCGTGCAGGATCAACAGAACCTATCTGTACCCTCAGTGAGTTGAAACATTTTGTTCCATTATGCTTGTTGTGAAACCGTGATTACTACATCATTCGTTTTTTCTTGTCATGGATTCTACAAGTTTTCTTCCTGGCCGTAAATTGTTTCAACGTGATTTTTCTACATTACCACTTCAGCTGCTTGATTCTGTGGTTACTTTTTGCAGTGGTCCGTGAAAAAGATATTTGTTGGGAATTCGCTGAGAAATTAGATGGTAATAAGGTAAAATGCAAATTTTGTCTTAGAGTTTTGAATGGTGGAATTAGTAGATTGAAGCATCATTTATCTCGACTACCTAGTAGAGGTGTAAATCCATGTAGCAAAGTTAGGGATGATGTTTCTGATAGAGTAAGGGCTATACTAGCGACTAGAGAGGAGGTCAAAGAAACATCCAGTGGGAAAAGGCAAAAGATAGCTGAAGTCAAGCCTGTTGAAAATGCATCGTCGTGCAAATCTGTCATCTCAATGGAGCCCCCATCTCCATTGGCAAAAGTTTTTCCTACTGTTACTCCCATGGCTCCCCCATCATTACATAACCATGAAAATGCTGAAAAAAGCATTGCTTTGTTCTTTTTCGAGAATAAACTGGACTTGAGTATAGCCCGATCTTCATCCTATCAGCTAATGATTGATGCAATAGGGAAATGTGGTCCGGGATTTACTGGCCCTTCTGCAGAAACCTTGAAAACTACATGGCTGGAAAGGATCAAAACTGAAGTGAGCCTACAATCCAAGGATATTGAAAAAGAGTGGGCTACTACAGGTTGTACAATCGTCGTAGACACGTGGACAGATAACAAATCAAGAGCTTTGATTAATTTTTTGGTTTCATCCCCATCCAGGACTTTTTTCCACAAATCTGTCGATGCGTCTGCATACTTCAAGAATACAAAATGCCTCGCAGATTTATTTGATTCTGTCATTCAAGATTTTGGCCATGAAAATGTAGTGCAGGTAATCATGGACAGTAGTTTCAACTATACGGGTATTGCCAATCATATCTTGCAAACTTATGGAACTATATTTGTGTCTCCTTGTGCTTCCCAGTGTCTGAATTCAATCTTGGATGAATTTTTAAAGGTAGACTGGGTAAACAGATGTGTTTTGCAAGCACAAACCATATCAAAATTTCTATATAATAGTGCCTCGATGCTTGATCTGATGAGAAGGTTCACCGGAGGTCAAGAACTAATCAGGACTGGAATTTCAAAATCAGTATCGAGCTTCCTGTCTCTGCAATCTATTTTGAAGCAAAGAACAAGACTGAAGCATATGTTCAACAGCCCTGAATACACCGCTAATACTTATGCAAATAAACCACAGAGCATATCTTGTAATGCCATTGTAGAAGATAATGATTTCTGGAGGGCAGTGGAAGAATGTGTGGCCATATCTGAGCCTTTCCTGAGAGTGTTAAGAGAAGTATCTGGGGGTAAACCTGCTGTGGGATCTATATATGAGTTAATGACTAGGGCAAAGGAATCAATAAGGACTTACTACATAATGGATGAGATCAAGTGCAAAACATTTCTGGATATAGTTGACAGAAAGTGGCGGGACCAACTTCATTCACCGCTTCACGCTGCAGCTGCATTTTTGAACCCAAGTATCCAGTATAATCCAGAAATAAAGTTTCTTACTTCCATAAAAGAGGACTTCTTCAATGTTTTGGAGAAATTACTCCCCTTGCCTGAGATGAGACGTGATATTACCAATCAAATATTTACTTTCACCAAGGCGAATGGGATGTTTGGATGCAGTTTAGCCATGGAAGCAAGAGATACGGTATCACCTTGTAAGTTTCCTCTCAATATTTGGATTAAAACTGCATCATGAACATTGCATTGGATTAGTACTATTAAGAACAGATTGCGTCCTCAAAATCTAATTATCAATGGAATTGAAAAATTTGAAGCAAATAGCACCCTCTACATCCATCAGTTGCCTAATTCCAGGTTTTTGAGCTGTAAATTGTAATTCTCACCAGATCCAGTACTCGGCACCTTCAATGTGAAGAATTTTCTACTTTAAATTTTTTAACTTTAGGGAATAGTTTCTGAGGTTATCTACCCAAAGAGCATCAAAGAATTTTATAATCCTGCATTCTCGAATGCTCAATGTATAAAAAGAAGCATATAATTCTACTTAACTGTCCAAATTTCAAATTTAATGAATTAGCTGAACGAATTTATATTTTGATACATGTTTTCATTATTTTCACAATATTTGTCTTGATTGTCCTGAATATAGTTAACAAGTGCATTTGCATTGCTAGCTATAGCTTGTGGTTCTTTTCTTGGGGTTCGTTTCTTTTGTACCATAAAATTCTCAACATTCATTTGGTTTGCAAGCTCACCATGAATGTGTTGCATATAGGGCTTTGGTGGGAACAGTTTGGTGACTCAGCACCCGTGTTACAACGAGTTGCGATACGAATTCTTAGTCAAGTTTGCAGTACTTTCTCCTTTGAAAGGCACTGGAACACATTTCAACAAATTCACTCTGAAAAGCGGAATAAAATTGACAAGGAAACTTTGAATGACCTTGTCTACATAAATTACAATCTCAAGTTAGCTAGACAGATGAGAACAAGACCTTTAGAATCTGATCCTATCCAATTTGACGACATTGATATGACTTCAGAGTGGGTAGAGGAGAGCGAAAACCCGAGCCCCACGCAGTGGCTTGATCGATTCGGTTCTACTTTGGACGGAAGTGACTTGAATACGAGACAGTTCAATGCTGCAATATTTGGTGCAAGTGACCACCTATTCAATTTGTGAGAGTATGTTAAATTGCAAATCAATATTGTTTATATGTATCTTTTCCAGATCTTGGGCCTTGTATAAATTCTCTGATTAATGGCTTCAATTCTTTTGGTTGTATTGTAGTACTAGCATTAAAATAATTCATACAATTTATGCTTTTATTGTATATAAAGAATGAATTTGTGTAATCTATGTTCAGATAAGTTAAGTATGAGATTTATGTAGTAATTATTTAATTGTTAGAAAATTTCAATATAAATTAGATTAGATTAAATTTTCATAATACTTTGTTTAAATATTTTTTTTATATAAAATATTTTAAATAATTCTCTATCCAGGTAAACCCAAATCTTAATTGCAAAAATCTCAAGTTTCGCATTTTTTTAACTGCCAAGTGGGTTCTAATAACCCGTGTTTTTTATATAGAATTTGTATCAAATAGTTTAAATCTACATGTTAATTATTAAAACGTCAGAATTTTTAAAAAATTACTTAAATAGCATAATTATAGTTCAATAAATTTATTGAACTATTTTTCATGGGTATTTTTAATAGAATTGTTTTTTTTTCTTTTTTAAGTTCAAGTTCAATAATTTATCGAACTATTCGGTTATTTTTCATTATTATTTTCAATAAATTTATTAGTTTTTTTTTTACTTGTCCAGCTCAATAAATTTATTGAATTATTATTATGCTATTTGAGTTAAAAAGTTATGACATTTCAGTAATTAGTGTGTAAAAATATGTTAATTCAGTTATTGTCCCTTTTTTTTTAATTCCTCTTACTATTCAGTTTTAATACACTCATTTCCTTGTCCCTAATTAACTAATTATTGGAAAATACTTGACCAACCTATGTGTCTTGATCCTCTTGACCAGTATATGTATTAATTAAAATAAATTAATGAGTCTCATGTAATTAATAAAAAATAATATATTTATTATCTCTTATTTTGTCTTATCTAATGGAAAGAGAGCACATGGGTCAAGAGGCAAGTATCTAAATTTGGAATATATTATCTTTAAAAGGTATTTATAAATTTAATATTTTGATAAATTAATTGTGATAAAATGATTTTATTGATAATGACATACAATAATCAATTAATACAATAACTATTGATTTCACGAATGTGTTCGTTTAAATGCTATGAAGAGATATTTGAAATATTGGTCATCTTCTAATTGTATATGATAAATCGTTCCAGGATTTTCACATTTCACCGCTTCACAATACGGCCACAAGAGATTGTAAGACTCTTCATGTGAACCTCTAACAAGCTCATATGCATCCTCTCTTGCTCGCCACGCTTTATCATAAGATATGTTAACACCGTACTCTTTCTGCATGTCGTCCATTATATCTCTCGGTCTATATCTACGACTAGAATTTTCAAGCTTCATCTTAATAACGTCTCCAACCACTTTGCTTGCCTATGATCATGGTTCAATACGGAAAGCGAACATGAATGAACATCTACAAACTTTGTAACACTGAATATATTGGTACCCTTTAAACACATCGTCCGGAACCTCCACTCACAATTTTGATCAACGCATCCTACAAAATATAGGGTCTTAGTCGATTTTTTCACTTTCCACTCAAAACTTCTTCCGATCACATACTTAGACAATCTACTTATTAAATCTTGCTTGGAAAGGAATATGCGGCCTACTTCAAACTCTTCCATAGAAACCGTTTGCATTACATTCGTCAATGAACTATTTAACTCAAGAGGTTCAAGTTTATTCTTCCCCTTCTTATCACGTACATCCACACGAATACTCGTTTCACAATCATTGACAACATTCCTCTCAAGTTTCACTTTCATAGTATCCCTTTGGATATTTCGGAGGTCAAATGGGTCATCCGATCCTGATAAACTCGCTTCACCTTCATTGACAACATCCCTCTCATTTTTCACTCTCACAGTATCCCTCTGGACATCCCGGGTGTCACATGCGTCATCCAATCCTTCAAAAAAATCTTTATCATGTTTATAATTATGAAAATCCCCATTCAGTTTATCTCAATCCATCCTCACATTATCATCATTTGCTAAATCATATGGAGCTATACTATCATCTAACGAAGTCATAGATGCAATATTCCCCAATCCATTACACTGATTTAAGTAAACATTCCCCTACTACTACCACTCATCTTCTCTCTAGGTTCACAAGATTCACATATAGGATCGAGAGATTCTGAACTCATAATGTAAAACTGTAGCTCCATATCATTTCTAATTTCAAAGGGGGGACAAACTGTTGCAAACTTGTATATACACTTGATTTTTTATAGTCAATGAAGGGTCGATCCTACAATTACATATACGCTCTACTAAATTTTCATAGCTTATACCCTTATCGACAATTATTCCTCCCAATGTGCCACCAATATAATTGTAACCTTGAAGATCCCAATGTCCATCATAACGAACAAAAATTCTTACAAGTTGCATCTACACAAATAGTCAAATAAAAAAAAAAAAAAAACAAAAAAAAAAAAAAAAAAAAAAAAAAAAAAAAAAAAAAAAAAAAAAAAAAAACCCCCCCCAAAAAAAAAAAAAAAAAAAAAAAAAAAAAAAAAAAAAAAAAAACAAAAAAAAAAAAAAAAAAAAAAAAAAAAAAAAAAAAAAAAAAAAAAAAAAAAAAAAAAAAAACCAAAAAAAAAAAAAAAAAAAAAAAAAAAAAAAAAAAAAAAAAAAAAAAAAAAAAAAAAAAAAAAAAAAAAAAAAAAAAAAAAAAAAAAAAAAAAAAAAAAAAAAAAAAAAAAATATTTTTAAGAAATATAAACAAAATTTTAATTTAATAATACATACCCATGATTTATTTTGTTTTGATATGCTCTCTATCTTAAGTGTTCACCACGGGGAGTAAGCAATGTAGAAAATCGAGTAAGCATCAATACTAGTAAGCTATATGAATCGGACTAACTCAAAACTTAGCTATCTTTTACTATCTCCCATCCGAGCTCAACTCCTTCCTTAATTCCATTCTGCGGCGATGAATTACGATTTCGAAACAATCCGGCGGCCCTGAAGGCCGACATTTCTACCCATCAATGTACGGACATCCTAACCTATGTACCTACCCTAACCCTAATGGTCAAAGGTTTTCAAAACCCAGGCTATGATTTCTTCTTTACCCCCCCCTCCCCCCCCCCCCCCCCCCCCCCCCCCCTTCTTGTAAGTTTATCTCACAATTTTTTCAATCACACTTATAAAGTACTCATTCAACATGAATGAATTCTTACCTGATTTCATTCCTCCTCCGGTCTTTGTTTCTTTTTTTCGATTCTTGTAATGATTTTGTCTTTTTTTTTATTATGTAGCCTCAACTTTCGCAGAAGTGGGCCGAGTAATTTCCAATTTGATTTTGATTTTGAGAGAAAAGTCTTAGTGAAGAGATGGAACTCCCAATTGGAAAGCCTTGGATCGGAAACTTCTTTAAACCTTTAGAACACTTCATCAATGGTAATGATTGGGTTTTTTTAGTTGGTTCCTTCCAAATGGTATAATAGGCTGACTAAAGGTCAACAATTTATTATTGAGATTAGTTTATTTATATGAATGTGCTTTTTAATTGCAGGGCTTCTTGTTAGATCCAATGGAGTTCCTCTCTATATGACATTAATATTTGCTTTATTTAAAAGAAATCAAAAGTTTGGTTTTAGTTCATTAATGTTCATTAATAGAGGTCATATATGCAATTTCCCCATATTTTTAAGCAATATAAACAAAATTTTAATTTTAATTAAAAAAATACACATATTTACCCATGATTTATTTTGTTTTGATATGCTCTCTATCTTAAGTGATTCAAAATATTTTAAAACTATTTTTTAAAAATCTACTAGGTAAATGTGATGTGATGTAGAATTTTTATTTCTTATATAAACAAGTTAAATGTAGTTTTTTTTTTTTTTTTGAGAAAAGTCAAATGTAGAAAATAGAAGTAGAAGAAAACATGAAATACTAGAAAACTATATGAAATAGGGTGTTGGGCGATCAACTCAAAACTTAAAGACTATCATTTTATTTTCTCCCATTTCCTAAGAAATTTGGTCTCAACTTCCTTCCTTAATTCCATTCTGTTTGGTTGCGGCGATGAATTACGATTTCAGAAACAATCCCGGCGGCGGCCACTACAGGCCGACATCTTCTACCCATCCAATGTACGGACATCCTAATCCTATGTATCCTAACCCTAACCCTAATCCTAGGGTTTCTCAACATCCTCATTTCTCTGTTTCTTCTTTACCTCGTCCTTCTCCTTCTCCTTCTCCTTCTCCTTCTTCTTGTAAGTTTTATCATCATCAATTTGTTTTAGGGTTTCTTTTATTTTCAATCTTCTTATTCTAAATGTCTTATCTTTTTCATTCTACAGCTGGATTGGGTATTAGGGTTACCATTAAACCTGAATTTCGAATTACTCCTCCGGTAACTCTTTGGTTCTTTTTTTCGATTCTTGTAATGAATTTTTTTTGGATCAGTTTATGATTTTTTATTTTATTTTTTATGTAGCCTCAACTTTCGCCAGAAGTGGGAGATATTCCTCGGAGTAATTTCCAATTTGATTTTGATTTTGAGAGAAAAGTCTTAGCTGAAGCAGATAAGGAATCTCCCAATTGGACTCGCCTTGGATCGGAAAATCTTTCTTCTAAACCTTTAGAATCATCTTCATCTTCAATGGTAATGATTTGAGGGATTTTTTTTTTTAATTTGGTTATTTTCTTACTTAAAATGGTATAATATGGCTGAATTCCTTGAAATGGTATCTTACATTTTAATATCCTTAATTTATTCATTTGAGATTAGTTTTCATTTATATGAATGTGCATTTTTAATTGCAGGGTTCTGTTGGAGATCCAATTGTGAGGAAGTATATTGCATCTGGTTTGAGTCGAGAAGCCGTTCCTTTTGCAGTTGCAAATTATGGAGACAATCCAACCAAGGTAACATTCTGTGGAAATGGGATCGGTTTCTATATGACATTTATATTTGCTTTATATTATCTATAAGCAATTATGCATCATGTTGAGTAACTTGAGTGAAGAGCTTGCAAGATCATCTTCCTTTACTTCTCCCTTTTCTGTAATTCAGTTACTTTTCATGCAGGGATGAGGGATATAGATATTTGGAAAAAAAAATCAATTTTTACCCCAGTACTTTGGAGGCATTATCAAATTTAACCTTGTACTATATAAGTTTAACCTTCAACCTTCTGTTAATTGGCTATTTACAACTTTGTAATTATTTGCACCAAATGAGATACCAGATCACACCTCCTTCTTGCTAAATCTCACACCTTTGTACCTCATTTTCCTCAAATTATCCACATATGTTGCTACTTCCTACAAACAAATGCTGTTTACATTTTACACATGAAATCGTAATAGCCAATTCATAAAAGGTTAAACTTGCAATTGTATAATATAAGGTTAAAATTGATAAGATTTAAAGTTTTAGTTGATGATAGTGATACCCTTAAACTTCAAGCGTAAAAATTGTTTTTTCCCTAGATATATCGATATTGTGATTTTGTTTTATATGCATAGATGTTATCCTAAGAACTTTCAAGTATGATAATTTCCCTCATTCTCTCTCTGCACTTGTTTTTAGTCTCTGTTTTCATTTTTTGAGGGGGAGAGAATAAGAATGTTGATTTCTCTTCCATTTGGTTGATAGATGGAAGATTTTGCATTTCTAGCTTGCTTTATATGGTTGTTATATAATAGCTATCTAAAGATTGGATGTTTCATTAGGTTCAAGAATTTGTGAAAGGCTACACACTCCTGCAAGAAATGGGATTTTCATCAAACAATATTGTGGAGGCCTTACTCATGTACGACAATGACACTGACAAGGCATTAGCCCATTTTCTCAACAATTCGTCTTAAGAATTCTGGAAAATTTTGTGTTGTGAATGCTGTTATACTTGAACTGTTATGCCTTTGTATATGATATTGATAAGAGGCCGTTCATATAGTTAATTTCATGAAGAATAAAGGTGTTTAAACAATTTATTTTGCCAAGGCTGTAGACCTTTTTCTCTCTCAATGGCAGGTAATGATTTTTTTGCAAGTTTTTGGATTCAATTCAATCCTATTATTATTATTAAAATAAAAACTTTTTTTACTATTTACAGCTTTATATAGTAGATTGATTTGAGGTGTAAGGGAGTATTTTAAAAGAGAGAAATGCTTTCTCAGGCTGTTTTTTTTTTTTAAAAGGTTAAGATTTTGGCAGAGTTTTCACTTTTGCTTCTATTTGTTTTTTACTTTGCTGTTTATATGATAGATAATTGAAAAAATTGATTCTAGGATTTTTTTAAAATTTTTCTATCTTAATTATAAAAATTCGTAAGTTTGTATTTAATTTTCATAAAAATATCATTGTGTTTGACAAAAAAAAAAGTTAAATGTTTTCACTGTTTATTTCTAAATCTATATCAAGAAAAATAGATGTGAAAAAATATATTATATATTATGGGTAAGTTTCTGTCTTTCGCATGCATTAAGTTCTGAACTTTTTTTTCATCTCATTTTTGGTATATAGAGGTGAAAGTTGGCAGATGAAGATCGATCCCCGTGACTGACTGTTCTGTTATATCGATCCTAACTTTTTGGTCGAGTTGCAAAGTAATCCATCATCAATTTATTTTGATAAATAATACTAATTTTACACGATAATTATTTATTTATATAAATCGATTTACTATTATCATACTCTATAATTTACTATGTTTATAATTATTTTTAATTATGTGATTTTTCAAAAATTACATTTCAAGAATTGATATTTGTGAAAATAGTAAAAATTTGAAAATTTTAAAAAATGACAGATGCATAGATGTCATTTTAAAAATAATTCAAAATATTTACTATTTTTAAAATTACTCATAAAAAAAGTATATCTATTTAAAATTTCATTTTAATTATCAATTAAATATTTTATCCAAATTTTAGTAAATTTGCCATCAACTTTTTTTTGCTTTTTCTTTTTTTATTTGAGATACTACATCAAATTGAGGGAAGGGAGACTCGAACCTTCTATAAGAAAGGAGCAAGTGTCTGACTACTTAAACTATTTAATAACCTTCCATCTTTTGATTTCTATTTATTTGAATTAACTTTTCATGCAAACAATGTCTTTCCAGATTATTTACATGCTATAACATTTAAAATCAATTTCTAGTTTTAAAATTTGACTTGAATTTCAAAATCATTTTTGTAAAATAAAAAACATTACCAATCCTCAACACAACAATAACATTCCATAGTCAAAACAAATAATTGTATTGTATTTTCCTCAATGCCCCATATTGATAGGTGCACTTTCATAAAAATATGCCTTAAAATCTACATTTTTCAAGGTTCAATCCAAGGTGCCTGAAAGAAAGAATTAACTTCATCTGATAAACTTAATGAACAAGAAAAACAAAGAATGAAGAAAGTACTGTTCCCAACAGCTGTTAATGTTTCTGTGTACATGATACCTCCTCTGGCTGGTCTCTCAGATTTCTAACCGCGGTATAAATGTCATCTCTAATGTTATAAGCTACACATATAAGGACATCAAAGATTTAAATGAATAATGTTTTCACTTCCAGCAAACCAATCAGACACCTGCACAGATAGCTCCTGAAAAAAGAAAGAAAAAAAAAATCAGTTTTTGAAAATTTTGTAATTTTCATCTTAATATCTGATTTTTTTTGGTGTGAAGTTTTTAATTCCAAGGAGAGAGACCTGCAGACCAAGAAGAGCAGCAAAACTTCCCTTCATCAATGTACGTGACATCAAGACCGATAAACCAGGAACCGGCACTGACATCATCGTGAGCATAAGAACGAAGAAGAGATCTGTAGAGCCGATAAATTCTTGATTTAATCATTCATGTGAGCCATATATTATGCAGTCAATGGACCAATAGAACACACTTGCCTATTTATCGAAATAAACTTGGCCAGAGCTCGTGATATGACATACATCTCACCGGAAGCATGGCGGAAATATCTGTTGGCAAAAGAGGCTAGTTTTTATTCCAAAATACAAACATATGATAAACAGGGTGTAAAGGAGCAAAGATAAATGTCCCATAACTTGTAGCTCGAAAAATTTGGATAAGACACAAACCAACGGTTGATTATTATGTTATTTTATCACGTATTTCATGTTTGACAAAGCCAGAAAATGCAAGTGACTGCAAAAATTATCAGTATGCCTGAAGTATATAGTAGAACAAAGTCCAAGCATGAGAATCATATCCATAATAAAACATGCACGTGCAATATCACTCACGTCTTCTTATCACCAAATTTCCACCAATCCGGTTCGTACCACTTATGGCTCCTGAAAAGGTCCAATCGTTACATTTAGAGAATGATAAGGGATTTAATTTCACGGTTGAAAGTTTATGTCAAAGTATCTGCTGTGATTTATGTCATACTCACGGTTCAGAGAATACTTCACCAGATTTCATGCATCCAACATACACTCGAGGTTTGTCCAAGTAAGAAGCGAGTGTGCTCCCTAAGGTATCTACACCATAAAAAAATGATTAGACAATTAATACATATTTCCACTCATAAGCATCAATAGCATGACATGGAAGAAAATTGGAATAGCTTTACTTAGTATGATAACAACAGGAGAATTTTACAAACCGTGTCCTATTATTTTGAATTGACTGCAAAGAGACAGCAAGACCGTATCATGAAAGTGTTTTTTTAGCACCAAGCATG
The DNA here is from genome assembly GCA_028015215.1 of Gynostemma pentaphyllum. Taxonomy (NCBI): domain Eukaryota; kingdom Viridiplantae; phylum Streptophyta; class Magnoliopsida; order Cucurbitales; family Cucurbitaceae; genus Gynostemma; species Gynostemma pentaphyllum. The sequence goes on along the minus strand of CM051351.1, from coordinate 934,803 downwards.
TAGTTGATACTCGAGGAGTATGTTTATATGCAAAACTAAATTTATTGACTTGGAACTAGAGCATGATATAGTCCCATCATATTCATCTCAACATTTGTACTAACCAATATTTATATAAACATCATCATTAACTTTGGTATAAAATTCTGCATCCCATTTATCAACAGCATGAGCAAAAAAAAGTTTTGCTTTCTTTGGATTCTCCTCAGGTGTCTCCACGTGGTCATTCTGTAAAAAAGAAAAAATGGGCCAAAATCAGTCAACTTAATCTACTCGAGCAGGCAAGAAGCATGTACTGCTCTGAAATTCAATGCCTAAAAATGAGTGACTTTGATGTGGAAACAAATCGTTTACTATTATTTAGAAATCATACAAGTATAATAAAGTCATTATACTGTCTATTTTCATCGTCAATTGCTCTGTCTAAACTGTCCCCGCGATTTGGACTGCAAGAAAATAGATAAAACTAGATATTAAAAAAGCATCCAACTAAAATAAGAATATTAAGTAACAAAGAATAAATTAATATGAAGAAAAACCTTCTTCCGATGACAAATCTAACAATTATGCCCTTCTGTTTTTCCATTCTTCTTAAAGAAGCACCTGCTGAGAAGGTTCTTACTTCTTAGTATTAGACATAAAAAAATTTACAAAATGAATGTAAGGTACAGAGAAACAATATTTCCAAAATGTAGCAAGCAGAGAGGAGGGAAGGCATTTGTTTCCTTGCCTAAGGAGAGTTTGACGAGGAACAATATTTGTTACATCATATGGACCCTCTAATATATTCTTTTTCATTCTTAACCCTGAAATTTTTGTGTTCATTCTTGGAAGCGTAGCTTTACCATAGAAAAGAATAATACTTTACCAGTTCCCATCCATGCCTTGCGAATTGCATCTCTATTGTTTTTGCGGCCAAATCCAGTGAGAATTCCAATTACAACCAGGGGGATCTTTGTCTCATTAGTCTCTCTTGAATGCTTCAATGAAAAACCCTCCTGCCTTGCTGCAGACAACTCCATCTCAAGCGCCAACAACCTCTTTTGTTTTTCCCTATCAAACAAAAGATTGTACAATAGATCAGAGCTGCATACTAAAAACTATAACCAAATAAAAAGAAGAACTACCTGCAGGCTATGATTTTTAATGTATCATCCACTGAGATAGCAGATTGTCCCTGTACAAATACCACCCATCAATATAAACTTTTCAGAGAAGACAAAAATAAACATGTAAGCACATATGAAATCATAAAAATTGAAAGTAAATACAAACCTACAAAGCATAAAAGGAACGATTTTTCCAAACCCCAAAGAACTAGAAGTGACTGTAGCAAACAAAATTTGAATAATACAAATAGCATGCCAATTATGCACATTTAAATCATTCTATACCACTATCTACCTAAGCATATCTCAAGTGATTAGGCATCAATAATCCCTTCCCTTCCTATAAGGTCAAAAGTTCGAGTCTCCCCTCCCTCAATTTGATGTAATATCTCAAAAGAAAAAAAAAACTCTTCTATACCAGTTGAAGAATCCCCAAATAAACTGTAACAAGATACAAGTTACAGAAAATCCTACAAATCAACATACTCATACTGAGAATTCCCATACACATATATTCAATTAAGATGTGAGAGAGAGAGGAGAGAAAAAATACAGAATCAAATAAATATGTAACGTATAACAATGCAATTGGAATCCAGATGAGATTAATTATAATGAAACCGAAAATTCAGCCTAAACCCAAATAAACAAGATAGGAACGCACAATTTTCTCTTTGCAAATCATACTAAATTAAAAATCTAGGAAGCAGAAACAAGTAATAATTATCAACCATTAATAACATAAGTACCTGACCAGTGAGCCTATCCAGCTCTTTAATTAAGTAAACCCGATTTTCCGCATCTTGCCATAACCTGAAAACCATCAAAAATCCCAAATTGGAGTTAAAAAAACATAAAACAATGCTCTGAAATCGAAATCATGAACAATTAAACAACAAAATTAAAGAGAACGAACCTTCCAGCAACGTAGATGGAAGCGAAAGTAGCGAACATAGAAAGAAAAAGCGTTGGAATTCGGGATCGAATAGGCACACTTGATGCGCGAATATTCGATCCCTTACGCATTTTCTCAGAAACGAATAGGTTTTTTATTTTTATTTTGATTTCAATTTAATGAAAGAAAAAAAATTATAAAATCTTAAGAATTATACAGATCTTCAAATCGACTGAGCTGAGACTTGTTTTGCTTTGGAATTGAATTGAATTCAATATGATTTGTGATATGAATTGAATTCTGGGAGTTTAAAGCTGAGACCTTGAAGCGTGGTTTGATGAGGAAGAAGAAGAGAATGTTGTTTTCTGGTTGATGAAATTCTACTCCATTTTCAGAGGTTGAAGATGAAGAAGGAATACATGAATTATAATTAATTATTATATTCAAAATATTGTTTTCATATTTGGTAAACCAATAAATACACAATTAATCCCTTGATGTATTTTGGACCTAAATAAAACTTTTCAATTTTATTTAATAATAAAATATTTAACTTTGTAACTATTTTTTTTTTAAAATAATATCAGAAAGGATAGGTGATATTAAAGAGGGAAGACTTGAACTTTTTGACCTCGTTGAAAGGGAGATTCAATGCCTATTCATTCAATTATGTTTAGATCAACACATCTTTGTGTTACTGGAAAAAAAAAACTAACACAACTTTATAACTGATTAAAGTTAAGAAATTTATCTACCAACCAAGTATAAATGAACCCTAAAATTTTAAATTTTGAGAAAATTATATAAACTTTTAGAACTCTAGCTTTAAAGTTTCTATATGAACAATCAAGGACGAGGCTAGAAAAATTATTAAGGGGGCAAAATTATATATAGGAGGAGATAGTGGTGTGAGCGGGTTGGTTCAATATTTGTTTGATAAAATGCAAACTAATAAAAAATGAACTATTTTTTTTACTAAGGTTGATTCCTGAATTATTTTTTTAGTTCTTTTACTTGTACCTTAATGTAAAATAATTTACACTCAAAAATTTCTATTAATTATTAAAATATGTTTTCACTCTACTGTTGTTTTGTTTTTTTAATTTTATTTCTTTTATTATAAAATTTTGTAATTGTTTTTTATACGTTTTTGTGTTGCCATAAAATGGTAACATAAAACATTTTATTAGCTCCTTTTGATTTAGTTTTGTCTAACTTGAAAATAAGTTCGCTATTAATTATAATTTGAGTAAAATAATCATTTTGGTCCATGAACTTTCATTCAGGTTTTATTTTTGTCCCTAAACTTTCAAAAGTTACATTTTTCATCCTTGAACTTTACAATTAGTTATATTTTAGTCCTTCAGTCTGCATGTTTCCATCTAGGACATTATCGAAGGGCTTATATGACAAATAATTGATGATGTGACACTATATAAATATACAATGAGGTTAATTGCCGTGAAAAAACGAATATACTGTGAGATTTAAGACTGAAATTAAGGAGAAAAATATGAGATTAACCTTCATTTATATTCGTTTTTCTATGATATTTAACCTCACGGTATGTTTCAATAATGTCACATCATCAATTACATGCCATATAAGCCCTCCGTTAGTGTCCTAGATGGAAAAACAAAATATGAAGGACCAAAACGGAACAAATTGGAAAGTTCAAGGACGAAAAATGTAATTTTTAAAAGTGTATGGACGAAAATAAACCTTGAATGAAAGTTCAGGGACCAAAATGGTATTTTACCCCTTATAATTTTTATAATTCAAAGCAACAAAAGAAAAAATGAAAAACTTATTAAAAAATAATTCAAGTAAAATTTTAATTTCAATATCTATAACTAAATATATTAGTTTTTGTCTCTAAAATTATTGTGATTTAATTTTTCATTCTAATAAAGTTTTTAGTAAATCTAATAATAAAAATCACCATCTACGACGATTAAATTTTGTATCATAGAATTATATGACTAATTTTTAATAAGTATAAAATAACAATTTTAAAATTAGTTTAGTTTTGAATTATATGAATGAAAAATTAAAATATTTATCAATATCAATTTAACTTTTAATTAAAACGGGTAATTTTTTATTACGTGGGTTATATAAACAAATTAAAGAATATTTTACTAAACTAGATTTTTAATTAAAATAAGAAATCATTTTTCATAAGGGACCGATTAACAAAAAATTTATAAGAATGGGCAATTTTAAAAATCCATCTGGGGGGCAATTTAACACAAAAGACACAAAAAGAGAGAATTCATATTTTTACCTTAAATTTTTTTTACCTATAGAATATGAATTTGTTTAATTTGACAAATGACTTTTAAATTATAAAATTTGACCCTTAAAAATTATAAGAAAGATGAGTGTTACGTCATTAATGTAAATGAGATTAGAAAGAAAAAAAATTATCATCTCCACAACCATAAGAGTTTTGTGACCCGATCCATAGATATTTTATAAAAATAATTAGAAAATTCACAAAAAGAGAGAATTCATATTTTTACCTTAAATTTTTTTTACCTATAAAATATGAATTCTATATAATTTGAAAAATGACTTTTAAATTTTATAACTAATTTCACCTTATCAAAAAATTAATAAAGAAACATAAGTACATACGTCATAATAAAATTCATAAAACTTGAGATTAACAAATATAAAATATTATCAAAATTCTTCCTAACATTGAACATTTTAAAGATATGTTATGTTATACTCGATCCATAGATATTTTATAAAAATAATTAGGAAATTCATAGTTTAAAGCTCTAATTTATCAAATTAAAATTTTATGGTCTAATTCTAAGGTCTAAGAAAACTTCAATTTCACTGTCCATTAATTTGCCCATACAATTACAGTGTCAGGAAATGGTATTAGAACAAGAAATCGATGAATTAATCCCCATTTTCACTGTCCATGAATGCTTCAATCCCTCGTTCCCACCAAATTGTAATTGCAAAAAAGTTTAAAGGCCTTGTTTCTGTGACCCAAACTCGTGCCCTTTCTAAAATTGCATCTTTTTCCAAAGAAATATGTGAGAGATTCTTGGACCAATACCCTGATATCAAAACATTGAGTAAACTCCACTCAAAGATTGTTATTGATCAAAATCTTAGATCTGACCCAACTATTGCTATCAAGCTTATGAGAGCTTACTCTGCCTGTGGGGAAACTGGAGTTGCACGCAACGTGTTTGATGAAAGTTCTGAAAAGAATGTTGTCTTCTTTAATGTCATGATTAGAAGTTATGTGAACAACAAATTCTATGCTGAAGCTCTTTTGGTTTATAAAACCATTGCAAGCTACAGTTTTAGTCCTGATCATTATACTTACCCTTGTGTACTAAAGGCATGTTCTGGGTTGGATAGTTTGAAGGTTGGGTTGCAAATTCACGACGCGGTTGTGAAAGTTGGCCTCGACCTGAATTTGTTTATTGGTAATGCTTTGATAACCATGTATGGTAGATGTGGTTGTTTGAGGGAGGCACGGCAAGTTCTTGATCAAATGCCAAATAGAGATGTGGTATCATGGAATTCCATGGTTGCAGGGTATGCGCAAAATGGCCTGTTTGATGATGCATTGAAAATTTGTAGGGAAATGGATTCTATAAAGATGAATCAAGATGCTGGTACAATGGCCAGCCTCTTACCTGCCGTGAGTAATACATCATCTGACCATGTTTCGTACGTTCTTAGGATGTTTGAGAAAATGGCTAGAAAGAGTTTGGTTTCTTGGAATGTAATGATAGCAATGTATGTAAATAATTCAATGCCTAATGAAGCAGTTGACCTATATTTACAAATGGAAGAATGTGGGGTGAAACCAGATGCAGTCACAATTGCAAGTATTCTTCCTGCTTGTGGGGATCTTTCTGCTCTTTTTCTAGGAAGGCGTCTTCATAAGTATATTGAGAATAACAAACTTCGACCTAATTTGTTATTGGATAATGCATTAATTGACATGTATGCTGAGTGTGGATGTTTAGGAGAAGCTAGGGATGTATTTAACAAAATGAAATTTCGAGATGTTGTGTCGTGGACATCAATGATCTGTGCATATGGTATAAGTGGTCAAGGCCATGATGCAGTGGCACTCTTTGCAAAAATGCAACAATCGGGTGTTACTCCTGATCCCATTGCTTTTGTTTCCGTTCTCTCTGCTTGTAGTCACGCTGGACTGTTGGACCAAGGGCGTTATTACTTCCACGTGATGACTGAACAATATAGAATAATTCCAAGGATTGAACACTTTGCTTGCATGGTAGATTTGTTAGGGCGAGCTGGTGAAGTGGAAGAAGCATATGGTTTTATTAAGCAGATGCCGATTGAGCCAAATGAAAGAGTTTGGGGTGCACTTTTGAGTGCTTGTCGGGTGCACTCCAAAATGAATATCGGGCTCCTTGCTGCTGATTGCCTTTTTCAGTTGACTCCTGAGCAATCAGGTTATTATGTTTTGTTATCAAACATTTATGCAAAAGCTGGTATGTGGAAAGATGTAATGAATGTCCGAATTGCAATGAGGAACAGAGGAGTTAGGAAAGTGCCTGGTATTAGTAATGTTGAACTTAACGGTCAGGTTCACAGTTTTCTTGCCGGTGATCAGTTTCATCCACAGTCAAAGAAAATATACGAAGAGTTGGATGTATTAGTATGCAAGATGAAAGAGCTAGGTTACATTCCTGAGACTGATTCTGCTCTTCACGATGTGGAGGTTGAGGATAAGGAATGTCATCTAGCTATTCATAGTGAAAAGTTGGCTATTGTCTTTTCCATTTTAAACACTAACTCTGGGACACCAATCCGAATTACTAAGAATCTTCGAGTTTGTGGGGATTGCCATACTGCAATTAAATTTATCTCCAAAATAGTTTTACGCGATATTATTGTCAGAGATTGCAACCGTTTTCACCATTTCAGTAATGGAAATTGCTCTTGTGGAGATTATTGGTGAGCCTCCTAGACGTTGAAGCACCGATGGGTGGATCAAATGGCGATAGACAATTTCGTGGTGGCACCAATATCCTTGCTCTTGAAGCTTTAGGTGATAATTTCTATTTTTGTAATCATCCATTGAATCAATTTCCATTAGCGTCTTTGGCTAGAACTATGAAAATTAATATCTTTAATTAGACCAGCATTGGCGTGATAATATAGTGTCAGTCTGATTGATGCAAACTTTACCTTTTACCATGTTGGAATTACAGGTCAGAAATTCGTTAGTTGCTTTGCTCACTTCCAATGATGATGTTTGGTTTGCTCATTTGGGGTATTACTCATTTACTTCACAGACTGGCCATGAATTTTTGGGATCAAGGGTTTTAAATTGAGAGGCTATTTGTTGAGACTTATGAAAATCAGATGCCGGATTATGTTAATCGATCAGGAATTGAACTCTCCAGATAACCGTGGCCTTGTGCTAACTTTGATATATTCTAGAAGGATGAACTTTGGCCAGTGTGGAAGCATTTGATGTCCATGATTCACATTTACATCCCTAATGCTGAGGTATGGTTAGCAATAGGTATAATTTTCAAAATTATTATACAACTTTCATATTGCCTTTATTTGGAATTCAAATCCTTCCATATTGTGTGTGTGTGTGTTTTTTTTCCTAATGATTTAATTATACCACATTCTAGTAGGATATTCACTCCCCTGAATAAAGAAAAGCGGGTGCAGGTGCTATGTCTTTCTTCGTGGGTTTGGTATTAAAATGAAAAAAAGAAAAAGAAAAAAAAAGGAGAGATTAACATATTATTTCTATACTTTCTGACAAACAAAACAGAGAACAATCAATTCTTGTTTATTATGTAAAAAATCCATGCATGTCCCACACAAGAAACATGGAGTATTATTATCTTGGAAAAGGAATTGTGACCAACTCCATCCAGTAAGGAGAATTATCTTCTCTTTATATAATGCATTGCATTGACATGCTTCAATCCAAATTTGCAGACTTTTTGACTTGTTTATATCTTGGCTGAGATGACTGGTTGCACCGCGATGATTTTCACTCACACTTGTGATGCTACTCGCCTTTTATCATTGGTTCTTCAGAATCTTGGATCAAGAGCCGTTCCCATAATGCTACAAAAACTACTTACTTGTTGATGAGTCCTGTAGTCTTTCATCACTTCTCATTCATTCATTCTTCTCTATGTTCTCTTTTGTTAATTTGATTGTTGAACATGTGCAGAATTTAAACAAACTGGTGGCAGGCAAGAAGAAGAGAAAAGGAGATGGGCACAACGGCGACGATGATGATGTCAATAGCGGGAAATTGTCCATGAAGTTGAAAAGAAAGCGAGTCACTTAAATTTTGTTGAAAATGATATAGGTGTATAGTATAGTGAATGTCCCAGAGCCAGAAGTGGAAAAGAAAATGAGTCATTTAATTTATGTGAGTTTTTTAGTGTTTACTTAAAATTTAGTTTTATTCAGGTGAGATACATTTTTTCCAAGTTAAATTTTGCTTTTGTTGGTTTTGAAATGGATACCAGAATGTTTTTAAGTTAAATAGAGATAATCGTTGTAAAAGAAAAATGAAAAAATAAATTTAAATAATCAAAGGAAGGTTTTTTTTTTCTTTTTTTTTGTATGTTGCGAATATATAGAGCTTGAGGTTATCTCCTGTGTTCTCCTGCATTTACAAGAAATCAGTTTAATCGGGATGGCCTTTCTTGGCTTTCTTTAAGCATCCAATATTTTCAGACTATGAATATCAAAATAAAAAATTGTCAGATTTTAGACTTGTATTTCTGTCCTAAAAATATTTTTTTATTTATATCACTATTTTTTAGTTTTCTTTTTTTATTTTTTAAAAATGAATAAATAACAGATTATTTTCAATTATTCATTAAAACCAAAAGAGTAAATTAATTATTGAAATTAGAAAAATATTATCAAAATTAAGTAAACAATTAACTTGTAATAAATTATCCAAAACGAATTCACTCAATCTTAAGAACACAATTAATTTGTTGGGATTAAGGAGTTACACATCATTTAGAATTGAGAAAGGTTACAAATTTACAAGTGAGAGTTACATTTCCATTTTCAAAGGTCTTTAGGTAAAAACATATTCATATTAACTTAAACGCGTACAATATTATATATCAATATAAATATTTAAGTCACGTTCTTAATCGTGTCAATTGCATTGCATCCTTGTTTACTTGGAATATTTTCAAAGAATGAGTCAATGAAGCCATTGGAAATTATGAAGGTATGGATATGATTTTCTTGTCCTTGTTTTGGTATTGACGAACCCACAATTCTAAACCGTGTTGGATACTCTAAAACCATTAAAGAAGGTTTTGCCAATGGAAGATATGTTACCAAAACTGGTCAAAGTCAAGTTATCTAAGTCCTCCCCCATTAATTGAAACTATTTTCATTACGTAAGAGTAAGAAAATTGGATTTAAATCCCACTAATTAGTAAGATATAAATATTTGAAGAGAAAAAAAATAAGTATATCACTCATTAACTGATATATAATAATCAATTGAGAAATTTCATAGAGTGGCAGATTTTTATGTAATATTTGTAAAAATATCAACTCAAAAAAGTATTTGCAAATATAGCAATTTTAATTATGTTTATCAGTGATAAACTTAGTGTAAAAATATGTAATTCAATGTTTATTACTGATAAACCCAATCAAAATTTGCTATATTTGTAAATATTTTATTGAGCTTTTATTTTTATAAATATTACTAAAAAATTTGCTAGATTTGCAAATGCCCCTAATCAATTCACATAATAACACTATTAATTGATTATGATATATGATATATTATTGATTGATTGATATGTTCAATAAAAATAATATATTTGTAAATATTATAATTTTTTAACAACATTAAATTTGGCAAAGAATAAAAGAACTCAATTAAAAAAAAAAAAACACTGCCTTTAAAAAATATTCGGTGGCACCCCAATGAAAGGTTAGAAATTTCCACCATAATTTGCTTAGAAATTTCCAATCAAAGGTTAGATGTCGTATCTATGAGTGAAGTCTTTTCCATAATGAGAATCAGGAAAGTAAAAAAAGCTCAAGTCTTTTGCTAGCTGCCTTGACGTGTGGAATTGAATCAAAATGTGCCTATAAAATTCTCTTAATCTGCCATCATTTTTGTAGAAAGAAACCAAAGGAAAAAGCTACTTCCTCAATCATCATTTGAAAAACATCCAAAACAAATGGCTAATTCCTTCTCCCACAGAAAAATCTTATTACCCTTATTATTCCTTATAATCTTCATCCTGATTGATTACTCTTATGCCTCTGGAATTGCTATTTATTGGGGTCAAGATGGTGGTGAAGGATCCCTTTCTGACACTTGCTCCTCAGGAAACTACCAATTTGTTAATATTGCTTTCTTATCAACCTTTGGCAATAGCCAACCTCCCTCTTTGAATCTTGCTGGTCATTGTGAACCTTCTAGTGGCGGTTGCGTCGGTACGAGTAACGACATCAAATCATGTCAAAACCAAGGCATCAAAGTCCTCCTCTCCATAGGCGGCGGCGCGGGGAGCTACTCACTTTCCTCCGCCGACGACGCAAGAAATGTCGCTAGCTACCTTTGGAACAACTTCCTTGGAGGTCAGTCGGATTCACGTCCGCTCGGAGACGCGGTTTTAGACGGCATCGACTTCGATATCGAAGCAGGTACAGGCGAGTTTTGGGACGAACTCGCTCGAGCGTTGAAAGGATTTAGTAATGAAATCCATCTCGCTGCAGCCCCTCAATGCCCGTTTCCGGATGCTCGTTTGAACAATGCAATAAGTACAGGGTTGTTTGATTATGTTTGGGTTCAATTCTACAACAACCCTTTGGCTGCATGTCAATATTCTGATGGAAATATTGGAGATCTCCAAAATGCATGGAATCAATGGGTCTCTATCCAAGCTAATCAAGTGTTCTTAGGATTACCAGCATCTCCTGAGGCTGCAAATAATGGATTTATTCCCACAGATGTGCTTATTTCTCAAGTTCTTCCAATTGTAAGGAGTTCTCCAAAATATGGAGGTGTGATGCTTTGGAGCAAGAAATTTGACAATGGATATAGTGATGCTATTAAGAGCAGTGTTTGATCCCAAATCGAGATTATAAAATTAAATAAATTTAAGTATGAGTTCTTACCCACCAGGTGTGTCAAAATAAAAAATTATTTATTGCTATTATAATTTAATATATAGAAGTTGCGTATATTACTCAATAATGAATCTTTCTTCAATATTATGTAACAAGGTTATTAGTTGGACTATATTCTTACACAATAGTCTCCCTATGTATTAATTTTGTTTACGTTCACTTATTGCAACATCATTTGGGCCCCATTTTTTTCTCCTTCTTTCCCTCTAATTTTTTTTTCTTCTTTTAGCCCTACTATAATTATTGCTAAGTGCTTTCTTCTTTTAGCCCTACTATAATTATTGCTAAGTGCGGGTAAAATTATATAAAGTTAAATTTTTAAAGAAAAGAGGAAAAATATATAAAATTTACTTTAAAAATTTTCAGTGTTCAAATAAAAACGTTCATTTAAAAAAAAACACCCTAAAGAGTTCATCCGCCCCTTAAGAATAGAAGAAATTAAAAAATATAAAAATATAAAAAAGTGGGCCATGACATTAAATATTTAACACGGCTAGTTTGTAATTTTTTAACTACAACAGATATTCGTACATTTGACAAAATCACAAAAGGTTTTATTTGTATTTTACCCTATTCTTAAATAAGAATATCGTGTTGTTTTTAATTTTTTGGTCATAATAATAACGGAAAACGACATAATTAGTTCATTTGTAGAAAATATTTACCACCATGTTGACTTCTCAAAATATTTACAATTTTAGCTTTTAGTTATTATTATATTAATATTTATAATTATGTCTTTCCATTATTTCCTTTACATAATTTCAGCTAGGAATCTGTATCCATCCCTCTCTCATATTAAATAACAATTGTTTGATAATCAATTTCATCACCTTATATCTAATTATCATTTAGAATTAATAAGTATTCTTGTATTAATAATATATATATATATATATCTTCGTGTATATAAATATATACACTGTTTAATTATATTAATAATTTAATATATATTGAAACTAGGTCACATATACTTTTCAAACTTAAACTTTTTATTTACCTCTTATATACTTATTTAGTATATAAATTAACTATTTATATGCTAACATCATTATATGAAAAATTGGGCTATTTATTTATTTTATTATATTACACACTTAATTTTATTTTTTTATATAATGCATATATTTTTTACGATTCTAAAATACATAGCATTAAAAATTTTATGGTAGTTCGCATTTCCTCTCCTTTTCTCATATCCGTTTGAGCTGTTGAATGTTAGTTGTTGATTTTATTTTTCTGTTTGAGTTTAATTATGAACTTCTTCTTCTTTATATAAAGAGAAATGTATTTCCTCATAATTTCTTAATGAAAAATCTCCATCTTCTAGCCTTTGAGTTTTTATCCTTCTCGTTTGACATATATAATAATTGAAAAAGATAAATATTCAATGGAAATTAATTATTATCTCAAAAAAAAATGTAAATTAATTATTGACCACATACATAATAAAACTTCGTACACATAAACTTGTGTTTTCCTTCTCATTCATAAGATCCCAAAATGTAGCAGTTTATTATTTGCTATCAATAGAATAGTCAGCATAAAACATCAACATTAAAAAACAATAATCAGATAACCAAAATTCATAATTAACTAAATATCCTTAGGAACAACAAACATGTGATAAGTTAAATTTAAGACATGATGTGCACACGAATTATATTCTCTTAATTTTCATTTAAATTTAACCGAAAATGCACACGAATTATATTTTTTAAAGGTTGATTTCCTCAATAAATGGTATTTTTGAAACAAAATAAAAGGTTGGGGTGGAATTGAAACTTTTAAAAGATTAGGGGCAAAATTGAAACCGACACTATATTTTAGGGTATTTTGTATAATTTAACTTACAAAATAAGAATAATAATTGAAATTTCTTTTATTGGTTATAATTTTTTTTATAATTTAATAAAAATTACAATTTCATATTTTGGATACGTCGAAAATTTTTTAATTTTGAAAAAAAAATGATTTTCATATTAATTATTATATATATAAATATTTTTATATCTCAAACAATTTTTAATAGTTAATTAGTATATGTATTAAAAAAATTAATATCAAATGAAATATTGATTAAATTATAATTCAAATATAATTTTTAAATTAAGATGTCGAAAGCTTAATTAATATATATATATATATATATATATATATACGGCCCCGCCAAATAAAAAATCCTGGATCCGTCCCTGTACCTAACTAGTTGAGCTATGCTCATATCGGCTTTAGGTTTAACTTTGATTCTCTCCCCAATAGAATATATACTTCTTTGCATTTCTCTTTTCTTCTTTCCTATCTCAAAATTTAACTAATTTTGAAATAAAAAAAAATAGATATTCATATCCCATACGTTTCAATTATTCGGTTGTCAATATTTACATACATCCTTGTCGGCTGGTCCCATAGGATATCCCTGTAATGAGATAAATATAAGATAACATATCACGTGATATATATGAAAAAAATTATGAATGCCAACTTTTCTTCTTTTTTTAAAAAAATAGTAAAAATTTTAACTGATCTAATCTTATATCGAGATTGGTGAAATCTCAATATAAAAAATGTAATTTTAAAAATATATTTTAAAATATTTTGATATTTTTTAAAATTACTCAACATTGCTATATATATACAGGGGTGGATCCGCTCACAAGGGTAGGGAGCAATTGACCCCCTCATCTTTTTACAAATTTAAAATTTCTATATAAAAGTTTATTCTTTTTTTTTAATAAAAAATTCAATTTATGATATATTTTGTCTATTTTGCCCCCCTTAAATTCTCAAATATAGCTCTATGTATATTTTTTGTCCCCCTCGGAAATATTTCTGGCTCCACCCCTATATATATATATATATATATATAAATTGGGTTGATCTTCAGCATTTAGTTTGAAGGTGAAGAAAACACAAAAATTGTAAAAATGATGAACAATAAAGAAATATTGTGTGTTGTTATGTTTGTAATTTTAGGTTCTTGTTCATACTGTTATGCAGATGATGAGGCTGGAATAGCCATCTATTGGGGTCAAAATGGCGAGGAAGGAAGTCTTTTATGAAACTTGTGCAACTGGTAACTATAAATATGTAAACATAGCTTTCTTATCTACCTTTGGTAATGGCCAAACCCCAATGCTTAACCTCGCCGGTCACTGCGATCCCAGATCCGGCCAATGTGTTGGTTTGAGCAATGACATCCGATTTTGTCAAAGTAAAGGCATCAAAGTCCTCCTCTCCTTAGGCGGCGAATTAGGATTCTACTACCTTTCCTCCCCCGACGACGCTAAATACGTCGCTTCCCACCTTTGGAACACCTACCTCTGGGGTGAATCGGACTCACGGCCACTCGGAAATGCCGAACTAGACGGCATCGATTTCGATATCAAATACGGTGCTTCGGGTAAGTATTGGGATGTTCTGGCTCGGGAATTGAAAGAGTATAGTTCAGAAATCGTACTTGCAGCATCTCCAAAGTGTTCATTCCCTGCAGATTCACATTTGGATGATGCTATAAAAACAGGTAAATTTGACAATGTTTGGGTACAATTCTACAACAACCCAAAATGCCAATATAATGGAGATTTAAGAAAACTACTGAATGCATGGAATAGATGGCAGAAAATTAAAGCAAAGAAGATTTTCTTAGGATTACCGGCTTCTTCTGATGCAGCACCAGATGGTGGATTTATTCCTTCAAAGGTGCTTATTAATAAAATACTTCCAAAGATTAAGTATAATTCTCCAAAGTATGGAGGAGTTATGATTTGGAGCAAACAATTTGATAAAGGATATAGTGATGCTATTAAGAAAGCCGTTGCTTATTCCTCCAAGTCTACTTATTAAGTTTCTTCCCATCTCCATATCCATATCCTGTTTGCCTTTGTCATGGTTTTACTTTTATGTATGTTTTAAAATAAAATCACATGAAAAAGCATTTGTGTGACCATAATAATGTACCCTTTTACTTTTCTCCCCGTGTGTTTTGTTGATGTTTTCCGGTTTTAGGGGCCAGTGCCATCGCTCCAATTACTCCACAAGCCGGCCCTGCTAAACCTGAACATAGCTCAATTAACTAGGAATTATGTATAAAAAGATATTTAACTAGGAATTAATATTTCATTTCATAAAGTGGAAAGTTCCAAACCCCTTAATACTACTCCATAATAAATTTTAAATTCATTGTTTCTAACTAAAATAAATGAATAGTAAAAAACTAAAGAAGTTTAATTAAATATTATTCTTTCACAAAAAATATTTGTTTTTTATGTATGATGAGTTTAGGATACCCATCTAAATAGTACCATAACCTTATGATATCCCCAGTATCAGATTCCAATATCATGCTTCAGCGAGTTCAAGTTGTACACGATGGACGTAATATTATTATTAAGGGTAAAATGCAAAAAAGACCAATGTGATCTTGACAAATCGCATCTCTGTGGTTCCAATTTTTTCCAATCAGATCTCTCCCCTTCAATGTCAATAATTTTCTTTTAGCCATAACTTCTTCGTTTGAACTCCGATTTGGATGATTCAAGATGTTTTGGAATCTTCATTTCCGGCTTTACATAATCGTCGCTTCTAAACTTTGAAATCATCAATAACCAAAAGAGTTAACGATGTCAATCATACCTAGTGTTTCGATGCAAATAAAATCTTTTATTTATTAATGATTTCAAAGTTTCGAAGTGGCATTTATATAGAGCCTAAAATGAGGATTCCAAAACATCTTGAATCGTCCAAATCGGAGTTCAAACGAAGATTCTGGCTAAAAGAAAATTATTGATATCAAGAAGGGGTCTAATTGAAAAAAATTGGAACCATGCGCCTGATTTTTCTATTTTCAAAGTACAGAGGGTGTTCATGCATTTTGAAAAGACCACAGGGGTCTTATTTGCATTTTACCCTATTATTAATTATAATCGGCACTTGTAAGTGTAGCACGAGTTAATAAATATTTATAAATATAATAGATTTTTTCGTGTAAATCGGTGATTAACAATGATCTACGCTCATTGACTCAAATGATAAACATTGATTATATTTATAAATAACTTTTTAATTGTGCTTTTCGATATTTTAATGACATCTTATGTATTTTGTTTACTTTTATATTTATTTAGTAGAAAAAAATATATAAAATATGGTTATATTAACTTATAATTAACCCATAATTTTTTTATGAAAATTTGATTATAATTGATATATTATTTTTGTAAATTTATATTATTGATATAAATTTAATACTAGAATTTACATTACTGATAAATTATTGTTGTAAAATTACATCAATGATATATCATTAAATTAATAGAATATATAAAAATGGGTAAATCTGATATAAACATGAAAATGTGGCATATGTGAAAACAAAACTCAAAAGTTGGCTACCACGCATAATTTTCCTTATAGATTTTAGTCGGTTAATTAAGAATATTAATAAATGTTAATTATTTATTTGAAAATCATTATTTTAAGAAGAAAATGCGTAAAATGTAAGAATTTGACTTTAAAATGTAACTAAAACTGAATGCTATGCAAAATTAATAAAATAAAATAAAAAATTTGTTCAAGGGTAGAGATGAAAATAGATTTAAAACTTTTTTTTCTCAGTTAAATAACTCTTTTTATGTTTGTTTGCTTTTTTTAATAATTCTCTTCTGTCATTATATCCCCAAAAAGATTTTAAGGCAATTTAAAACTTCTCTTTGGATATGTTATAGAATTATAAGAACAACACACAAGCTATAAATTAAGTTTCACTCTTCATAATTATCATTAGCAAAACCTAAAAAATAAAAATAAAAAATGGCTTCTTCTACCCACAAACAAATCTCTCTTGATGTTCTTTTTCTGTTTTTGGCATCCTTTTTTAGCACTCTCATGTAAGGATGGTAAAATTCTCCGCGGGTTAGAGGCCCCGATCCTATAGGGGAGGGGAATCCCCACTTTATGGGGTTAGGGGGGAAAATTTTCTCAAATTAGTTTTAGGGTTAGGGGATGAGAACACATTCCTTGCCCCGCCCCCGACCCCGAACCCGATATTTTAATGACATCTTATGTATTTTGTTTACTTTTATATTTATTTAGTAGAAAAAAATATATAAAATATGGTTATATTAACTTATAAATTATAAAATGTTTAATATTATGTTTTCTTTTTATCCTAAAAATGTATATTTTAAATATATATTCTTTTTTATATTTCTTTTTAAATAAGAATTAAAATATTAAAAAAGAATTTGAACAGTGCCATAGAAACAGGTGTATTTGATTATGTTTGGTCTAAATTCTACAACAACCCTCAATGCCAATACCAGCATGGAGATGTTGGAAATCTGTTAAAAGCATGGTTTGATCAATGGGCTGTACTTCCAGCAAAGGAGGTGTTTTTAGGAATACCGGCGGATTCTGAGGCAGCACCAGATGGTGGGTTTATTCTACAAATTATAGAATATAGTTTTTATTTAATAATTATCATCTAAAATCGTATCACATCTTTTTTACTAATCAAACTGAATATTTTTGCTACAAATTTGCTGAGTAATATCCATCATATATTATTATATATATCCCAAAGAAGATTTTTAGGGAAATTTAAAATTTCCCATTTGGAGGTGTTATAGAAGAGATCCACATTGACATTACTGTTATAAATTCAATCAATTTTTTAAACATTGTCTAGGGGAAACCCCAAAGAAGAAAAATGGTGCTTCCTTGTTTGAATAATCATATGGAGCTACTTAATAATCATGAGCTTCCAATTTTAAAACCAATTAGTAATGAGAGGAGTGACAGATATTAGGTCCCTTCATCTTTTTGATCTAACATTCTTAACATGCCGCCTCCTCAACTCACCAATCTTGGGTCGAATCATATTTTTAAATCAGATACTCATTTGTGCTTGTTGGGCTCTAATACATCTTAATAATCATGGATTTTCATCTCAAAATTAGTTAGTCATGAGAGAAGTGATCGATATTATAAATATTGTTAGGCCCCTATTGCTCAAACTTGTGCCACTGGTAACTAGGGGTGAAACCGTTTTGGTTTGGTTCAGTTTTTTTAATTAATTTTAAATACCGGATCAGTTCGGTTTGCAATGGGAACCAATTCGATTTTGAACGTTTTTTATTGGTTTGGTTTTCAGTTTGGTTTTTCTAGTAAATGACATTTGCATTTAGTTTAAAAATAAAATCCTCCTATATTGAAGAATGAAACAAAACAAAATCATACATAAATAAAAACTTAGTTGAAAAAAATAGATCAATAAATATATAAAATATAAATTAAAAATAAAGTGATAAATAAATATATAAAATAAAATAAAGTAAATAAATAAAAACTAGTGGGAAATAGGGAAGAGGTATAAGATTTTTACTTGTTTTTAGAATCCGGTTCAATTTTTTACCATCCGGTCTGGTTTAATTTTCGGTTTTTGTTCGGTTTTTTCTTCCACCCCTACTTGTAACTATAATTATGAACATAGCTTTCTTGTCAACCTTTGGCAATGGCCAAACCCCGATTTTAAACCTCGAAGGCCACTGCGATTCGAGGTCCGACGTATGTGTTCGTTTAAGCAATGACATCAAATTCTGTCAACCAAAACATCAAACTCCTCCGCCGAGGACGCAAGATACAAAGTACTTTCTTTCCTTTAGGCAACCAAAACATCAAACTCCTCCTCTCTATCGGTGGTGGTTAGATACAAAGTACTTTCTTTCCTCTGCCGAGGAACAAGTAGATGATGATCGAAACTCTAGGTACAGTACAGTTTTGGGATGACGTTGTTAGGTTATGTAGGAAATCAAAGCAAAATAATATTAAAAACCTAGCAAATTGAATCTCCTTTTATTATTAATTGGTTTTGAAATGGAAGCGGCAGATCACAATGTGGATTTGGTGAATCATTTTTGGACAATGCCATAAAAACAGGGTCTATTGATTACGGTTTGGGTTCAAGTTCAATTCTACAATAACCGACCATGCATGATAATTTAGCGATGGGAATGCTATCAATCTTTATAATGTATATGGCAGACAATTCCGCTCCTGGTGGGTTTATTCCTCAAAGGGTGATCGAGCTGTTCTTCCACAGCTTAACGAATCTGACAATTATGGAGGAGTTATGATCTGATCATATTTATATAGTAATGGTATTAAGGATTTCATTAAACCCAACATGAAAAGATGCAGTTTACGTGACACTGGATTTTTCCTTTTCTTAATATAATTTTTTTTTGGTTTTATATGTAAAATTGGATAAAAGTACAAAATAATTTGCTAAGATTAGAAATATTATATTATTCTAACCTCTCGACTTGTTTGTTTTATTAAAAGAAAAAACTAATTTCATCACTCATAGAATAAAAGACATTTAAACCGACAAAAGAAGAATTGAGTATAAATAATGTGTCTAAGATTTTGAATCATAACTGACTCCCAATTGTTTGGTTAAAAAGATGAGTAATCTCTAGGAAAATTATTCTATTTTTGCCTTCTTCACTTTCAAATTTAACTTATTTAAATTTTATAATCCACTTTTTAAAAATGTTGCGGATGAAAAATGTTAATTTTTTATTCGAAAGCTCCAATTGACTCGTAAAACTCCATAATCTGAAATTTAATGATAATGCTAAGGTGAACGACATGTTGTAACGTTGATCGACACGTCGTTTTAAAATAAGATGCCGCAAACCCAAACCAAACCATGGAATTCTGATTTCCGCGGGAAAATTCGCAAACTAGATTTGGCGCCATTTAAAGAGAAAAGCCCTAACACTCAATTCTCGTTCTTCCTATCGAGCTCACTCTGGATCAATCTCTCTCCCTTTTTCATCCAAAAAAAGCTTCTTTAATTTATGCTAAAACCCTAATTTCAGCGCAATTTTGCTTCTTAAGATATGGAGATTGATGGTTTATCTGTTATCTGCGCTGGTCTCGGAATCGTTGAAGAAGACGATTATGGTAATCGGATCGGTTACTCCAAGGGCGAATACTGTTTAGGTACGCTAATTCACAGCTTTAATTTGAACGAAAGCTATTCAAGTTTCAATAAATTATAGATTTACATAGCTAATTGTTGATTCATGCAATTCATTTTTTTTGGTAGATAATTTGAAGGATTTATTGAGGTTCTTGAGACGTGATGATCCGCAAACTCGAGACGTCTTTAAGCACGTATGTAAATGGAAAATTGTGGCTAAAGATTTGATACCTATTATTGAATACTGTCAGGATGATCGTAATTTAGTTTTAAATTCAGGTTTTTTTTTTTTTTTGATTTTGAGTGAATTTGTTATTTTAAGTTTGGCTGAATATAAGTTATCAGTTACTAGTTTTCTTTTAATCTTCAGTGAAGATTTTGGTGTTCCTCACAATGCCCATTGAGCCCACGTCAAGTGATATCGCACAACAGATTGAGTATTTATGGGGCTTGAAGTCTTCGATCGTATGCGGTGATGTTGTTGCTGTAATTGTTACACTTCTAGAAAGCCCATTGGAAAATCTGGATTGGTGAGTGGGACTGTAAAAATATTGGGAATTCAATTCTATTTTTTTGTTTCTATTGATATAAAAAGTTACATAATACTTTTCATTTTTCCCGGTTTAAGTCATTTTTGTTTCCCTTCACTATGAACTCATTATGGAGGTATTTTATTTTCATTTTTATTTTTTCTTATGCTAATTCATCATGGAGTTGGCAACGGATTTAGATTTCATATTTGTATCTCTGAATTGAACAATGTTGTTTGGTCCTCGTTTATATGTAGTTTTATCTTCCACGAAATTTAATAAAAGCTAAGTACAGTAGTTTGCTGAACTCGTTCAATTTATGGATTGGTATTTTTTGGCTTCAGGGGATCTACGACTTTTCCCATCATTATCTTTGTTTATTTTTATTGTTAATAATATATACCATGGCTCCCCTTTGATTGTTATGAATTGTCTTCTGCAAACAGTGGAACATTCTCAGAAGAGGACTGGAAATTGGTGCAGCTGGTTATCACATTTTTTCGAAATGTTTTAGCTATTCAAGAAATCTCATTGCAGCAAAAGGCTGACGGATCGGCTAGTCAGTTAGTATTGCTGAGAGACAAATTTCTAGAAGTTTTATTCCGGGAGAATGTAATGGACATAATATTGGTGATCACACAACACGCTGGTGGTTCTGGCAGCCATCTCCATCAAGATAAATTACTCTTTCTGGAAACTTTTTATTTCATTTTTAAGGGTCAAGACCCAGAGTTAATTGCCAAAGCACCTGAAAACAGTGACAAGGTTAATTTTCTTCTCTTCATTTCTTCCACTATTTATATTTATGAAAAAAATTGCAGCAATCTGATCATGAAAGCATAAAGATGCATTACAAATAGGTTATGCACTAGTTAGATAAAGCTGCCTCTCGCGTTTATACAAATATTTTAATTATGTTTCATTGGCCCGATTTTTCTGCAAAAAATTGAAATATTGGTAACAGCCAACATTTTGACATTATGATTTACAGGTAATCTTTCACTCAGTTGTTATAATTTATGATGCAGTATAACTTTCTTAAAATATCAGGAAATTATAGAAACTGTAGCTTCTGTCAATAGTCTCAAGTCTATAATGGAGGAAGAAAGAAGAAAGCTTTCTAGACTACAAAATATGAACCGTCATTCTCAGTTTAGTGGAACATTTACTCGGCAGAACTTGGTAAAGACTGTTCTTATTGTAAATACTTTGTCCGGATTTATCTTAGAGCTTGACTGACCACACAGGTTTATTTTGGCAGGATGGTTCAAAATTGATACTCAAAGGAAAACCATCTCTGGCTTCTTGTAACAACCTACTTAAGCCACCTAAAGTTTGTCGTGGTCCAATTAAAAAAATTGCATGGGATAATGGACGATTAACTACAAAAAATATCAAACTTCTGCAGTTGCTTCATGATTTTACCAACCAGTTTCTTTCAGGCGGTTATAATGGTTTGTCTTTTGGATATGTGTCTTTTTTTGTCTTTTATGGACTTACTGATGTAGTCTTCACCGAGCTGCTGAATCTTAACTACTTTAATTGGTTGTCAGCTTTGATGCAGTTGGTTCATGAGGATATTGAAAAGGAACATCATTCCATCCAGAACAGCGATATAGTTGTTTTCTTTCAGGTTGCCCAGTTTGCTATTTCTTTTCAGTATCACAAGTTCTCAACTTCAAAGGTGAGAAACAAATGTCTAGTATGTCCATGGACTGCATGTTTGAACTGATTTCTTATTCTGTATTACCGTCCATCCATTTTTTTCTTTAACTTTCAGGTTGTGCACTGAATATTATGTTTCTAAATAGTTGTAAAAAGTTATTTATGTATATAAGCATAATTGTATTATTCTATGTTTACCCCTGCCCCTCACTCCTTATAAATTTGGTCATTTGTGCAAGCCTGTATATATCAGCACGGGTACTATTCTATGTATAGATATTTTTAATACACTGGACTCTTTTACTTATTGGTCTCCAAAAAGCTTCCTGTTATGCTCTACTGCTCTGAACTATATTCAACAATTTTATGTGATTCTTTCTTGCTAACCATGTGTGTGTGATTATTGTTTTGGTGAGGCTGGTTGGTAGGGGTTGTAGATTGTAATTATTATTTCAGCTTGATTCATAATGAAGACAACTTTTCACCCTTTATATAGGTTCAGTCAATTGAAGCAGATGCTGATGAACTTCAAACAGAACATTCCGATTCCACAACTTTTCAAGGCAACATATGTGGCCCAATAGCAGAAACAATGAATGAAGCAATGTTCCAACTAGTCATTATGAAATGGCGTTGTGCAGTTGAAGGCTTGAAGGAAACAAGTGATTTTAAGTTTCTGTCTGCAGCTGGGTCTCTGATGAAAGATATGGTGATTCCCTTCCCAGTTTTACTAATCCATAGCTTTTTTTTAAATGTGCTTTACTTGTGCTTTGCTGGTTAAAAATCTCAAGCCTTACTAATATGGTCTCATATGTGACTTCTTTTTGCTTATGATATTTTCCTACTCAAGCATATCGGGAAGTGCTATGTCAAAAATGACTTTTATATTTACAAAATTTCCAACGACTCTATCCACCAAATTTGAAACCTGTGATTATTACTTGACCTGCACATTTTGCATTTAGAATATTCGTAGGTGAACCATCTACAGTGAGTGGGTTCTCAAGGGTTTGAACGTAGATTGTGGACTGTGGTTGGTTGAAATCAAAGCCTTTATACTTATAACTTATCTATTGGGGATATGCATGTCAATATCTAAGAATCATGTATATATGAATTAAAATAATGTAATAATTAGGCATCCGCCATGTCACCAACCTGTTCTCCACAGTTGTGTATGAGCATAGATATGCCAGGACAATGTAGGCAAATGTATTTTTGGTTTACTTGATAACAAGGTGTCAAAAGTGTTGTGTTGAATGTTTTTAACATTATGAATTTGGTCCCACCCACCTAAAAAATAAGAAAACTCACAAATTTACATTTGGAATCATCAAAACATGTGCTAGATTTTATAAATATTGTAGCAGTGTCAAGTTGTCCGATTTTCTTAATCTTGGAAGTTTCAGTGGTTGAAGAAGACTTCACCTAAAATTGAAAGAGCATATTACTCACATGCATATAGTACTTTTTTGATAAGCAATCAACTTTCATTAAGAATGGAAGAACAAATGGACACAAAAACAACCTGCCTACACCAACAAAGGCATACAAGAAATGTTTACAATACAACTAAGAAGACCAATTTTCGTTAATCAAATAAGCAGAATATTAGACAAGAACATAAGCACCCTAACTCAATTGGAGTCGTTAGCATGGCCACCTCCCAAACCCTTTACCAAGACCTCTCCACACTTAAAACCACCTCATGTTCTCTCAAGCCAAGTACTCCATAAAATAGCAAAGAAACCAGTTTGCCATAACAACATTCTTCTTTTCTTTTCCAATTTTTTTTTTTTTTTGCAGATTACCACTCTTTAGTTCTTTCTTTGTCACAAAAGGGGATACCCAATAACCACTTTCATGACTCAGGAGATACCAAATGTCTGTAAATGTTTGCTCCACACCTAAAAGTGCTTACTGCCTTGCAAGAATATTTTTACTAAGATATAGTAGACTACTTTTTTTGATCAGTGTTACACATTGGACAAAAAGCATATTTTTTTTGTTGAGGATGTCACGATGACTGAATGAAGAATTTTCCTCATACAGATTTGCATGCTAGATTTGGTGCTCAAATTATTGCCAGAAGATTCAAAGGAACCTCAAACAGCTCGTATTCTACTATACAAGTTATTTTATGATCAGACAGACCAAGGAATGACTCAGTTCCTCTTAAATTTGCTTAAGTCGTTTGATACTCACAAACAACCTAAAAGGTAGTTGTCTTGACATTGATACAGGATATTCTTGTTGTCCCCTTCTATGAATATGTTGGGTGTGTGCATACATTTTTCAGTTCTAGTCATCTTCTAAGGAATTTTCTATTAGCTGTGCAATTTTTCACTGGGAAGTCAAATGTATAATCTCATTTATTGTCAGGAGGGTAAGGACTAATGTTTTATCTTTACTATGTGTAATTATTCCAAGTCCTATATTCTTAAAACAAGAGGCCTGGAATTCAGATACATCATCTGACATCAAGCAATGACTTCTGTTATTTTATGCTCTGGATTTGTATCTGCTAGTTTGCAAGGAGTTTTTTTTGACAATGTAGCTAGCCAGAATAAGGTTCTAGTTTCTTTTGCATGTACCCTCCTACCCTGCGAGGAACAAAGATCAATAAAGATTATGCCTTTGTGGGATAATTTATTGGGTGTATCCTCAAATTTGACATAGTTGTTTCTCATTTCTTGATTGTCTTTTTGAGTTTACATGCCTAAAAGCTTTGACTTGACTTCCTTTATACTTTCAATTCACATGATGCCTAATGTTTTAATTTAAATATTGGCATGGTGCTGTATTGGGTCAGTAGTAATGATTCTATTGAATTCTTGTTTATCTTGATAGTATTCCTCTTATTTCTTCTGTAAATAGGAAATTTCCCTCTTTTAATTCTAGGCCTATTTAGTTGTGCATACCTCAACTTTATGACTATATATGGAAGGCCTATTATGAAGCGACCTTTCAGCCTTATAATTATGTATGATTGAAAACCCTACCAATCTTTCTTTCCCAATCATCAGAAACCTGTCCAGCCACTAGACACCTTTTCATTTTATTTTTCTTCTTTACCAGCATCTAGCAACCTGTCCTAGACGCACGAAATCCTTCCATTTACAGGAACTGTTACTGAAATGCCTTCAGTTGTATTGGTTTTTTTTTGCTATATCTGTTTGCAACCATTGTCTTCTATTTCCAAACTTATAGACCCCCACCAATATTTGAATTAAAGGCGAGTCCAGTTATAAACAACCCAAGCTTTAACCACTGTAGTTCTTCAATAAAAAAACCACTTTCTCCTTATCAACCCGTTAATTGAATAGTCTAGTCTTTAAGTTTGTGTACGAGGCATAGTGCTTCTGTATTTATCGGGAGCATTTTTTCATGTACAAGTGAGTAATGCCCATTTGTATTAACTTACTTTCCACCCATGTTTATGAGTTCTACTGGTCAGTGATCTTGCAGATTTAGTTGAGACAATCTTCAAAGTGGTACAGCTCATGGAGAACCTTCAAGGACGTGGAACACTTAGGGTAATATTCTTGTTGACTGTGTTGACTAATATTTCTGATACTGACGTTTGTAATTTAATACAATATGTTTAAAACTGTTGTCATTATTCTGGCCTTCTTGCAGTTCACAGGTATTCTTCTCTGATGTACTGTTTAAATTTGTCCTATAGTAATGCATTATTGCATCCCCCCTGGATTCTTGAAGTTCTGTATGTGGTATTTTAATGTGTCATCCTTTGTTATTTGCAATATGCATGCTGAATCAAGACTATTGATACCTGCAACCATACTCTTCATGTGGGGAAAGAAAATTTGTCCACTGTCCAAATTTGCTGTGGAAACCCTATAAGTTAACATTGATATTCTGTTAAGTTTAAATGAACTAATAATATGCTGAAATTCATGTATATTGTAATGTTATATTTACTAGTATGGACTCGTGTTATTTTAATAGTGTGTAAGTAAAATTTTCTTTAGCTAATGTTCTCTATAATTGAAGATGTGTCGGAAAAAAATTCGAGTACTTGGTTTCTAGTATTGAACATTGATTTCACAGATGCACTCAGAATTTGTTAGGAGGATTGCTTTGTTCCTATTGCTTGTAGACTTGCAACTTGTATTGCGATTATTCGTTCATCAAGGGAGTTTTAGGCTCCAATGTCTCATTCTTTAGTGGGATTTTCTAGTTTTTAGAAAGAAAATGTAGTAGAGTCGTTGATTCCAATAGAGAAGTTGTTTGTTATTACTTCGCCACAATCACGTTTATTGTTTAGACATTGTTTCAAATTGATTGTTTTACAATCAATCCTTCTGATGTCAAAGCTTCTGTTTGTAACAATCGTATTTGTGAAATATTGTGCTTATGGCGCAAACACTTTTTGTTTTAACAATCTTATTCATGCATGAACTCTGTTCACAAAATTAATTGGTCTCTCTTACCAGGCATTGTTGCTTCTTTGTATGTGCTTAGTCAAATCTCGTTGTACCAAAAACAATTTACTGTTTTGTTCTTTGTAAATTCAAATAACTATGAAAATAACATTTTTTGTGGAGGATCTGCATTGACTATTCTTCTTATGTAAGGTTTCTAAAAAATCGAGGAGGGGAAGAAAAGGAAACTCAGCAAATAATAAGGACAACAAACAGTCAGAAAATCAGGATGCTGGGAATAAGACTGCCATAACCCATAATGAGCAATCAAGGGATACCAATGTTGGTGAGAATGCTGACTTATCAAAAACAGGTTCTGATAGTAAAAAAGAGATTTCAATTACTGCTCAGGCCAATGAACCTGAGCTGCTTGACTCAAACGCTGGAAATCAAGAGGCTGGGAATAAGACTGCTATAACCCATAATGAGCAATCAACGGATACCAATGTTGGTGAGAATACTGACTTATCAAAAACAGGTTCTGATAGCAAAGAAGAGATTTCAATTACTGCTCAGGCCGATGAACCTGAGCTGATTGACTCAAACACTGGAAATCAGGAGGCTGAAAATAAGACTGCCATAACCCATAATGAGCAATCAACGGATACCAATGTTGGTGAGAATGCTGCCTTGTCAAAAATAGGTTCCGATTATAAAGAAGAAATTACAATTACTGCTCAGGCCGATGAATCTGAGCTGCTTGACTCAAACACCGGAAATTTTCAAGATACCCGGTTGCAGAGGGAGGACAAAAGGTTGGATGATGCTTATAGTACAGCTGATTCTTCCAGTGATGAGCAACTAAATACAACTGCAGAAGTTGATCTTAAAGTATCAAGTCTAGTATCTACTTTTGCAAACAACAGCATTATTCAGAAACTATGCTGGTTGCTTAAGTTTTATAAGAGCAATTCTACTAATACCAACCATTATATAATCTGCATGTTACGAAAGATCACTGAGGACTTGGGGCTTTCTCCAATGCTGTACCAGGTAAAGATTTGATTGATTGCTATTGTCAAAATACTATCAAAGAGATTTTATGCATGATCTAATCTCTCTGTTTATCTATTTTGCAGTTATCTCTCCTTGTCACGTTTTATGATATTCTATCTGAACAAAAGTCAAGTCCATGTAAGGAGCATGCTAATATAGTTGATTTCTTATCGAATTTGGTGAGAAAGATGCTAAGAAAGATGAAGAAACAACCACTTCTTTTCGTGGAAGTTCTGTTTTGGAAGACCCGAAAGGAATGCCATTATATTAATGCTGAATACTTATTGCTCGAGCTCGGCTATTGGATGAAAAAAAGTAGAAATGAGGAAATGGGTGGTGATGAAAGTGGCTCGAGGACTCATAGAAGCATAGCAGATGCACTCGGTGAAGATGAAGCTGATGTTGTGGTACCAGATGAGTTTAGATATCATGTGTAAGACTTGAATCTGTCAAAAAAAAATCTGTCTGTGTACCTTTTCCTTACAATATTTTTCCCGAAAATTTTCTTTTTTAGAAATATTCCCGAGGTAAAAATAGATGATAGGACAAGTTAATATATAATATGATGCCATCAGTTGAAATATTGTAAATTGTGATGTTTTCAGTTTAATAAAGTTTTTATATGTTATCCTAAATTTTAGAGAATATTTATTGATATTGTTACTGCAAGAGAATTCTCTGATAGAAGATACCATCCTTTTCAAACTTGACAGTGAAGCAAAGTCTGACAAAGTCGAGAATGGTCTTGAATCTACCTCGGATGGTGAGATAGCTGGGAAAGAACTCAATCATGAGTACGTTAAAATTTACAAATGGTGCTTACCTTTATTAACTTTTCAAGTTTTTCTGACCCGTTGGTGATTTATTGCAGTGAACAATCTATGATTGGTAAATCCAAAAGGGTTCCTAAAAGAAAGAGGCTTGTTCTTGATGCTGCATTGGAGAGTAAAATTAAAGATCTTTATGAAAAGTATGTATTGATTTAACTTGTTCTTACCATTATGCACAATATTACCATGTGACCTTCCTTAGATGCTTATTGATAATGGTAATTGATTGCACAATTGTTTTGGATATGCTACAAAGATTTACTAGACTGATTAATTTATCATACAAGCAAAGAAAATGAATTTATTCTATCATCAATTTCTTGATGTGTTTGTACTTGGTTACTGGAAATGCTATTATGTTAGATTCAAAGAGGAGAGGAATTGTAGCCGTCTTATTGTGGAGAATCTCGATACTGATCTCAAAGTTTCTCCTGCTCAAGTTTCCAATAAGCTTAGACAGATGGGGTTAAATGTTTCTCAAAGAAAGAGGAAGAAAAATGAAGATGAAGACTCTTCTACAATCTCCAATCAACTGCGGGAGAAAGCAGAGGGGTAGAAAGAAATAGTCCTCTTAACTCAAATGGTTTAGAAGCGAGTTCACTGAGTCAATCTTTGTAAGTTTGATCTTTCTTTGGTAGCAAGTAGCATGATATGAATGTGTTCATGAAGGTTATCCATTCATTCTAAAGATTCTGTCCTTCCATTTATGCTTCTGATGGATGCTTTTATACTATGTTAGACTTTAATGTTCTTCTCATTTTGTCTCAAATATGATTTTTCCATGTTGTAGGAACACTAGAAAAAGAGTTCTTCCTTTTAATAAAGATCAGGAAGTTATGATCAGAGCTTTATATGAGCAGTAAGTTCTTGATTGGCTTGGTTGTTAGTAAAATTTTTGTTTAATGCTTTTTTGACGTCCTAAGATTCTTAATGTAATTGCTTGCTCTAACAGGTTTAAAGACCAAAAGAGATGTAGCTATATGATTGCAAATGCGCTAGATGCTGATAATAAAATCACTTCTACCCAGGTTTCTCGAAAACTCAAGCAGTTGGGTTTGTCTGTTTCTCATCAGAAGAAGTCTAAAGTTGGCTCCAGTGATGGGTATCATAATGATTTTTTAACTGAAAAGGCATCTCAAAGTGATGATGAAACATTATTCTCATTAATAAACAGGTAAGCGTGCTTTCATGCTTGAGTATGCACATCCACCGTCCACATGTTCTCATATCTTGCATGCCTATGTTGGTTGAATCTTTTCTTGGCTGAAAGTCAAAAGCTTTGTAATGACCTTATGAAATTTGTATGTAACATCAAGAGAAACTCAGACATTATATCACATTACTGGGTCATCACCATCTTCCAAGTGTTCTCTTTATTTCTAATTGCATTATTTTGGTATTCTATCATTGTCTAGGATGGGAAGCTCATAATGCGTAGCTAGTGTTTGAGAATGTTAACTACCTTGATATAATCAACTCACATGACTTTCTCCTTCTCCAATATTTTCCTCTTTTATTTATCCATAATGACTTTTAAGTATAGGAAGAAGAGGAAGCACCTTGCCAAGTCAACAGGACAGCTCAAATCTATAACAACTGAGAAATCTGATGAAGCTATTGAAGGATTTACACAAAGGTAAAATCTTCTTCACAATAATTCTTTTTCAATCTAGCAAAAGCCATATAGTCATTGTTTCCATTACTAAGTCATTTAACAAGACCGTGTTAATGGAGCATTGAAGTATTTTCCTATATTATCCTCTGTACACTTTGGATTAATAAAAGTTCAAATGAATGGAAAGATAATGGTCCTGCCTTTTGGAATTTAAAGATGCTGACATAGATAGAACAGCAACGAACTCTGTCATCTGTCGCTTCTATTCTGATAAATATCCTCGATGAGCTATAGCTGAAATGCTTTTATACATATGAGGTTTGATTAAGTGCGCGTCTTTCTGTTTATGTCATAAAACAATGTATATGAACAGTTGAAAATGACAACAAAGTTATCTCTTTCCAGGGAAGCTAGCAACCAAGACAGCAGGTTCGAACCTGTGGAAGTTGGTGAAGTATCTTTAGATGAAGTTGGTTTGAATGACTCTGCAGAAGTTCAAGGTAAAGGTGCTGAGCCTGGCAACATTATGGATGATCTGATACAACATACTATAGATGATGATTTTGTAGATTCAGAAGATGAAATGGTTTCCAGTGCATATCGTGTTAGGGCTCCAACTGGAAGAAAGTTGAGGATGATGGTTGATCTTGAGGATGAAGAATGACATGGAAGTGGCATTTCATGGGCCTCTGGTAGCTCTTGTCGTCAAACCGCCTCCCTTCAAAGATAAGGGGAGAAGCTAATGGCAACCAGGTTTCTGTGCTGTTTTGTGGGGAATGTAGTTGGATATAAATCATAGGATCATTTATGGACATCTATCTTGGAATACATTTAGGATTTGGCACATGTAAATGTTTCTTTTGAGGTGTCAAAAACTTTACGCTTCTGTAACTCTCACATTTTTCTTATAATTAACATATGGTCAGCATACTTGTAATTAAGTAGTGGTTTGGTTTGGTTTTTTTTTTTTTTTTTAAATTTTGGGTTCTTGCTTTTTTGTTGTTTTGAGCGGCTATGCTTGCTTTTCTTTTGTATCTCATGGAAGTGGCATCCAAGGTTCCGTCTTCTGTTTTCTTAAAACTTCTACTAATATTTTATAGCACATAGAGCATTAATCTAATGGATGAATTTCTACTAATGTCTGATTTGCCAATCTGTGCTTTGAAATCCATTAGTTTGATTAGTTCCTTCTGGCTTCTTTACAAGCTAAAAAACAAAACTATGAACCCAAAAGTCTCGGTAAAAAATTGAAATCGTCACCTCTTTCTCGATTTTACACACCAGCGCCAAAAAACTAACTATTCTCGTTGGATCGCCGGGTCTGAGGAGTATCTTCCCTCCACTAAGATCAAATATCAAACCAAAATGATTCATGTTGTGTTCTGTTTTTATGTTTAATTTGAATTTTTTTCAACAAAAATGAACCTGTGAAATAAGTTTTATAGATAAATGGTTTAAGTCTCATTGAATTGGACTGATGAAATTATATATGTATATTTAAAATAAAAAAGTCGTTCAAAAGCATAAACTAGTAAAATCTTGTGCTCCAAACAATCTCTACACTTGATTTTCCATGTGAAAGAGTTTCTCGTGGATTTGAACCTCCATAAAACCAATCATTTTCTGGAAATTGTGGTTTCGTCGTTAGAGATATCTAGAGATTTTTTTCCCTAACTTATGGTGGTTCTGTGTATCGTGGGTGAGCGGAGAGGAAGAAGACAAAGATTAAAGATTACTTTATTTTTTTAGTTGGGTTAAGTTTAACTAAGGATTAAAATATTATGAAATAAAAAACATTAAAAAAAATGGTTGCTGTTAATTTAGATGGAAAAGTAAACAATTGATGGATTATAAAAGTGTAAGGGTAAAAATTTTTAAATTAGATAAATGTAACAGGGTAAATTAAAAAATCATCAAAGCAGAGATCATTTATCAAAACTACCCAATTAACAAGTGACTTCAATTGATTGGTAAGAATCTACAACCATTAAAATTATAAAAGAAACTAATATTTTTTATGAGGTTAGTTTTAAAAACCATATTTAATTATAGGGTATTTATGATAATCTATTCTATGGGCCGATGTCGTAAGCCCAAGCCAAGTTTGAGCTATGATTCGGAGAAATAAAACTCCGGCTCCGCCACTGACTGCCTGTCTCTTCCTTACAAACCCTAGCTTAGCCTCCCTTCCCCTCCACAGTTTCAGTTTCTCAAGGTTTGTTTCTGATTTATCACTTATCATCAATTTAATTAAATCTGTCCCTAAAATCTGTTTGTTTTTCGTTTGGTTATTATTGAATTTCAGAGATGGCTAAGTCAAAGAATCACACCGCCCATAATCAGTCCCGTAAAGCTCATAGGAATGGAATCAAGAAACCCAGAAGGCATCGCCA
The DNA here is from genome assembly GCA_028015215.1 of Gynostemma pentaphyllum. Lineage (NCBI taxonomy): Eukaryota > Viridiplantae > Streptophyta > Magnoliopsida > Cucurbitales > Cucurbitaceae > Gynostemma > Gynostemma pentaphyllum. The sequence goes on along the minus strand of CM051351.1, from coordinate 902,159 downwards.
TACTTCCACCAAAGGGGTATGATTTTCTTAGTTTTTTTTTTTTAATTTCTGTGAACTGCATTTGAAGAAATCTTTGTATTTTTCTGATATTTCATTTGATAATTATGTGTGTAGATGGATCCTAAGTTTCTCAGGAACCAGAGGTACGCCAAGAAACACAACAAGAACAATGGTGAATCAGCTACTGGGGAAGACTGATAATTCAATAATAGAAAGAATGTCATGAAATGTACCTCGATTTCACTTTTTGTACTTTCTCTGCTTTTTTGAGTTTCATTTCAATGTCAAAAATAGCCGCTTTCTGAAGCTTTTTACTTCGATCTATTACTGGTTTTTTCTCAAGTTGTTGAGGATTTGTGTCATTAGTATTATTTATCTTCACCTCTTTCTAAAGGTATTTTACTTTTTGGTGGTTTATCCGTTGTTGGTATTGCTGGCTAATGATTCTTCTGTCTGTTGCTTGAATGGTAAAATATTGAAACCGAATTATCAATGTTATTCACCTTAAATGTGCACCAAATCTTCCTTGTTTAGCTCGGCACTAAACGAATTGATTTTTTTTAGATAATCAGATGCTTTTCTATTGTTGTTTTGACAATTAATTGTTCAGTCTGGTGATATTTAGGCGTTTTTCTTGAAATACTTTTTGATAACTAGATGCCTTATGCATCCTAAGTAAGAGTCGCCTGTTTTAAAATGCTCATATTGTGGTGTGGGGGCTCAATTAATTTTTACCACATACTGTTATGGTTGTTTCTGATTTTTATTGGTTGTAGAAAACTAGGCAGCTATGTATTAATTTATTCGTTGTCTAGGCGAAACCTATCGTAGCTTGGCTTATTACTCTGTTTTTGGTTCTTCACCATGAGTATTTTTGCTCATTGGTGCTTGTAATTCTTTTTATACCATCAATGAAAAAGTGTCTCCCCTTCATTGTTATTAGAGATGTTTGGAAGCAACTTTTTGTATGTTCTTTTTCATTTTTATCAACGAAATGTCTCTTATCAAAATAAAAAATAAATAAATTGGTTGGAAGGAACTTTTTGAGATTTGGGAGATGCCAGGTTATATAATTTTCATGAAATTTCCATTATATTTTATTGTTAATTACTCTATATTTGAGTGTTTGTTTTGTTCCTTCAGCTTGAGTATCTCATTACATTACCCCTTTTGTACAATCTTCATTAATGGAATGTTCTTGCTTTTCACCCGGGCCCAAGCAGAACTTGATATCACAGTATCGTCGTAAACGATTCAGTATTCAATGCTTGTTGTCATATACCCTTTATCTGCTTAGTTTCTTTCTCCCCTTCTGTTGGGTAGGGCATTATTATTTTATTTTTATTAAATACATTTTTAGTCCTTATAATTTGGATTTCATTTCATATATTCGCTATACTTTCAAAACTTACCATCTCACCCTTATAGTTTGTGAAATGCATCAAAATGGTCCTTCCAATCCATATCTTTTCTGTTAATAAATTTAACATTATGGTGATGTGGCTTGGAAGAGAAAAAAAAGCCCCAGTTTTGTTTTTTTATGTCGATGTCAGCACTGAGGACATGGATGAAATTCCATCCTTTACTATTTCACGGGATATGCACCTTTCAATGGATGCCAATTATCATAAATAAGACTGAAAAACCAATATCAATGGCGGAAGGAAGGTGAAGAAATGGGAATGCAATAAAAAGTGTTGGCAAATGGTAAGATCACGTGTTAAAAATCCCATAAAATAAGGATGGGTAGTAAAAAAATGTCATTCAAATCAATCTGCGGGGAAATAGGATCAATCCTTATCTATGTATTTTTTTTTATGATAGAATATCTCTGTCTTCTTTAATATAAAATTAAAACCCAAGGATACAATGGGACTTAAAAAATGGGTAAAGATAAAAATGGTCACAAATGTAATTTAACGGTGAGCTAAACATTTTTTAAGGTAGAATTACTAAAGTGGCCATACCCGTAAATATTGGGGGAATTTGCTCTAATGACCTCCAAATTTAGTAAGTAAGGTTTCTTGACCCACCCCTCAGTATTTTCATTTTCTTAACCTTCCTGACATCATCTGAAGTCTGTGAAATCACACAAATGCCCTTTTTTATTTTCACCACCAAACCTGAACTCCCTTATTTCAATCCTCTCATCTTCCTCACGACACCAACGAATTGAATTACCCCCTTCGCACAACTCAGAGCAGGACAATGCGCAAGAGGAAAATAACAACGGCGATTTCGTGATTTAGGTGAGATGCTTCTTGTTTTTTTCTTCAAGGGTGAGGGGTGGTGGTGGTAGGCAGAGTTCAAGAGATGTAAAATGAAAATCAAAATCAAAAGGTTGCTGAAGGATAAAGGCCCTTTCGAAAACAAGAGTAGCGAGTTTGAAGCGATTTCGCGAGGAAGATCATCAATGGCGGATTTGAATGATTTCGTGATTTGGGTTTTATTTCTAGACATTCTAACAAATCGTGAAACTTGAAAGGATAAACGAGCGGCAACCATGTAAGATATTCTAATTTTTTTTCGTGATTTGGATGCATTTTCTGGGATTTTTGTGTGATTTTTGGTGTGAAATTGAAATGAGCTTGCTTCAATCTCAGTTTGACTCATCTTGATTCATTTAAGATTTGGCATGAGGGAAATCGAGATTAGGAGACCAATCTCTGTTCATCCCGATTCGAGGAAAACCGAGATTTGGAGACCAATCTCGGTCATCCCTATTCAAGGGAAACCGAGATTTGGAGACCAATCTCGATCATCCCGAATTTGAAAAAAACCAGATTTGGAACCGAGATCTCTGTCATCCCGTTTGAGGGAAACGAAATCTCGGTCATCTTATCCCGGGAAACCAAGATTGGTCTCATAATCTCAATTCATCTTGATTTCGATATGAAGCGAGATTATGAAACCAATGCAGGGTCAATGAATTGCGATGACCGAGATGGATGGATAATTTAATGATGGAAAATCCCTAATCTCCGGTTCCATATTCTCAATCTCCATTAAATAATCATATCTAGTTTAAAAATTTCTTTCTCATTCTAAAATCTCAATCTCGGTCTCAGATCCCCATATTTTGATCCTGATATCCCATATCTATGCCCCAAAATTCTTCATCTCGGTCTAACATCTCCATCTACGGTTAAAACCCATGGTTAATTCCAAACTTAAACTTAATGGGAAAATAAATGAAAAGATGGGTAAAGAGTTAAATAATGGGCATTTGTGTGATTTCACATGCTTCAGATTATGTCAGAAGGTCAAGGAAATGAAAATACTGAGTGGTGGGTCAAGAAACCTTACTTACTAAATTTGGAGGTCATTAGAGCAAATTCCCCTAAATATTTCTAAATAAGTGCAAATAAATATAATATTTTAAATTTATCAGTAATAACCCAATTGAACCTTGGAAACGAACCAACTTGATATGATTAAAAAAAAATCTATGGAATGTATATAATATTTGTAAGTAATAGTATCGAATTTTTTTAAAAAAATTATTATAAATTTAGTAAAAAAAATTTCTAAAATATTTATTAATATCATTTTTATTTAATATAGAGTGATATACCAGCTATCATATCTTTCAATAAGATGTTATAAAATATATTATTATATATTAGTCAAATTATACTTGTTTTAAATTTATAAATAATTTTAAGAGACGATAAGTGAACTAGTTTAGTTTGGAACATATATATAATAAAGTAGAAAAGCGTATTGGTTGTTCGTGGAAAGTTCTCCGCCCCTCAACTTGTTTGTTGCGTCTTCTTCTATAATCTGGTTTCACAGTGGAGCTAGGGTTTTTATCAAACTATTCAATTTCCCATGCGTAATCATTATTTTCTCTATTTAGGGTTTCTTTCACTATGTCAACGACGACAAGCACTTTTTTCCATTCTCCCTCTCTTCTCGCAGCTTCCTCTAAATCTAGGTCTCGGATTAGGATCAATTTTAAACCTCTAATTCTTCGTTACCCCTCCAAACCAAGCGTTCGCTCCCTTTCCAGCATTCCAAGAAATGTAAGTACGCCAATTTACACTTGTTATTACTTCTTTACTGAAGAAATGTTCAAATTATCTTGAGTTTCGTAATATATTCGAATTCTGCTAATTTTCACTTCTGATTTCGTTTTATCTGAAATGTGGGGAAAATGTCAAAATATCATCTTGTTATACTTGTAATGATTTAAATATCATCTTTTTTTTTTTTTACTTAGTACAATTGGATTTGATTTAGGGTAAGTAAGATGATATCTTATTTTCAGCTGATGAATTGTTAGATTTTATTACTATGCAGAAATGGGGCATTTTATGTTTTTGGAGGGAAGAAACTTCTTTAGGAAATTTTGATACTGGGAATGTGGAAGATAAATTGTTTGAAGATTTGGAGTCAACATCTACACCCAATCAGTTTAAAGAAGAAGATAAATTGCCTGAAGACTTGGGGGTGGCCCCTGAGTTTAATCAATCTAAGGACAGGGGAAAAGAAAGCTTTCCAAGTTTTCTAAAGGTAGTTTCATGAGTTAAAAATATTCCTCAATATTAATTGATAAATGTTATTTTTGTTTTTGCAACTTGCAAATATCTTTTTGAGGTTTTAAAAATGATGAAAGCAAATCTTGTAGGAAAAGAGAAAATATATTGGAAAGGGAAAGAAAAAGAGTAGTGTAATAGTTGTCCTATATTGAGATAATTTCTGTTGTTTTTTTATTAACATGTCTAAATCAGTATATTAAAGTTTACAACAGATATTTGGTTTAGAATAGATTTTTTTTTTTTGGGGGATCATAATTTATTTCTTTGGTTTGTTATCTTGGTATGATTTTTGTCCCAAATTCTTTCGATGGGGTTCTTTTAACTTAGGTAGTCTACTTAATGACAAAATTGAGGTTATGGCCAATGGGTGAATTATTTGGTGGCCTTTTCCAACCGAATAATTCATGAATGTAAGAATATCATCCTTCATTCTCTTGGCATTGTTCTCATGATATTTTTCTCATATTCAGGCCACGAGAGGATTTTTTGGTGGAAAATCATGGACAGTTCCATGGACAGCAAAGACTATAGTTCAGGTAAAGCATTGTTGCAATATCTTTGCTTTGAAGCCTAATCAGTAGGAGATGCATTTTGATTATGTGAGTCATTTGATAGTAAGAAACAAAAGAATTTCCAATATAGATTTTCTGGTGACACAGGTTATGCTTCTCTGGATTGCTTCATTTTGGGTAATAGGTTCGTGGATAGTTCCTCTCATAGCTCACACAGCAGGATTCAGAAAGGAATTATTGACATACAGAGGACAAGCCCTGTACAGTCTCCTTACAGATGTGGCCGAAGGTCTTACCGGGATAGCAATCCTGCATCGCTGCCTTTCAACATTTCGACCCCTTCCACCTGACTGGTTCAAGTTTAGCTTAAAGGGGAATTGGCAGTTTGATGTTGGTTTAGGCTGTCTCATGTTCCCACTCGTCAACCGTTTGTCGCAGGTCAACCTGAATTTATTGCCCATTCTTCCCTCTGCACCTGTCTCAATGTCGAGCGTTGAGCAATCAATTGTTGCACGAGACCCGATTGCAATGGCACTCTATGCAGTGGTGGTTTCAGTTTGTGCCCCCATTTGGGAGGAGATTGTATTTCGAGGTTTCCTTTTACCTTCACTTACAAAATATATGCCCATACCATTTGCAATTTTAGTGAGTTCTGTAGCTTTTGCATTGGCACATTTTAATATGGGGAGGATGTTACCTCTTATCTTCCTTGGGATAGTAATGGGGGCTGTCTTTGCTCGGACTAGGAACCTTCTACCATCAATGTTGTTGCATAGTCTTTGGAATGCCTTTGTATTTTTAGATCTTATGAAGTAAAGACTATTAATCTTTGAGGTTATCCTTGGGTTATCGTGAAGTTAGATTAGATTGCACTACCATGTTCCTACACCGTGGATTCTACTGCTAGTTTACAGAATATAGGGTTAGCTACTTGATTGGCTTAAATATTATTTCACCAGAAGAAAATTCATCACTTAGAATCCATTGGTTTGTGTGATGTGTAAATCATATCCATCTGATTTTAAAACATAATAAACACTCATGGTTATAACTGTATATCACACCCATTTATCTAGTAGTTTTAATGAAATAGGAACACATATTAATTCTACGTCCATCATGTGTTCTGATTCTGTTAAAAATAACTAAAAATATATGACCACCATTGATTTTTTAAGTGGTATAAACGGCAAAAGGGGAGAATAGGACTGTCACAACAATAAACTTGTATTTCGAGGTGATTGCATAACATACTAGATGCTCCAATCTTTATTTTTAATAATTTAGTTTTTCATATGAAGTATGTAGCCTAGACAGCAATTTTTTTTTTTTTTGATGATATTGTAGTAATCCATTTATTATAACTTAAATATTTTTTTATTCTCGGTGATAATAGTTACTTATAAAAACTTTATGGTTTGCTTTTACTCACAGTGTTTTATTCATTAATTTTAATTATTTTAACATTTTTTTTTTAAATTTTCCATCAATTTAATTTTACCCTTTTTAAACTTTTTTTTTTGTAGATTTATAAAATGGGTGAGTTGTGTTGATAAAAAAATTTATACACTTTTCTTTATAAACAAGAATTTACAAATTTATAAACTTTTCTTTATTATTTAAAGTGTTTTTTTTTAAAAAAAAAAAAAAATCACAATAGTCAAATAACGTATCGTGAAACTTTGGTTGCGAAAAGTAGCTCCTAGAACTATTTTTTTGCTCTCTAAAAAATTTGGGAGAATCTTGGGGAAGAGAAAAAGACAAGACATAAAAGCCAAGTCAACAACATAACATTGCCCAAACAATGCCTAGGTTTTACTTTTAGGCAGGATAACCAATGACATTTTGAGTGTTTGCTGAATTTAGAACGTTGGTTTGGTTCTTGGACAAAAGTCATTTCTCTGTTTTTTTTCTTTCAATTTTACTGTTTAATAATTTTGTATGGTTCTTACAAAACTGCTGTGCATGTTTCTCTTCAACAGTACTACTTTTTAAGATCTTACTGGTAAGGTGAAGGAAAATTTACTTCTATTAATAGTAAGGTGAACCTATTGATCCTACATTACACCAATATAGTAATTTGCTTGTTGAACTAAAATCCCTTCATTTCTCTTTTCAAGATGATGGGATTCACCCCATTTTATATGTTACCAGACTTATATAGGTTAAGACTCTAATACCATTTATTAGAAATAACAAACTCTTCTAATCTTTATATATTATTTCTAACTTAAACTCATACAGATTTATTTCTTGACTCCATGCAAAAACCGTTATTGTTGTTCTTACTTATAAACTCATGATCTTTCCCCGCTCTTAAGCTAATATAGAATTTCGACCACACCCTTAACCTTGGTCACTATTCATTCTCCTGTTAGAGTTGGGACCATAAATATAAGTCTATTATGTGTAGGAGATAGAGAGGGGGGGAGTATTAAGGTTTATTTACACACTCAACACATAGCAACCAGTCCTTTATTTCCTTTCCCTCGTTGTATAAATTGAAGTTTGAACTTTGATAAAAAGTGGTATTATCAATGGAAACTACTAATTCTCAGCCTCTCTCCATTGAAAGCTTTTCATACAGTTGGTTAGTGAACATAAAATCATCATTGGAAAGCCGAGGCACCTCCTTTAGAATTTCACTCGATGCGGCGTCCGATGAAGCTAATTCCTTCATCGAGATGGATCCGACAATGCCGCCCTCCAAGAGATTCTCAGTAAACTATCAGGATTTCATGTTTGAAAGTTTCCCAGTCTCTCCATCTTCTCTAACTTTTGTTCATGCTGATCAGCTTATCTCCAATGGCTATTTGATGCCTTTCTTCATTGACCCTTTGAAGAAGGTGCAGCCATATGATGCCAAAGAACTCACTTCTTCATCCATTTCTAATTCTAACACTTCACCCATTGTTAAAATCACAGACCCAATTGGAAAATCTGAGTGTTCTTCATTTAGAAAGTCTTGTAGGAGATTGTCAAGGCGTTTTTTGAAGAAGTACTTGAATTTTATGAGGCCATTTTGTAGAAGAATTCAAGGAGTTGGAACAAGTGCTAAAGCTGAGAAAATTTATGGAGGATCTCAATCTGTGAAGAATTGGGTTTATTCATCCGAAACACTTCCCAGATTAAGTGTGGCTCAGTCTTGTGATGAATGGAGAAGATCTTGTGATTCTGAGACCTCAATTTATGAGGCTGTTCTCCATTGCAAGAGGTCCATAGGTGAGTCATTTGTATTATTTTTCATTTTTCGTTATTATTTTGGTTAAGAAAATACACGGATAAAATACAGTTTTCGTCCTATAGTTTACTACAAGTAGTTTCAAAATCGATATTTTAACCCATGTAGTTTATGAAACTACTCGCTTTTAGCTTCTAAATTAGTTTGACAATTAATTGATTTAAGGTCTCTAGATGATGTCGTCATTAACTTGACGATGTGTCGAAGAGGATCCGTAAAATATTAGAGTCTACAAATTTATAATCAAATTAACAATTAAAACACTTGGGAGATTACAAAAATATCAAATTTTATAAAACTACAAAGAATTATTCTTCATCTTTTAACATCTTTTGATATTTGTTTATGTTCAGGAAATGAGAGTTGAGGCTGGCTGGATGGCTCAAGGAAGATGGGGGAAAAGGAAAGGAGGGAGAGAGCAATGGAAGAAAAGAAAGAAAGAAGAAATTGAGAGAGGCATGATAATGATCCAAAGGCAAGTTGTTGTTTGTCTTCTGAGAAAGTAGAATCTGTTTTGGATTTATCAAAGTGGGAAATTGTGGCCTTCATGAAGAGGAAAAAAGGCATCATATTAAATTTTGTTGTCTTTATTCTCTAAGGGAACATAAACCAACCACTAAACTCAACAAAATCTCTCCCTCTTACTTGTATTTTTTCTTCTTTTATGAAACCTCATAGAATTAAAACTTCTTAAGTATGATTCTTCCTATTCTCTCCCACTTTCTGAAATTTTTACCCAAAAAAATTAGGACTTAAAGAGCAAGTTATATCACTAATTGATTATGATAAACGACTGATTGATTGTGATATACGTAATCACTCTATGCAGTAACTATTCATTGACAATCGTAATATATGATAACTCATTGATTGAAGTGTTTTATTAAATTTATATATTTTTTTATAGATCTAATCACCCTTAAAACTTATTGATTTGCTTTCACAACTTGTGCTAATTGGCAATCAAAGTTGATTAGTAAAAAATTAAAAGCGGATGTAATGATGAATGCTTGATTTTCCACGGAGAGAAGGAAATAATGTCGGGGAAAAAGACATTAGGCACTCGAGCAACTTCTATATGTTTGGGAAAAAGCATTTATCCTTTTGATCGGTTTATTCACTTCACTTGGAAAATGACAATACCTTTCATATCATATTCATAACATATCAAGGTTTAAACATTAATTTTTTATGTCTTGTCGTTTCATTTACCATATTAGCCTTATCTTTAAAGACAACAATAATTTATTTAGCTAGTCATTCATAAGATGATGCATTTTCATGCCTAATTTTCTACCCCATCTATGTGTATAGTAATCTAATAGTTTGATGTTATAATTTATTTATTTTTTAATTATTGGTAGACGGAGAATTTGTTGAGTAATCGTTGACTAAAACAAATAATTTAATCTGGCCCATTTTAAGCCCATAAACTACAATATCCTTAATATATAAAAGTGGTGATGTTTAAGAAACTTTTTTGGACTATTATACCCCTTTTAAAATCTTAAAATTACTAACATGTCATTATATATACCCTTTTAAAACCTTCAAATTACTAAAAACCGCAAAAGCCTTATTATTTATACTCTCACTATCTATTAAATGACTATTTATATTTTTAATAAAATATTTCTCTTTTTTTATAAATAAAATATTTCTCTTCATTGAATAAGAAATTGTCAATTTTATTAAATAAATTCCTTGTTTTTTTATTGTTTTCACAACATCAAATTATAAAATAATTGAAAAAACAGTACAAGTCAACATATGAAAATGAATGTGATATTAAAATGAATTTATTGTTTAGTTTATCACCAATTTATGAAAAATAAATTATATTTAAGTATTCAAATATTAAATGATTTAATAAAGGTTGGATCCCCCGTTTTTTAATTTTTAAAAAATTTAAAAAAACTTAAATTGTTTAAAAAAATAGTTAAGATTAAAAAAAACAACTACAACAAAATATAATTTATTGAATTAGTAATGGTATAATTTTTATAATATTTAAATAAATTTAAATTTTTTTAATTAAAAATATTTAAAAGTTTAAAAATCAAAGAGAAAAATATATATAATTTCTTAAATTTTAATTAAAATTAGAAATAAATAATCTATAAATGCAAAAATTAACTAACATATGTATATGAACTAACAATTTATTTTTTATTTGGTAGTATAAATTTTAAAAATAAAGATGTTAAAAATATCGCCTTTATATAAAAGGCATATAATTATGTAAATTAGTCAACTATACAATAATTTAAATATTAAATAGAACATAATAATATGTTAATAAAATCATTTCGAAAAAGATTTATAAACCATAGAAAAATCAAATAAAAAATATTTCGATCTTTTAAATATTTCTATGTTAGAAAAAATATCACGTGCGTCAGACTAGTGTATATAGATATAGTCATAATCTTTTCAGAAAATAGCCACGTCAGGACTAAAAAAAAAAAGCAACCCATTTTAATCTTTAAAAATTGAAATTAAAAAAACAAAAACAAAAACAAAACATTCTAATTAATAGAGAAACACATTGAAAGTGGGGGGAAAAAATTCTTCCATTGTTTCTTCATCTTAGGAACCAGACGAAAAGTAACGACGATTTGTACATTATTATCTACAAAATGTAATGGATATTCAAGTAGAAAAAATGGAATGACATCGCCATGTAGGGTGCGTTTGGTAACCTTCTCAATCTCTATTTCTTATTTCTATTTCTCATTTTTTAGTAAATGGAATTGTTTAGTAACTCTACTTGTTTCTTGTTTCTCTTTTTTTAGAAACACTTCCCAAAATTGTATAGAGTTTTTAGAAACAACAATTCTAATTTCTTATTTCTCTTTTTTGTTTCCAAAATTTTTAACACATTAATAAATTATTACGTTCTCTCATTTTGACTTATAAAATATATTATAAAATATCTAAAAATTATATTGATATAATATTTTTTAATATGTCATTTAAAATTGTAATATTTTCAAAAAAAAATTATTTTTTTTAAATGAGAAATAGAAACAAGAAAAATTGTAATTTCAAAAAAAATTACCAAACACATTTCTGTTTTTTTTTTCTTCTAGAAACAAGAAGTAAGAAATAGTTACCAAACATGTTTCTATTTCTCTTTTTAAAAACAGGAACAAGAAACAAGAAATAAAAACGAGAAAGGTTACCAAACGGGCCCGTAATATCCTTGAGATCTTTATTCTCTCAAAATATGATTATTATGATAATTTGGATTCATTAATATCATGCACATCATCATAATTATGTATGATTTATATACTTTTATGTAAATTCTACGTAACAACCTCATTTGTTAACATCCTACCCAAATTTTATAGGACTGGGTTAGGTTGAGTTCATTATTTGATAAGAGTTGTCTAATTTGTGTAAATTATAAATCTAAAAATTAGATGGGATTTAAAAATATCTATACCCGAATCCACCGAACACATAAATAGCTCCCAAATAAACGTCAAGTTTTTCATTCATGGCAAGTCAAACCCATCTTACTTAATGCAAATTTAAATAAGACAATGACAAAATTTGGGAGTATAAGATAAGAAATTGATTAATAATAAGAAAAGTTTGAGACTTTTTTACATAGTCAAAAGGGACAAGGACAAAATTTGCTAGGGAGAAATGCCAAATAATTTTAATAACAAATACTTATCCTGTTTCTTTATTTAATTTCCAATTTGGAAATTTCTTCTTCACAAGAATTGAGTTTCCATTGTTGTCTTATCAGTAGAGTGTTATGGGGACCAAAACTTTGATATACCACACCAATTGCTTCAACCATTTTTGGCAGTGAGTGTAGGTATTAACAGGACATCAGTCAGTGATGCTGCAATTGTACTGATCTGTCATCCCCATGCAACTTGAAGCTTTCATTTTCACTGTTGATTTCTGCATCAAGGCTTTTTTTTATCATATCATTTAAAAAATCTCGACTAATCTTATAAGAGAATCATACAATCCTATAACATTTAATGTTAGAAAATTCTCGTACGATAATATATAAAGTAGATGGCAACATATGATTTAAACCTTAATGCTATACTATAACCACTAAATCAATCTATAGTTGTTTTTCTACCCCAATATATTAAGTTCACTATATTCAACCAATAAAAGAATAACCCTTAGAATTTTCAGAACAAGACACGAAAATCCATATGGAAAAGTTTGATATTCTCAAAAGATATTGTCCTAGTGCATTAATGATATTGAACAAAGCTTCCAAGCTTACCATTAGGCCTAAATTGCACCTCTAACATTGTAGAAATTGTAAATGAGACTTGTAGCTGTTAAAATAAGACATAATAAATAATATCGTTGAAGCAATGGTAAGAAGTCAATGTTTTGTTAAATAAATGGTGAGTAAATAGAATTTATGAGAGAGATTTAGAACTGAAAAATAATTTTCATTTAAAATTAAGATATGTTTAATATCGGAGCTCACATTTATACATGGTAAGAATGAAGTCCTATCAATTATATCAATTAATTAAAATTAAAGAAATAACTAAAAGATATTAATAGTGGAGGTTTTGCACGCCGCAATTAAAATATGTACGTGTGAATTTAACTTTAAAAAAAAAACATAAATGAAAATTTCATTTTTTTTTTAGATTACATTAAAGTGGGGAGAGGGGGCTCGAACCTTCGACTTTAAGGGAAGATAATATACGTCAAACCAGTTGAGTTATGTTCATGTTGACAATTTAATTTAATACTTTAATTAAAGAAAAAAACTTCAACATCAATTGAAGAAAACTCATGAATCTCAACAGTAGCCACATGACATGTTAAGGATGACAAAAATTCTCATAGAATATGATAGAGAATTCTGGTATAAGATGGAGATGCCCATTTATTTTCCACAACATGGATGGGAAATGGATTCCATATCCGGGCCCAATTCTTTCCATCCTCAGAGTTTTATTATTATTAATCATTTTTAAACTTTTTTTTATAATTTATATACTAATAAAAAAAACATTAAATACATTTTATAATAATTATTTTAAAGAAATAAGACTCTGATTTTTTTTTTTTTTTTTTTTTTTGCGTCAACACGAGCATAACTCAAGTGGTTAGGCACCTACTCCCTTCCCAAGAGATCGAAGGTTCGAGTTTCCCCCCCCAATTTGATGTAATATCTAAAAAAGGTTCCGATTTTAACTATCTTAATATATATGATTTTTATTTATTTTTTAATAAATAATTAAACATTTTCTATGCAGAGAGAGATTTAAAAAAAAAATATCAGAGAAATTCTGACCAAGTCCCAAATCTCCGAGATTGAATGGAAGGGACCCAATGATAAGTGTATAATTAACACATGTCGATAAGTTACCACATTGACGTCAATTGAAATCTTTACGACCTATTTCTGTTCTTATTAATAAATTTTAGGATGTAATAAAAAAATTAAAAAAAAAATTAGGATAATGAATCTTCCCAAACCTTCACATTGATATGATATGATTTATTTTAAACCTAAATTTGTCTAATTTTCATTTTATAAAGGTTTAATCTAAAACACTTTATATCAATGAAGATATTGTCATCTCCCAAAAATTTATGATAATCCCTAATTTGAATCGATTTAAGATTTTGATTGCAACCTCAGCTATTTAACCGTGATTCAGACTAATTATAAGCGTTTAACCACCAAAATAACAAAAACAAATTCCAAATATAATTGAAATATCGTCTTTAGAAATGTAAATTTGAAAATATGAACTAGATCTAAAACATAGTAATTGTCAAATTTCTTGGGATGAAAATAGATCATTAAGCCCTATTACTGTTTCGTTTCCGGTTTATTAATTTATTTATAAAACATATAGTTGTTTGATAACAAATTTAATGTTTTTAAAATTATTAATAAAAATTAAGAAAAATAAAGTAGTTTTTAAAAACATTTTTCTGTTAATTTTTTGTAACTTTTTTTTTTAAATTGTTCTCAGAAATGTTTGGCTATCTGTATTTTAAATATATTAATTTTTTTTTCTTAGAACAGTAAACCAAAAACTTAAAACTGAAAACGATTATCAAACCGTGCCTAATCGATGAGGAACCAAAAAGCTAACTGATTGTGACCATAACCTAGGTTCCTTTGCAAGATAACAATGAATTTTTTATCCATACATGAGCTGCTTTGAAGTGTCTAGTTGTGTGAGATAGAAAAACATTAGGCAAATTCTCGAACCTTGTTGGTCTTGTGTCGGACGCAAAGTCAAAATTACCGTCTCAAGATAATGAATGTTGAATATTACGTTATTAACGTCTCTATAGGGTTAGGCGTGAATTTTCTTACTTTCACATATTTTTAATAGAATGATAAAACACGTTGAATGATTTTTAAATATTCGTTTGAGATAATTTTTTAAGGTGTTTAAAAGTGTTTTTGATCACCATTAAAAGCCATGTTTCTTTCAAATTAATTATTTGAAATCTTAATAAAAAAAAAACACTTTTATCCTATTTAACCAAACATCATAAAAATAGTTTTTCTTTTTCTTCTTTTAAAGGTGTTTTGAGTTAGAAAAGTCATGACAAATATTCTATATTGTTTGGTTAAGGGGTTTGAGAAGTCTCGAGAAAGTTCATTAACTTGTATGATATATTCCAAGATTTGTTTGCCTTCACAATGATCTAGCATGAGAATACTAAGCACATAACAAATAGATTTTATGGTGTTTCTAACATATTGAACTATTTCTTATAAACTCTATATCTACACTATAATGTCCAAACCAAACATGTTCATTGGAACCATAAACTACAAAATCAAGTTCCTCCCATGTTGAGCCTAAGATCATTACAGCCGATCAGTCAACGGTAGGAGCTTCGACGTCTTTACATTCGGAGGCTGGTGGTTTCAGAGAAGCTTCTAAATCCTTGCCATCTGAGCTTGAAAATTTCAAAAAGTTTTCGATGTCTCGGGTTTCTGAGCTACCATGTCTTAGATGATGGAACCACTTCTTTTGTGGTTTTAGCTTTCTGTCACTGATGGCTATGGCAATGTCATTAGGGAAGAGGTTTCGGAGCACAAAGGCGTGGATAATCGTCGATACGAGGAGAGATGTGACTGTGATTGTAGCAGTAGCAGAGAGTAGGACAGACAGCACTTGTGTTGCTACATTTGTTACCTCACTTGAGTATCTGATAGTTGCAATTGCAGCTCCAGTCATGGGAAAAGTATATGCCCACCAAGCCAGTGAAAACCTATTGATTCAAAGATCAAAATGTTTTTTGTTAGATGACTGATTTGAAAAGGATGTTATTAGTTTCAAGTAGAAAAAGACATTGTATCGTATCGTACTTGAATCCCCGGAAAAAATTGGCTCGAACTACCTGCAAAGAACATGGATGGAAACAGGTTCAAATTTCAATAAAGCATCTCTTCAACAATAACAATAAACAAGTATGGTAATAGAAAATGGATCTGATTAGAGACTAACCAGTGAGAAATAAAGGAATAGAGCAATGAAGTAAGCGATTCGTGAACCGTAGTCGAAGGAACCTTGAATTTTTGCCCATGCCATAGAGGCAACACTTGGAACTGCTATAAAAAGAAAGAACACTGGATGCAGCTCCTTTGGGAGTGTTGCATTTGTTGGTAGTCTCTGGTAGAGAGTTACAAATAGGACTGTATAGTGAGCCATCCCAATAGCGAAGAAGAATATCGGTCCTTCTTTTAATCCCATCGATGCTCCTAACAAAGCCCCGACGAAATTCCCCACAACAGAGAGATGGTTTGAAGGATTAGCCACTTTCGAAAGTCTGCGCTGGCCTCCTGACATCCACTGTCCATAAATCTTAAGCTCAAGGCATAATATAGGAGCCATGAGAATGTACCAAAGAGCCGGATGCAGGTTGGTGGCAACTGAAGGAGGAAGACCGATTGCTAAGAACAAGAGGGCTATCCACGGTGCGAAGAAAAAGTTAACACGAATAGGGTGGTAGTACTCACGACGAACTGCTTCAAAGTAGAGAAGCATCTTCAGAAGGTAAATGGAAAAGACAATAATTGCAAGCGCAATGGAAATGCTCCATAAAATGAGATTTATTTTCAGGCTTAAATGGAGAAACTGTGTGGAGGAAGAAGTAGCCAGTGCTTTCCACATGATGGCTTGGCTGCTAACACCAAGACAGATACCGAATGACGAGATAGGAAATCGGAGAAGAAAAGGCCATTTCTTGTCCTCTGGAAGCAGTATTTCCTCTGAAGCCTGTTTATAAAAAGGGGGAAAGGTAATCCATAACATGAAATAAGAAGTTAAGGTACTTAAACTTGAGGATAGGAGGAAGAAAGGAAAGGACACATACCCTCAGGGTTTCCAGCTCTGGACCTTCCAAGGCATCGAAGTAACGGTCCACAGGTATGTTCTCAATTTCTGCTCCCTGCACTTCAATTTCTTCCGGTCCAGTTTGCCATGACGACTTTCCACGAAGTAGAGTTAACTGTCTTTCAAGTTTTCCAGACCATGTTTTGAAAGAATCATATCTTTTGTCCTTCAATATTTTAATACTAGGATGATATGCAAAATTTCCAGTCTTCATTGCATCCTCAGATGCAGATCCCCTCGGAATCGGCTGAGAGTGAAACTTGGCCGCTTTCTGTGATTTCCCCTCAGAAGCATCACAATTAGCAGAAGAACTCAAGGATCCATTGTTGATAACTGTTTCACCACTGAAGAGAACTCTTTTGGTATTCTTTAAGTGAACCTCAATAGGGGAAGGTGGCATACTGATGGAAACAGAACGCTTACTTTGATGATTAACCAATTGGATTTCATCATCACTCTGTGCAGCAGATGATGTATTTTCCTGTTTTTTAGGCACAGAGAAGTTCTTTGTTAACCAATTGCTCCTCCACCGGAATACACATGATTTGGCCAACCTGAGCTCAGCTCATGTGGTTTGATATCAAAGCTCCCTTTCCATGAGATCGAAGCCCTCCCTTAATTTGATGTAATATCGTTTAAAAAAAAAAACCAAGTGATTTGTATAAGCACTTACATTTGAGAGTGTAAATGGGAAATGAGAATCATTTGATTGAGGCTGATTATTTGGAAATTCAGTCTCTTCAATATTGTCAAAGCCAGCTACTTCATTTGATGATATATATTTGATAAGTGATGGAACTTCAGATGACTCCTCCTGGGGTGTGAAATCTTGATATTGTATGTTTTCCATCATGATGAATCAACACCACCTAGAAAGCATAAACCAATTTCATTTTTCTAAAATTAGAGCTTGCATGAAGAAAGCATATTTGTCTGTTTCCAAGATCAGTTAATTTGATAAATTTCACGGGACAACCACACGACTCTAATAAGAAACAAAAACACTTAATCACAGACAGTTACATACACACACGAGATAAGACAATAAATTCAACAGTCTATTAGGCACTACATACAAAAGTAGACTTAAATTTTAGCGAATCGGTAACAAGTTGATATTATTCTTCTACCTATTGCACGAAGACGTAAAAATTGAAAGCCTGAAATGCATTTTCATAGAGATATGTAAAAGCCTATTATGATCCAATCCAAGAAACACATACCTTTAACAAAAACAGGAAAACTGCCACAACCGAACCAACTATGAAGCTGTTTTTTTTTTATGTCACAATTTCTCTTTAAACAGAAAGGAAATCTCAGTTTCAGCAAAGGAAATTTTATATCCTTCTGAGAAAATGTTGGGTTTTGATAAGAGAACTCAGAGACAAAAGCATCTGCTTCACAAGATCAAAAGAAAACAATTGACACACGTCTTTCAGCAATAGGAGCCCTCACATATTTATAGTGGAGAGAAAAAAAAAAGTGATTGTAATTACGGCTGCTTATTTTAGACTGAAATATTCTTTATTTTATAGAAAAGAAACAAAACAAAACAGCCTAGGAAAACTGTTACAGCTCTAAAAAGTGGGAAGGGAACCATATTGGTCAAAGCTTGAATGATCTGTCATTCATTCATCCAATTCTCATTTTTTATATCTTTTTGGTTGCTTCCTCTCAATTGACTTGCCTCAACAAAAAGCTACATGATATACAGTTGTTCAACACTTATAAAGATCTAACATAAAATGGTAGAGATTTCAACTATATAATATTCTCTTTGCCCAAATATGTTAGGTTAGTTTAGTTCAACAACTGCAAATTACATATAGCAAATCTAAATCCGTGTTTCTTTCCGTAAAATTGAAGGTTTGAGCCATCCCTCTCATTTTTTTTTATTTAATATCTTAAAAAAAAATACATGATAAATCATGCTTCATTTTTCCATCAAACCAGAAAGTCTAAAACCTCCAATCTTATAGAATGGGATATTGATTTCTAACAAGTGAGGATGATTCTATATATATATTTATAATGTTATATAATTGGGCGTACTCGAACCTATAGATGAGAGAATACTAACGTCCGACTATTTGAATTAAACTCTCAAATCAACCTATAATTATTAATAATTATGAAGAAGAAACACTGAAGCTTTACCATTTTGGAAGTGAACAAAGTTTTACAAATTGGGAGTCTAAAAATAAAATCCCAAGTGAAAGGATTGCCATTAACAAATATTAAAGAAAAGGGGTTGTCTTAATCCAAAAAAAGAAAAATGACAACAACTGGTGAAGTACAATACAAGTGTGTTGTGTTGTGTTTGAATATCTTTATATATTAAATGTGGCCAGCTGTTGCTGTTCAATCAATGATTTAAACAATTGAATATTATAGTGAGAAAAAAAAAACAGAGAGCGGTTCCAGAAAATAAGAGAGAAAAGCATTAAAAAATGGCCAAATTCCGGAACAAATCACCGACGAATGAAGTCAAATAATTAGAATATCCATTTTATGCCGTCAATTTTGGTCCAGATGTTAGAAAATTGTACATCATCTAGACAAAATTATGATATAACAAACAGACCCATTTTTCATTTAAAAAAAAAAAACAGAAAGGCCCACATACAGCTATTATAACATTTTCTTACTTATCAAAATAAATTAATATGAATGTCACCGAAACAGGAAAAAAAAAAAAAAAAAAGATAGGAAATCATTAAAAATGACAAATAACAAAATTACCTGAAGATTTCTCTATCGAGAAAAAACTACAGCCAAGCCTCAAGAGAAGAAATCCACTATCATTTTTTTTCTTTTCTCATTTAAAATTTTCGTACAATAGAATAGAGAGAGTTCCTGTAATCGGCTAAATAAATAAAAATCTGAATATTTGTAGTTTAAAATTATAAATTTATGATTAGACAAACCTAAATAAATGAAAAAAGTTTGTTGTATTTTAACAAACTCATAGAAGTGAGAAAGTAACAAAATCATAAATCAAATCCCCAAAATAAATTAGTTGCAACCATCTTCAATATTCTCAACTGCATTATACGTATTGAGAGAGGAGGCATTTGTAATTTTTTTTTATGTAAAAATTTGAAATAAAATAATTATATGAAATTAAAATTTGTAGTAAAGTTTATCTATTTTACATTTTCCATTTCTTAAAAAAGAGCTATATAAAATCTTAGGTTATCAATAAAAACTCCATAAAACTAAAAAATCTATTTATGAGTAGCACCACCAAAATGTGGGTTTACCGAGTGTCATAGTTGAATCAAGCCATATACAAATAAAGAGTTATATAATGAACATTTAAAAATTCTCAAATCGAACCATGACCGAGTCCCGGTCATATGACTATGATAAGATAAGACCCGAGGACTCGGTCGATGCATTAAAACTTGCACCAAGGCGATGATGGCTAGTTTTATCCCAGTATTTATTTAGCGTTTGGTGTGAGGAAATGGGCCATTGCTATGCTATGGTTGCATTGCTGGGAATGTTCTTATCCATACAAAGCAATACAAGTTTTAATGTTATGCTTATTAAGTAGTCGACAGCTAGTTGTACGGACGGACCAGCTTGGAGTTGGACCCGACAGAATTAGTATATTAACTTTCATGTTATGGTTATTTTTAAAAAATCGTATGTAAAAACTGATCACATGCATTATTTTTATAAATATATTTACTTCTTAAGACATAATTGATAATGATTTTATTTTTTGAAAAATAAAGGTCCTTCGCCTACAATGTATTCACCTTGTCATTGTAGCTTATTAAAAACTCTTTTGTAATATTTGACAAATTTCAAAAACAAAAATCAGTTTTAAAAAGTTTGATTTAAAAAAAAAAAAAACCAAAATCATTTTAAAACTTGAGAAAAAAAATAATGTAAATGATCCTCTAATTTGAGGCAAATAAGTTGAAATGAATGTGAAAATGTTAGAAATTAGATGGCCCAACCGAGGTAAAAGCCTTGTCCAACAATTTCTCAAGCTAAAAGCCCAAAACCCAAACTCCTCTCTCTCTCTCATTTGTGAATAAAATAAAATCATACATTTGGATTTGGTCAATCTGAATGAACTGCAATCTATCGATAAAGTTTTCTACTTTTATTAATAGAAAAGAGGAATCTCCAAAATCCCATAACCCAAGATCTTCGTGAAAGTGGATGCTGTTTTTTTTTACCCAAAAAAATATCATTCCAAACAATTGATCGTGTTTTAAATTATTATTGTTGAAATCAGTGATCCATTTCGTTTAAACAAAACTTCCTTATGGAGGAAAGTTTTGCATATAAATTAGTGTTTTAAAAATATTTATAAATATAATATATCTTTTAATCAGTTAATCATTGATAATTATTAATCACTTATTAACCTGTTAAAAAATCTATTATATTTATAAATCTTTTTACAATTTGGTTTATATTTTATATTTTTTTAAATATTAAATATTTCAATTTAGTTTAGTTTGTTTAAATTAGAACTCTAACTGTGTTAAATAAAAAAAAAATCCAAACTTAATTCATTTAAACTATGAATTTGAATTGGCTTGGTTTTTGCACACTTTTTAATCATGCCCAAAAAGTTTATATTTTTTTTTAATACCTGCCCAAACTTAGTTTTGAAGATGCTAAAAATTGAAAGAACGTGTTTCCTTAGGCATTAATCAATAGCTTTTTCATAAAATAATTTGAAGTAACTGCCTCACTTAAATTCACATAATTAGAAAATATTTAAGTTTTGTTTTACAGTCCAAAAAGTTTAACACATGGTTGGAATTTTGCATAAGTACAAGGAAAAGAGAACCAACTATGCTAGCTTTGAACTTTTTACAAAAGGAGAGCACTATATATTCATGTATAAATAAATTCACGTGATCATGACCAAGAAAAGTAGGCAAGATTACATAAATATACAATAAATATGCCTTATAAATTTTTTTTACTTAAATACACACACATATAAAGTAACCTAATATAACCTAGATTGAGAGAAAACACAAAGTTAATGGTCTCATACTTTAAAATTAAAGGTTTTCTTTTATCAATCTAAATTAGGACGACACGGTGTATCTACTGATTCTCCATCACTAAAAATTTATTAAAAATAAAAAAATCAAACATATTCAAAGAAGAATTATTAAAAAAAATTCATATGGGTTCTAGATCTTAAAGTATCATTAATTGTAATAAATTATAAGAGCTCCAACTTTAATCATTAGAAAATTGAAAAAGTTGAGGTAATATATATACTTTCTATTAAATAAACCCATCAATACCTTAAACCTTATTGCATTTGCTTTATCATTATTTAATTATCTAAGGAAAAGAAATTATATGCCTTTTTATATAATCAATTTATTTAATCCTTATGTGAACTTTGGACATTTTTTTATAGTAAATTTATATAATTTTCCATCATATGAAGGAGGGATTTTACCATAAATCTATTGATTCTATATGACTTCTTACTTTTTGAATACTTTAGCATGAGATTGAGGGTAGTCTTTTTTTGCTTCACGTTTCAAATGATGAAATCTAAAATTTCATTCTATGTTAAATACGATACTAAAAGATTGATGTCAATTGTCAATCAAGGCATAACTCATTAGTTAAGACATGTAGTTCCACTTTTAAAAAGTAGTTCAATCCTCATCTCAGCACTTGGTTAAAAAAAATTTGATGTTTGTCAATTCATTTTGAGATTCATTCATGACTAATTACTCTTATGCTTTGGATCAATTTATATATTTTGATTTTGTATCCGGTAAATTTAGTTAGCATATCTTAGAAAAATATTTTTCTTATATTAAAATTGAAGGCGACAATTCACAAGTAATACTTTCTATTGCAAAATTTTCATTAAAACAATATTTTTGGACATCATGGCCACCTACAATGGCACACACTGTCATTGCTTGCGTGTAAAGGCAAACAATTGAGTCAAGCCATGACAAAAGGTATATTGAACTCATGTTCCTAGCCATTCACACTCACTCTCACACCCAATGAAGAAAACTTTTTTTTTCTTCTTTCTTTTACAAACAGAAAGGGGAAAGAAGACAGAAAAGAAAAAAACCTCTCTTTCTCTTTCATATATGAGAATGAATTGGGCTACAAATTTCAAGCCGACACTACTTATAAAGTTATATATGTAGGAGAATCTAGTGGAAGGTAAACCCTACCAACTTTATATACTTTCTCAGTGGTTTCTTCTTCTAAATACAATACCTTTCCCCTTGGGTGAATATAAAAAAACATTATAAGGTTTATAAATATAATATTTTTCAAAATTTTCTCGTATTTCATTTTTAATAAACACGTAAATAGTGTTCTTGTTTGAAGTGATTACTACTGTAAATCATAATTAATCAGGTATCTATCGTAGACAAATAATTATAATATAATTTGTTTATTAAAAACAATTTATTTATAAATATTATATAAAATTTCAACACACGTATAGAAAAAAATGTTAATCACTATCAATTGCCTTTAAAAAATCAAAGAGATCAAATCTTGAATGGGGACACTAGGAAAAACACACATAATGATCATATTTGTGAAATACTATTGGCTTTTTAGTGGGGGGGATATTCGGTTCTTGTCTCTGAATCTTCTCCAAAATACCCTACTTTTTTCTTAAACTGGAAAAGTAACTCTCTTAAGTTCATTTTCTTCAACCCCATAAAGTTGAAACTTAAAAAAGAAGGCACATCAAATAAAGCTACCATACCAAGAATAAATAAATAAATAAAATTATAGTTTTTTCTGGTTGGCTATGGAAGTAGTTACTTAGCAAATCAAGTAAAGCTACCACACCACACACAACAAAACACCAACATATATAAGTGTGTTCAAACAAAGACATATATATGTGTGTATTTGTATTATTGGTAGCTAAACTTTTGAACAGTAATATGTGTTTTGAACAGTAACATGTGTGTGCTCTCATGCTGTCCAGATTTATGGGATCAAATCAACAAATTCATATAAGTGGCATTTCATTAGAGGGTATCTTTGATGTGAAATGTGCTTCCAAGGGGTTGGATAAATGGATAATCTAATTGATTTTTTTTGTATTCAATTTGAATTGAGAGTGTGATGTAGTTTTTAATTTCAAGGAAAATCACGTTTATATCTTGAAAATAAGAAAGTGACATCATTCGGATGACACTAATTGAGTATCAATAAAATGAACTTCGACGATTAAGTCAGTGAGATAGCACTATATATATTATATATATATAGAATTATAGAGTTTAGCTAAAAGGAATTGACAGTGACATGCATATACTTGGGCTCAGATGGTCTTGGCGAGGCTTGGCAGCTCGGTTGTTTGTGATTGATCCTTGATGAGCCCTTAATTAAGAGGGTGAATCCAAAATTGTAGAGCTAGAGGCATGGAGTTCTAGATGTTGATTTGACTTTGAGATGTTATTGAGCTCACGTAATTTGCACATGATTTTAACTCTGATGACTATAAGGTTTTCTTATCCGACTCGAGCTGTGGATGGGGCATGAGTCATGATGAGGAGTCTAGTGATCGAGGGTATGACTTTGTTAGTATACACGTGAGGTGCCAATTTTTATTAAGGGATATATATTACTGATTTATGAATTATTATCAAGTGATAATTTATTATGTATATTGGTCTTTGAAATCATCAATTCTTGATTAATATGATGAAATGGAAATGAGGTTAATTATAACATAAGAGAATGAAAATGGAGTTCGTGGAATGTTATTTCTGCCTATAATCACCTTTAACACAAACTATTTATGTATATTTTCCCTTTTTAATGTCTATTTAGGATAATTTTTGAAAGTCTTTAAAAACTATCTCAAACGGACATTTAATCTTATAGACAAAACAATTTAAAATTAAAACTTTTTTTATAAAAATGTCAGATGTGGGGATTGAACCACAGTTTTGAATGTGAAATTACATGCATTAATCAACGGGTTATGCCATGATTGGCTATAAAATTATCTTTTTAAAGTAGCTTTTTATTTTGGTTTATATGACTCATAATAAATAAATATATAAGTGAAAAAAAAAAAGCATTGTGGCCATTACGTGTAACCCACAAATAAAAAAAAAGAAGAAGAAGAAATTTGATGGTAGAACCAAAGCATGTGAAGCTGAGTTGGAAAAAGACCTCTCAAACTCTAAGGACAAAAGAAAGCTGGGTACTGTGAAATGACCAAAAGCTTGATTGAAAATACTTCCATTGATTTAACACAACACATTCTCAGAATCAGATCACAAATGGACAACAATTCATTCCTTTCATTATTAATGAGCTTGTCTAAAATCAATTAATATTTTGTGTGATATAACTCTTACAATACTGAAAACTGTTATTCTCTAGTTTAAAATGTGTATTATTTATTATTATTTTTTTTAATACAACGTTAAAAATGTTCTTTAAATTTTGGTAGAAAACACGTTTCACATAAAATTATCACTCTCAAAAGTTATTCTAAACTCGATTTTAGATGATATGATTTCATTGTGCTGGTCGTAATTTCTACTAAAATATAATGTAAAGCTCAAAGCTATTCCAAAGTTACAATTGAAAACCACTCAAAAGTCAAAACTGTTTGGGTAAATTTTTAAAAAATTGTTTAAAAACTGTTATTCTTTAAAACTGTTTTTTTTAATTGTTTTCAATTTACTTTTTTATGTTTTCATTTACTTATTTTATATATTAACTTAAAAATATCATATATTTAAATTAATTTTTACATTAAAATATAGTTAATAATTAATATAAAGAATAATAAAATATTATTTTCATTTGTTGTTGTGTTTTAATTTTAAAACAGTTTTTTGAAACAATCCTACCAAACGGATTTCCTGCCTAGAAAAAATCGTTCCTAATTTTTAAAAATAAAAAAACTGTTTTTAAACCCGGTTCCAAAACAATATTTTATTTTTTAAAAACTTCTTAACATATTGTTCTCTTGATTTATTTTTTTCTCAAATCATATTTATTTACCTCCTCACTCTTAGATAAAAAAAAAAAAAAAAAAAAGTCTAGAAAGTTGGCTAGCTAGCTTTTGTGGTCCTTATTAATATTGGACCAACAAATAAAAGACCCACATTGTAAATTAAGAATGCAAATGCATAGATCCCCACTAACCCATCATAGAAGAAACCCTTTAAAAAAGTTGAGCATTGAAAGTGAGAGATGGAGAGAAAAGGGAGAAGTTAAGAAAGTAAAGACAATAGACAACATATGGAATCCTTTTGCCCACAAAAAATATCAATATGTT
The DNA here is from genome assembly GCA_028015215.1 of Gynostemma pentaphyllum. NCBI lineage: Eukaryota > Viridiplantae > Streptophyta > Magnoliopsida > Cucurbitales > Cucurbitaceae > Gynostemma > Gynostemma pentaphyllum. The sequence goes on along the minus strand of CM051351.1, from coordinate 876,192 downwards.
TCCAAACTTCTTTTTTTTTTTTTTTTTTTGGGTTTCAACACTTTTAACCCAATGTGTATATATCAATTTAAATCTAATCCTCAATATATATTCTTTAAACTTGTCTTCACAAAAACCAAGATATTCAATCACATTTAACCATAAATATTTAAATGCATTAAATTATTGTACCCAATATTCTTTTCTTTTTTTTATCTTAATTTCATTTTCCTTTTTGGTGTTTAAAAAGGTTGAAAAAAAATGATGGGTAAATTGTAATAATTATGTGAATTTTGCTATGAATAGTTCTTTTGTGTCATTGGTTAGTTGAAATGTCTATTAGTTGTCCATTGATGAAATCAATTTGCACAGAGTGTAGTTTGTCAATTTCCTTCAACAACTTGCTTAATAAAAAAAGTAAGCTAAATTATTTTTTAGACACTTAAATCATATAATTTTTTCCTTTTAATTCTTGCCCTCAATAATTGATTTTTTTTTTTAAGTTGTCTCACTAAAGTATTGATTTTATCCCTTCAAAAAATTATCAAAGATATCGGTTATAGCATTGTTATATAATGTGAAATAATTAAACACTTATCATTCTATATTATAATATCAATAAATAAGAGGAATCAATATAAACATTTAAGTAAAAAGAATATTCGATTTTACGTCTTTTTTTAAGTAATGATCAAAAGTAGTAGACTAAGATATTTATGAAATATATTTATTTTTATTGTGGCATATATTTTTATAACTTTATCGGCATAATTTAGTGGATATTGGGACAAAGACTTCCATAATCTTCATGTATGATATCATCTATTTTGAATCTAAATTCTTATAATTTTGATACGGGTAAAATGTGTCATATTAATTAGTGGAGATGGTTGTCTTCATTTACACCACACGGTCATGTCATCCTCACTTCTAACTAGAGTGTTTAGGAGTTAAGTTAGGTTAAAATTTATTGGATTTTTCAAGTCATGTAGTTTTTTTAACATCTCTATCCCCAACACTAGATACTGTCGGTTGAGAGAAATTTATTCAGCCTATAAGAGAATTAGATATTAAATAGATCCTCTATTTTAAAGGTATTTTATTCTCGAATATCGCATGATGTGTTTATTGAATATAAAATACAACATCTTATTATCACAATACAAATATCACATGTTTATAAATATAAAATACAACATATGAATTGTATACATTTTATATATATAACATCTGAATGATGGAGTGTATTTAAAATTAGGAATAGGATGCACATTAATTTATCTTTCTTAATGACAAGGTCACATAATCGAACAGAGAAAAATATTATGAAATAAATTTAATATATAAAATAGTAGAATGAGACAATTATGCTAAAGCATTCCCATTCAGCAAATATGGTTGTCATGTGGGACATGTAAATTTAAATAATTGGACTCCATCTCACTTCTGATTTTTTTTTCCAATAAATAAATAAATTGAAAATTAATTAATTAGTTAACTTTGTGGGTAGCCGGCTCTCTCTATAGCCTTTGCGTCGCACCTGATATTCTTTCTAAAATATAAATATTAAAAGGTTTGACATATTTTTTGTTTGATTTTTCTATTGTTTATATATCTTTTTCGAAATGATTTTTGTTTTATTAATTTTTATATTATTAAACGTATTATTATGTTCTATTTAAGATTTAAATTGTCGTATAATTTATTAATTTAAAGAATTATATGTAGTTGATTTTCTTTTTATTCAAGACAATCTTTGTAACTTATTTATTTTTAAAATTTATACTACCAAATAAAAAATAAATTGTTTGTTCTATATATATATTAGTTAATTTTTTTTTCATTTATAGATTATTTATTTCTAATTTTAAGAAATTATATATTTTTTTTTGTTTGATTTTTAATTTTTTTTAAATATTTTTAATTAAAAAACTTAAAATTTATTTAAATATTATAAAATACTATACATTTACCAACTCAATAAATTATATTTTGTTGTAGTTTTTTTATCTTAACTGTTTTTTTATAAACAATTTAAGTTTTTTTTTATAGATTTTTTAAAAATAAATCACCATCACTTTTATTAAATCATTTAATATTTGAATACTTAAATAAAATTTATTTTTCATAAATGAGTGATAATTCTAAACAATGAATAGTTATTCATTTTAATATCACGTTTATTTTCATATATTGTACTTGATTTTTTAATTATTTTGTAATTTGATGTTGTTAAAGCAATAAAAAGCCAAGGAATTTATTAAAAAAATTGATAATTTCTTATTCATTCAAGAGAAATATTTTACTCATCTAAAACAAAGAAATATTTTATTAAAAATGTAAATAGTCATTTAATAGAAAGTGGAGTATAAATAACAATGACATGTTTAGTAATTTGAAAATTTTAAAAGGATATATATAATGATATGTTAGTAATTTTAAGATTTTAAAAAGGGTATAGTAGTCAAAAAATGTTTCTCAAACATTCATCCTTTTATATATTAAGGATAAGGATAAAGATAATATAATTGCATTGATTTTAGAAAATTATTATTATAAAAAAAATCATAAAATTTGGGAGAAAGAGAATGGGGCAATTTCAAATATGTTAATTTTTTTTATAATATTTACAAATTTGTTAGAAATTTTTTTTTACAAAAATGTTATAATTTCAAAGATTTTGAGTATATCAGTCAATCACTATTAGTATATCAATGATAGTTTATTAGTAGGCTATAACTGATATACTAATAGTGATTAATTGATATACTCACCATTTGAAATTTTAATATTTTTATAAATATTTTTTTTTCTAATAAATTTGTAAATACCTAATTATAACATTTGTGTAAATTTCCGTTTCAAATATGGGAGAAAGAGAAATCCTTTTTGAGCAGTCCCATCCCATGTGCTTTGTAAGTTACCGTGTCACCGAAAGTATATATAAAATATGTCAGTCTTTTTGGTAGTAATACACTTACGTTATACACACACACATGTTTTTTTTTTTTTTTAAATCTCATTTCCAATTTACCCTTTATTTTATTATAATATATCTATACTTTTAAATATTATTTAAATCTTACCTAAAAAATTTATTATGTTACGATATATGATTAAATTTTTCATTAATTTTTTGGGTCTATTAAGAATTTAGTATGATATCAAAGTATGAGATTTTCAATTTGAATCTATATGAGATTTTCTCTTCATTCATTAAAAATCCACATAATTGATCATTGTATAAATATTCAACATATATAAAAGGGGAGTGTTGGGATATATATTTAAAATTTATTTTTACCTATTAACTTCAGTTTTTAGGTTCATTGGTGATTTAATATTATAGTCGGTGTTATTAATATTATAGGGTAATCGTAAAATATAATAACTAATATTTAGTAGAATTGCAATTCCATTGTATTTATACCATCAGAAGAGAGATAAAGCTCTCTTATCATTTTTTTTCCCAGAAAGAGGAGAGCGATTCCATTCCTTGAAGCTTTTTCTTAACCCTAATTAAATGAGAATTTTGTCTCAGAATCGAAGATTTTGAAAAAAAAAGGTCTTATTTTGAAAGGAAGAAAGAGAATCAGGCGTGGGCGGGAGCGGAATATAGATTTACACGTGACTGAATAGATTAATAGCTAAAATTCAGTTTCATATCTTTTTCTTTTTTTAAATGATTACAAATTTTTTCTTTTAAAAAGAATTAAATCGGTTTTTTTTTTAATTAATGATATAATATGGATTCTGTGAGAAAAGTATTTCTTTTTTAAGGACATAGGAAAAAGTATTTAAAGTCATCTTTCTTATTATAAAAAACTATGGGACCCAAAAATATTCTAATTTTTGTACCGAGTATTTTTATTTTCATCACCATCATTATTATTTCAATAATAATAATTTAAACAACTCCTGATAAAATAAAATAAAAATTAATAATTTAAACAACCATCTAAGTGACTCATTAAAAGACAAAACCCGGTTAAAACCTATTTTTAAGTGATGTAATTTTACTCCAAGAAAGACTTAGTTACTCCATATTGAGTATGTATTCTTACTCTCTCACTCACAAACATAAAAATATTTAAAAAACAAGAGATTAAGAATTTGAAAAAATAATGACCGATGAAGATGCGGATAAATTACAACCATATAATATAGGGAGAGCTACTCCTTGGAGTTGTTAAGGTTTTATCTTTTTACTCCGATAAATAATTAAAACATAGTTATCAACCGTCAATATTAAAAGATATGTATTCCTACTCCCAAACAAGTGATTATTCCTTCAACACCCTTAAAATAATTAAAACATTTTTTTACCAGTAACACAACTAAGGCATATTTTTAAGAATGTACTTTATATTCAATCATAAAATAAAATAAAAATATCACAATTTTTTTAATTAAAAAAACTCTAAAAAGTTAACTTTTTTGGAGGAAAAAAAAAGTAGAAAAAGATAAAAGTGAGGTATGAACTCGGTGGTTAAGGCCTACAGAGAAAAAGTATAACACAAGGAGAAAATGGTGAATTTTATATCATTATATTATTAAGGAAATGGAAATGACAAAAAAAAAAAAAAAAAAAAAGTTGCAGACTTTGGTAATGGTGGTGAAGGCCAAGGGAAAGGTAAGTCAAAAGAAGCTTACTTATTAATTTTTTATTTTATTTATAAAAAAAGAAGAGAAAAAAAGAGAGAGTTAACGTCCACCATTATAGCCCATGCTATATATAGAGGCTCATATCTGTCAACACCTTCAGACCAACGTCGTCTTCGGATACAGAAAGACAATCTCTCTCTCTCTCTCTCTCCACTCCCAAAAAAAAATCTCATTGATTCTCTCTGTGACTTGTTTTGAATCTTTTCAAATATTTTCTTCAACCCCATCAAATTTATTCCCTCCTCCAAGAATATTCAATCAAAAAAATTTGATCTTGTAGTTGTTGGACACTTTTGGAGCAACATCAACGACAAATGGCTAAAAAATGATGGGGTTGTTGTTTTTTTTGAAACTTTTCCAGGATCAGATTTGTGGGTGAAGTTTTGATTTTTCTCTTTTTGGATAGAAAAAAAAAGAAGAAGATTTTTTTTTTTTTTTTTTTGGTGGGATTTTTGTGATGGAACAGAAACACATTTTTCTCTCAGCTTTGGGTGTTGGGGTTGGAGTTGGTGTGGGGCTTGGATTGAGTTCTAAACAAGCTGTTGGTAAATGGGTTGGAGGCTATGAATCTTCTGATGAAATTACAGGACATAAAATTGAGCAAGAGCTTATGAGGCAACTTGTTGATGGAAAAAACAGCAATGTTACATTTAAAGATTTTCCATATTTTCTAAGGTAATAATACAATTCTCTTATCAGTTCTTTTTTCTCTTTATTTTCCAACTGATCTACTTTGGTCTTATATTTAGTACATAAACCTTTGTTATTTCTCCTTATCAGTGTTTAAGTTGGCTAAAAAGTGTTTTTATCTGTTTTAGATTTTGGTATAAGGCATGCTAATATGTAGTTGATCTTAGTGAGATATTTGTTAGTTTTAATTGAGTTTTCCTGCTTTAATTTTCTCTCCCTCCTTCCTTGGCAATTTCCATGTATCCCCTGTTCTTATTAAACCATCAGGACTTGGATTCTGAGTTTTAGGTAAGTGTCACTTAAACTCCATGGAAGAAAGAGGTGATCGTTTGCTTAGAAAACGTATGAACATGATCTTTCTTAGGAGGTGGGAAAATCGTGTCCATGTCTTGCGTTTATTGCTTTGTGGTAAAACTTTTGAGATCCGTGGATATCTAAAACCATGTCTACCATTTTTATCCGTCCTATCTCTTTCCCTATAATTTATTTTTTGTTTGATCCTCATGCCCCCATAGTGATTGATAAGAAAAAATAGAAAAGTAAATTTATATAGTGAATCAGAATAATATCCTCCTGATGTTGACTTTTTTTATACTTTTCACTTTTCAGTTTATGCTTTTTGATGTTAATGAGCTTGTTCTTCTTCAATAGTTTTCTATATTTCCATGGTTTTGTGTCTTTTGTTTCATTAACAAGAATCTTGCACTGATATGAAAAGAGTTCATCAAGCTTTCTGTACTTGAAGTGTTGCTTACGGATTGGAATTTTTCTTATTGTACGAAGTTGTTTACAATAAGAACTTGATCCAGTGATCAGAGCGAAAAAGCCTGATCGTGACAATTTTTTGGTTGTTACTCAATGACATCACAACATTCCTAACTCTACATTGCCTATAGTTTCATTTCACGCATACATTACTTGTCAAGTTTTCGTGTTTGGTTTACTAAAACAGCTTTTTTTTAATGGTAATCTTAGCGAAAGGACTCGGGTGCTTTTGACAAGTGCTGCATATGTTCATTTGAAGCACTATGACATCTCGAAGCACACCAGAAACCTTTCCCCTGCAAGTAGGGCTATTTTACTCTCAGGACCAGCAGGTACAATGCTTCCACACCTTAAGTAGCTTGCAGTAAAACAATATTTTCAGAGCACAGTATGTGATATGATTCCGATTTCCTTTCCTTTTGCAATAAAGAACTTTACCAGCAAATGCTTGCCAAAGCTCTGGCTCATCAATTTGAATCAAAGCTGCTGTTGTTAGACGTTTCTGACTTCTCTATAAAGGTATCTACATTTACGGTTCCTCATTTCAGTTTAATTAAATTTGTGACATAATGTCTCTCACTCCAGTAATGTATGACTTTTCACAGATGCAGAGTAAATATGGTTGTGCCAGGAAAGAATCTGTAAGTTCTTCTTTCCAATAGTGTGAAAATGGAATTTTCTTCTTTACTCTAAATTATCTCTTCTCTACTACTTTGAAGTATATTGTTTTAAGTGACTTGAATTACTCAGCAAGTTATTAGTTTTAGAGGGAGTTATTCCTGATTTGCTGGTTCACTTTTGTAGTCATTCAAGAGGTCGATATCTGAGGTGACGTTGGAGCGAATGTCTAGTGTTTTGGGCTCTTTATCGATTCTTCCTACAAGTGGAAATACTAGGGGTAAGATAAAACCATGAATACTGTCTCATCTCTAAGAAAAGTGTTCCTCGTGCAATTGATAAGTTTTCTATATGCTATCTTATCAAACAATGGTTCTTATATGTGCTCACTCATGATCACTTATCCTTTTCCCTTGTAACTTACTTTAAGCATTTAATAGAACTTTTGAAACCCTGTTCTTTTTTTTTTTTTAATAGACATAAGTTACTTGTCTTTAATTGCTGTTTCTAAAGGTTTTTCTGATAGATTCAAAATGTCATAAAAAAACTTCAAAAATAATCAGAAAGGCCCACATACAGCTATTATAACATTTTCTTATTTATCAAAAGAAATGAATATGAATGTCACCGAAACAGGGAAAAAAAAGAGAGAGCGAATCATTAAGAATGACAAAGAACAAAATTACCTGAAGATAGCAAATCATTAAAAGAGGGAAACTGTAGATTGAGTAGTAAGAGCTAATAGCTCTAAAGTAGGCAGAGGCAAGTTCTTGAATTGTCACTCTTTAGCAATATAACTACAAGATAATTTTCTTCTTTACCTGTTGAGAATCCCACATCGGAAAGATGTAGGGAACTCATAACATTTATAAACTCTAAAGGCCACTCCTCTCATTACCAATTGGTTTTGAGATGGATGCCCACATTATTAATATGGTATCAGAGCCCAACAAGCCCAAACGGGCATTCGATCCAAAAATGAAATTCGACACAAGAATGGTGAGCCCAAAAGATGCACCATCTTGAGGGGCATGTTGAGAATCCCACATCGGAAAGATGTAGGGAACTCATAACATTTATAAACTCTAAGGGCCACTCCTCTCATTACCAATTGGTTTTGAGATGGATGCCCACATTATTAATATTACCAAACTAATACCAAATGTGCTGAGTGCTGACAAAATTTATGGAGAGTTTATTTTGCAGCATTGAGATTCATAGCCTGATCGGTTCTAAATCCTGTGTATCACCAAGTGTAAAACTAAATAGCTTTGCTTTGTTTTCACTTTTAAAAAAAAAAAAAACCTTTTGGAGTTCAATTGTAAAGATATTAGCTATTGATTGTTTTTTCTTTATGTGTTCTCTTCATATTCTCATCCCATTGTCTCTTACAGGCACTTTAAGACGGCAAGGAAGTTCTACGGACGTCCAATCAAGGTGAGATATACGAAGTTCTAACATAGCATTGAGATATAATCTAGTAGATGTTGAATTTTATCGGTAGCTCTTCATACCAGAGGCATCAAAACAGTTGAACAGTGAACACTATATTTTTATAGCTAACTGGATCTTACCTTTATGTGCAGAAGCTCTGATGGCTCTAATCCTCCAAAACTTCGTAGAAATGCTTCAGCTGCATCTGATATTAGTAGTGTCTCATCGAATTGTGCATCAACAAATTCAGGTTGCATTTGAAATTCTAATAAATTTTGAAATGAGATTGATCAGAAGAAGAAGAAGAAGCTCTAAATTATAATTGCTGATTTTAACTTTTGTGTTTTTTTTTTGTCTCTTTCAGCTCCTGGCAAGCGCACAAATAGTTGGTGTTTTGATGGGAAACTTTTTCTGCAGTCACTTTATAAGGTAATCTACTTATGAGTTAGCTGATCATTGATATGTCATATGTATTTTGTTTTGTTGAGCTTGTGAAATGAAATGAGAAATTGTCTAATTATTCAAATCATAACAGGTCTTGATGTCAATATCAGAAACTAGTTCCGTAATTTTGTATCTAAGAGATGTTGAAAGGCTTCTTCTACAATCACAGAGGTTGTACAATCTGTTCCATAGATTTTTGAACAAACTCTCAGGATCAGTTTTAGTACTAGGTTCCCGAATGGTTGACTTGGAAAATGATTGTGGAGAGGTGGATGATAGGCTGACCACTTTATTCCGGTATAGTGTTGAAATTCAACCCCCAGAGGATGAGAATCGTCTTGTCAGCTGGAAAGCTCAATTAGAAGAGGACATGAAGATGATTCAGTTCCAAGATAATAAAAATCACATTGCTGAGGTACTTGCTGCAAATGATCTTGAATGTGATGATCTTGGTTCAATCTGCCATGCAGACACCATGGTTCTCAGTAATTATATTGAAGAAATTGTTGTGTCTGCAATATCCTATCATTTGATGAACAACAATGATCCAGAATACCGAAATGGAAAACTTCTGATATCTTCCAAGAGGTATGCACCATCCTTGCTAAGATTCAATCCCCATCCTGGTAAAAAAATGATGATGCCTGTACTAATAATTATTAATACAATCTGGTTCTCGAACAGTTTATCCCATGGATTGAGTATATTTCATGAAGGGAGTATTGATGGAAAAGACACTCTAAAGATGGAGACAAATGCAGAATCATCAAAGGTTTGATTTGCATCTCGACGATCTACTTTTCTAGAGTTCTGTATCTTTGCAATTATTTGTACTTATTACTATAGTTCTTTATTTCTTTTTTAAAGTATAATTCTTTATTTTCTATCCTGAAAAAATCTACTGCTTAAAATTTATATTGACAAATGAAACTTCAAGGTAGTTACAACTTTCTCTGCCTTATAGGAAACTCAAGGGGAGGAAGCTATTGGTGCAAAGACTGAATCTAAGTCTGAAAATCTGGCTGCAGAAAGTAGAAGTGAGGCAGAGAAATCTGTTCCTATAGTTAAGAAGGATGTTGAGAATGCACCTCCACAGAAAGCACCAGTAAGTTCGCGTCCGCCTCTGGTAGTGGTGAAACTTAAAGTAGAGGCATTATCAGTTTTGATACTAAATTTTAAAAAAAAATGTCACGGTTCATTATGTACTTCATGCATTTTTTTTTTTTTTTTTTTGCTTTAACAAAAATAAGTTTACAGGCTCCTGCTTTGAGTCTAAGAGCATTTGATTGTCAACTTTTTTAAGTGACTGTTGGTAATTACCTTGGTTTGATATCTAAAGTATGTTTCTTATGAAACAAGTTTTGTTTTCATGTGTTCTTTTATTTTAGATATCCTTTTTATTGGTTGAGGTCTTCATCCTGTAATTCATGAGTACTCTCACTTAGGTTTCAGTTTTAATATGAGGTCAATGTGTTGCATATTTTTAACCGTGTCTACCAGAATCCTCTCATTTTTTTCAGCCTTTTAATGTTTTTGTTTAATAATTCCTACAGGAAGTTCCTCCAGACAATGAATTCGAAAAGCGTATAAGACCAGAGGTTATTCCTGCAAATGAAATCGGGGTGACGTTTGCAGACATCGGTGCCTTGGATGACATCAAAGAGTCCTTACAGGAATTAGTCATGCTTCCTCTTCGAAGACCAGATCTCTTTAAAGGCGGGCTTCTTAAACCTTGTAGGGGCATTCTGCTTTTTGGTCCTCCTGGAACGGGTAAAACAATGCTGGCAAAGGCCATTGCTAATGAAGCTGGAGCAAGTTTCATTAATGTTTCAATGTCCACTATCACATCTAAATGGTTTGGGGAAGATGAAAAGAATGTCCGGGCATTGTTTACACTTGCAACAAAGGTCGCACCTACAATTATTTTTGTGGATGAAGTTGATAGCATGCTCGGTCAGCGGACTAGAGTGGGAGAGCATGAGGCCATGAGGAAGATTAAAAATGAATTCATGTCACACTGGGATGGACTGTTGACTAAAAACGATGAGCGAATTCTTGTTCTTGCTGCAACCAACAGGCCATTTGACCTTGATGAAGCGATCATAAGGCGGTTCGAGCGCAGGTATAGTTCTGATCTATTCTGGTCATAAACTTGAGTAATATCTCTTCATCGTCAATGATGATTGATGTTAATCCACTGAACACTTTTAAGGCAACAAATGAACATTCTACTTATAAGTTGTGTATAATCAGTGAAGACATGGGATTATGTAACACAGTCTTTGGCAAAATTGGTCGAGTTCTCCTTGTAAATGCAATCCATATTGAATATAGGTTCTTCAAGTATTAATGTTGACTGATAATTTTGATCTTTTCCAAATGAACAGAATTATGGTTGGTCTTCCATCAACAGAGAACCGAGAAATGATCTTAAAAACTCTTTTGGCAAAGGAAAAGGCTGAAGATCTCGATTTTAAGGAGCTTGCACTTTTGACAGAAGGATATAGTGGAAGTGATCTTAAGGTGTGTTCTCGGGGTATTAATGCTGCATAAAACAATTGCTAATTTTGTTAAACAGCTCATGATGTTTTGTTTACCTCTGCCAACAGAATTTGTGTGTGACAGCAGCTTATCGGCCGGTTAGGGAGCTTATACAACAGGAGAGAATGAAGGATATGGTATCGTTGATCAGCCTATTGACCTATTCCTTTATCTTAGCATACTTGTGTAACTCAAAATATTTTGTCATCAAAGTTCTACAAATTAATGGTACTTTTCAACTGTCATAGGAAAAGAAGCAGAGAGAGGATAAGGGAAAAGACTTGGAAGGTGCCTCAGATACAAAAGAAGAAGATAAAGACAAAGAGGATCAAGTCATTACTCTCAGGTCTTTAAACATGGATGATATGAGGCAGGCGAAGAATCAGGTTAAAATCCGTGTTTCCCTGTATTTAAAGAATTTGGTAGACTTTATCCAGAACAACTTGGTGACTCACATAGCTAATTGCTTTCCGATATTCAGTTCATAACGATTAAAACCGTCTCTCATGATCATGGTTTATTTTCAATTTTATGTTTTGATCGTCCTCGAAAAGAATCTAGCTTGGATCCTTACTTCTAAATTCAGCATTATAATAGTGTGTGTGTAATGCAGGTTGCTGCAAGTTTTGCATCTGAAGGATCAGTGATGAATGAGTTAAAGCAATGGAATGATTTGTATGGAGAAGGAGGTTCAAGGAAAAAGCAACAACTTACTTACTTCCTATAAATTGTAGAAGCAAGCTTCTTGTTCTCAGAACTCAATAGCTTCACCATTTATGGACGACGGATATGAAGGTTTATGGAAACTAGAGATGCTTTTCGCCGGGATGTAATATTCGTCAGCACTTGCGTGCGAAGTCGAGCCCTACTAGCTTTAAGATCTTGCAACAAGGCAATCTACGTGTGGGGCAAGTTTCATCTCAGTCATGCAGTATCTTTTGAATGCTCTTTCTGTCATTTGTTGGGTTATATGCTTAAGGAATAGATAATGATTTTTCTTATGCCACTCTTCAAACCATTTACCTCTCAATAGTTACAACAATGTTTTGATTGCGTGGCATCTCGATTTGTATTAAAGATTGTAGAGTTTGTATTATGAAAATTTGGGGGGCAGATTAGTCAGATTTGTTTGATATGTTTTAGACTGTGGGAACATACAGTAGGATTTATACATCATTTCTATGTAATTTTAAGTATTAAAGATTGTAGAGTTTGTATTATACATTAAATGAGTCAATATGGTTTTGGTGGAAGCCTAATATTGCAAAATGAATCAACTTGGTTCATACTATTTTAACTTCGTTAAGGTTGGTTGCCGAAATGTCGTTTAGAATAAATGGCAGTCTCAACCACTAAATTATAAAAATGACCAAATTTTTAAAAGGTTATTATTTGAATCATTGTGACATTTGATTAACTTTTTTGTAGTCAATTAATGAAGTTAAAATCAGTCTTTTCATTCCTTTAATCTGGTAGTAAGAATGTCCTTGCAAGTGTTGTGTGGCTAAAGATGAATAATGCAGTTTTATGAATGGACTAAATTTCAAGGTTTTGGATTATTTTTATTATTATTGTGGGCTAGTTTTCTTAATATGGTTTGAGTAAGGTAAATTTAGGATTCAAATGACGTTATTTTTAAACTAATTAGAAAACATATAAATTTTAAACATTTTAAGACTCTATAGTAGTATGATGAAGTGAAATTTTTATAATTGTAGTTTTTAAAATAAATTTGAAACATTTTTTAAAAATAGTGATAGTATTTTGATGTGGCGATAAAAGTCCAAATCAATAAATACACTAGAGTATTATTGTGGGCTAGTTTTCTTAATATGGTTTGAGCAAGGTAAGTTTAGGATTGGAATGAGGTTATTTTTTAAACTAATTAGAAAACATGTATATTTAAAACATTTTAAGATTCTATAGTAGTATGATGAAGTGGAATTTTTATAATCGTAGTTTCTAAAATAAATTTGAAAAAGTATTCTACATTTGAAACATTTTAGAAAATTGTCATAGTTTGTTGATGTGGCCATAAAGATCGTGATTGTGCCGAGTCAATACACTAGAGTATTTTCTTAAAATGTTTAAATTGACCATCACTTTATAATTTGTTTCAAAACTTTGATTTGTGATAGGAAGCATTATTCATGTGATGGGATTCTGAATTAAAAATTAAAATTAAAATTAGTTGAAATTGATTCTCCTTCCTAGTCCTAGCTCACTTTACTCTGAATTTTGTTTCAGAAATGTCGGATCCCTTTGAAAGATACGAAAATCTTGACCTAAAAAATTATTTGTCGATAAGTTATCGATACCCATTTGCTTGTAAAGAGCTAAGCTTTATAATCAGAGGAGCTTATAATAAACTTCCCAAGAATCTTCAATCTCTCATCTTTCAAGATATCATTACCGCCTTTCACCTCCTTCCTCAGTAAGTTTTGAAAATTTGTGTTTTCAAATTGATTGTTTTTTTATGGGTTTCATATAAATTGGTTTAATTGTGGATTAGAAATTTTGTATCAAATTCGAACCTCTATGATGATTTAATTTTCATGTAATTTAGCCTCGTGTAAATATCTGAGCCCACACGTTTGGAGAACATATGAAGATTAAATTCTCCTTTGCCCAATAATTAAGCTTTTGTGTCTATTGGTGATTTAATATATATAATTTTTGATTTGGTGTACAGATTTTATCTCTAGTTCGGTCTGAGTAATTGCTTTGTATGTGTAATCGAATTAGGAATTTTTATGAACTGTTTTGAATGTTTAGTTTGGAGATTGATGAATTTTTCAATTCATGTCGTCAATTAGAAAAGTTTTTCAACCTTGTGCTTGTTCCAGATCATACGTTATTTATTGAATTTTCAAACTAGTTTTTTTTTTTTTTTTTTGGTAATTTTGTAATCTACTTCATTTGCTAAAATGTATAGTGTACTACAATAATCTTCCAGTTTCTTTCGTTCAGAAGCGAACGGATTCTACCTTTTATTGATTATAATTTGTATATCTGTGTTTTTTAATATATACCTTAAAGTGCAATAGTCTTTTGGGTTTAATGCAAAGCACTTAAAAAGGGCTGGCTTTTTTTTTTGAGTAAGTGATACTGTGAGAGAGTAGGGATTTAGAGAGGGAGACTGTGAAAGATGATATAGAAAGAGAGTGACAGACAATAGAGCTATAAAACATCGTCTCTCATATGAAAAAAAGTAGTTGTGCGTGCCTGTTTTCAATTCCATCTTGTGTGGCCTTAGAACAGAGCTAGTCTAACTCTATTAATGTAACCCATAGTTTTGGTTGGTGTTTTGTGTGAATCTTTTTCTTTCTCTACACCTTCCTCTCATTTTCACAAAGTTCTTAAATACTTTCTGAATATAGAAAGTTTAATATATAATTCTCTGATTAAGGGATTGTTAATTCAACAAAAGAATGCAGACAAGCTCTGCTGTTTCAGCTGCACATCTCCTTGCTCAAGGTGTTGAAGCTACACTGCCTAAGCAAAAGAGAAATTCAGCCATTGTAGAATTTAAGCAAGCAATGGTTTCTCTTAAGAGGCGTAATAAAGCGCGCCAAGAAGAAAAAGGTGAATATATTTATGTTTTTTTTTTGGGGGGGGGGCTAATTTGCTTCTTCATGTTCTGCGACTCAAGTTTGTTTTCTCGCTCTCAAATTCTTTTAGGTTCTGCACCACTGCCTCATGATGTTCTCCTCCACATCTTTAGCTTGCTGCACATCCAAAATTTAGTTTCTGTTGGGCTAGTCTGCCGGTAACTTTTTATCCTTAAAAGACTACATCTACATGACATTGATATATCCTTTTCTATGAATGTTTTGAGTAGGAATACTTAGCTTATAGCTGTATCATTCAACTATGAGTTTTAATCATAACTCTCATTTGTTGTTAGGCTCTTGAGGCTAGCATTACAAGTTCACCGAGTGTAACTATTTTCAATCATTTCCTTTTTGAGATAATGGTATTATGTGCTCTGTGTTAAGGTCATGGAATGTAGCGGCCAATGATGATTATCTGTGGCAGTTACAGTATGCAACAGTTTTTGGTGATTCTAATAACGGTGGTGAACTCATTAAAGATAAAGACAGCGTGAAGGACTTGACTAGCAAGACTTGTGATGATTGGAAAGAGGCATTTAAAAGAGCATATATAGGTGGGGTGGTCTCTTATTCCAAACAATTATATAGTTTTGGTTGGATTTTTCCCACGATGAAGTCTTTAATTAGAACCTAATAAGATTACTATCCCAACAAATTGGTTTTTCATTAAGATGGTTTTATTATTTGTTCGATTGCATAGTTAAAAGTATATGCTGGAAAATCATGAAAGAAGACTACATAACATGCAAATGAACATCTTATCTTTGTTGCTACCATGTCAATTGGATTTTTAGGGTATTCTTCGAAGAGAAAAACATATGAAAGGGGATACTGTAATCAGTGTGAGACAATAGTTTTCATGAGTAATATGAGATGTCCCAACGATCACGGTAGAAGTGAAAATAAGCAAATCAAGCCTGTGTCACACAATCAGGTACTTCTCTGTCTCCGTTTTTTTAAGGTTTACTTTCAGGCGTTTTTCTTGACAGGATTTTGGACTAACCATGTGGAACCAACCTTCGTAAATATATAGATAATTATTTTAAAGAATCTTGTAAAATTTCTCATGCTTGGCTGTAAAATTATTCAAATTCCTTTGAATTAATTACTATTCTGTGTCAAATTCTTACAGGTTGTTGAATATCTGTTAAATGGTTCATCAGAATTATTTTCTTCATCAGACAATGACAGTGATTCAGATTTAGTGGTGATTTCTCAGTTTTGGGCCCTTCCGAGATCCTTTAGTTTTTAAATATTGTCCACCAACGGAATTCACAATGGTTATTTTTTATAGAAGTTCACCTTTTAAATGGTTAAATTTGCATTATGTTAATAGTCATAGTATTGGTTTTAATCTCATGTTTGAATAGAGAGAACTTTCTTATGGATTTCACAGACTGCAAAGAATTATTTTAAATAAATAAAAAATTCACCCCGTCTGTTATTATTAAATGTAATCGAATTAAAATTTATGTAAAGATTTGTATGTTGTTGCTAGAATTATCCAACTTAATGAATGCAATGACTATCCAATTAAAATTAAGTATGAAATTTTATTAAAGTAAATAAATGGCTTCACTGTAATAATTTAGGCCTAATAATAAATGGCTTATTATTAAACTAATTATGTTTTATTAAAGTAATGAGGAAATTATAGTACCTTTGAAACATATTAGTATATTATTGTAAAGCATAATTAGTTGCCACTATGATATTGTACTAAAATGTTTTTAATGCACGATAGTTTCCTAATTTCTTTAACAAACTACATTCATTTTAATTAAAAAAAAACTACCAAAGTTTTAAATTAAACATTTTTTAAACATGGGTATAACTTAAATTATCGAAAGCTTAAAAATTGATTATTGAACTAAAAAGAATTGTATGTGTTTTTTTGTTTCAATAGAAATGTATGTGTTTTTTTGTTTCAATAGAAATGTATGTGTTTTTTTGTTTCAATAGAAATGTATGTGTTTTTTTGTTTCAATAGAAATGTATATATTTGAAATGAACCAAATAGTTTCTAAAACTATATAAATTATACAAAATACTCTTAATATATTACATTAGTTTCAATTTTACCTCTAAATTATCAAAACTTTTTTTTCTGCCTTCAATCATTTAATTGTTTCAATAAAACTATTATTTAACATTTCTATTTAGCTTAACAAAAATTAAATAATGAATACAAAATCAAAACATTTAAAATATAGCGGTAAATGGGAACTTGTAAAAAACCAAAGGAAACTTTTAACAGAATTTATTTTATTTTATAGAAATTAATCTCAATAAATAGAAAATTAAAAAACAAAAAGTATAATTTAACAGTTTAATGAAGCAATTTGTTAGATTAAATTTTAATATGTCTAATTTTAACAATTTATAAAATTTAAGATGGTAACTATACAAATTTAAAGTTCTAGTGTGAACTTATTACTTTTTATAATTTAGGTATAATTTTTACAAATTTTCCGAGTTTTTAAAGTCAAGATGATCCTATCTTAAGGAGACCATAGACAACGTTGTTGTTGTTGTTGTTGTTTTTTCATTTTAAATACTCACAATTAGTTGGACTTTTATTTATTTTTAAAAATTTATGGTTAAATTCGAACAATCTTATTGGTCGGGGATATTCTTGGGATTTTTAAAAAATATATGCAGTTTATCAAAGAAAATTAAGATCCTATCATATTTCAAACATTTTAGTATACTATCGTGAAGAGAGCCATACATCCAACTAGCACACTTTACTAAAATGTTTCAAATGCAGCATGGTTTTCTCATTTCTTTGATAAACTACAGTTATTTTTGAAACTTTGGCTACAGATGTTGAATTTAAATTTAGTTCTCTTAATTAATTTAAATAATAATTAAAAAAAAATAAAAATCTAAATAACTAAAAAATGAATTTCACAATTCAAGAAGGTTTTTGTAAAGTTTTTCCAAATACTTGCACACTTTTATCATTGAGGAAATTGACTAAGTAATTCTTTATAAAAAGCTAAGGCCCTAATTTTCAAGCAATGTGATATAAAGCAGTTTCCTACCAATTACTTAGGTTTAGCACACAATTAAATTATAAAACATAAAGACCCCACTACACAAAAGTTTCTTCCATATGAATAATTAGAGACCCATTTCCATTTGTGAAAATCTTTTCAAAGAGAGACAAGAAAGGAGACACACCCAACAACCAACACCCATTTTAGATAAAAGGATTTAAACCCTAGACAAAAAAAATAAAAAAGTTCTTGTTTATTAACTCCAAAGGAAGTTTAAATTGGACTGGAGATAGAGACATCTTTGATTCACCTGAGATGACAACAAAAAGAGAAAATTAATGACTATGATGAAATTAAGGAGCCATTTCTCTTCTTCCCTACAAGAAAAGGAAAAAACATAGTTGAAATAATTAAATAAATGGAGGACCATAGTTGTTTAATTCTGAGAATTAAAATATTAGCGGTGATTATAAATCGAGTAAAAAAATTTATAATATATTTAATATTTATAAATATGTTGAAATTTTATTGAATATGTCAATCTGTGATTTACCATTAATTATTATTAATCAATATCTAAGTCAATTATTGATTTATGTAAATTAATGTATATATCACATTCAGTCAATCATTTATCATAGTTCAATCAATAATTGACTTTGTTTTTTAAAATATGACTTATTTGTAAATGCATTTTAAAGATGATATATTTATAAATATTATAGAAAAATATATCACCCATAAAAAATTCCAAAATATTATGCTCTCTCTTGCACAAATGTATAGGGATAAATGGATAAAAATCATAAGCCAACTAAATTTTACTAAATAAAACTATAGGTTAAAATATAATGTTTTTTTTAATTTATACATATGTTACTCCGACAAATAATTAGTTTATCCTTTCGACAAGTGATTTAATGAATCATATGTGAATGTCAATACATTTTAAGACAAACACTTGAGGAAATTAAAATGTGAGGAAGAAAAACTTGGTGTTTTGTTTTTCATTAATTTTCAATTACTTGATTAAAGTCAAATCTAAATTTAAGTTCTTCTTTTGGCGTTCCAACTTGAAGAGATGAGAGTCAACATAAATAGACAAGCCACCAAATTGTGTCGTGTGAAGCATGAACCAAAAAGAAAAAAAAAATTGACACTTTTTTTCTTATTGTTAGAGGGAAAAAAAAGAAAAGAAATTGAGGTATAAATGTTAAGGAAATTTGATTTTCATAGAATTTACAATCCAATTTCTAGCGAGGCTTCTTTCCGCTGCCATAATTAGCTTTGATATTGCAATTTATTATTATTTTTATTTTTATTTTTTTCCTTTTTTTTTAAAGAATTATACACATTGTTCTATCGCTTCTCCATCCTTATTAGAATTTTTAGAGAAGCGAAAATGTAGAGCCCTTGTTTTTGACGGTCCTTCTAGAATATGGAAATTTAAAATGCTTTGTTATCTGCCCATCTTTATTATTGGTTTTGCCAAAAACAAGAAAGTATTGAGAGAGAGGAGAGAGAGAGTCCTTTTTATGTCAAAAGTTAAGGAAACAAATATGGTTTTCGTTTTCCTCAGCAGAACATGCGTGCTCAACTTACCTCTTTGCCTTGCTTTGTTAAACAACCCCTAATTTTCTGACCCATGCACACCTTTTTAAACCTCTCTCTCACAAAACATATGTGATTGTGCCAACCCGAACATACTACTCAAATTTATAACGTCAAAGCTTCGAGTCTCCTGTCCACCAATTAAATGCAATGTGGAAAGGAAAAAAAACACGTGTAATTGAGAAAACATAACCTAGCTAAGGCTTTCTTTCTTTTTTCTGTCTTTTTTTTTTGTTCTCTCTCTTATGGAAGGTGGAGCTAATTGAAGTTTGGTTCTTGGGTGACTTTTTTTTTATTATTGAATATGTTTCATTGGCATTGTTCTCTCTTTTTGTTTCCTTTCCTCTTTTTGGAGGTTTCTTGTCACCTTCTCCAAACATGTGCTCTCTTTACTTTTATTTACATTTTTCATTTACAAAGAGAACCCAAATTCCTTTTCTCCATCTTTTTTTTAACACTTTAAGCCTTCCTTTAAGTCAAATTTACTTTTTTTTATTCTCCTTTTTCATTGAATAATTTATATCTTGGCACCTTCCATATGTTCTTTTACTTTTAAATTAAAAACTAAGTCATCCTAACTTTACTGTGATTAAATTAATAGGATGCACCCAAATTTGAAGATCATATTCTATATATATGACAGCAAAGGCTTCTCAATTTAATTAAGTTATTGGATAAGAGATCATCATCATCTTCTTGTAAACTTCCTATTTTATCATATTTTTCATGTTCACTTTGTAATTTGACATTTTTAATATGAATTAACTATACATTAGTCATTATTGATTATACACTTTTTTTTACCTTTAGCATAAAAAATTATGATAAATATTGTCGAGATAATAAAAATAGGAAAAATTACACATATCATCCATATAATCTATAGAAATTGTAAGAATTACATATTTAAATTGTTAATTTGAGTAACTATCTCCCTAAAATATTATAAAATGTTAAAATTGGATTAAAAAGTTAATTTGAAAAATTAACTCATTTAAATTATTAATTTATTAATTATTTTTATAGAATATGGGATAGGGTCTCTGAGGGCCCATCCCGCCCCAATCTTGTTCTTGACTCCGACCTCAAAACTCTAGTGATGGTAGAACGGTGTGATTTCTTTTTTCAATCTCATATTTTTCCATCACGTTGACATTAGGGATGATGTCTCTACGATAATTTTTTTAGAGTCTAATTTAATGAAGTAATTTATCACATTAATTTTTTATGGGTTCACATCATATTTAATGAGTGATATATGACTTAATGATATAAGAACAACGAGAAAAATTGCTCAGATAATCAATAAACGAGACACATTAAATATTTTATTCAACAAACTTATCAACAAGAAATATGTTTTTTATACAAAAAATAATCATAAGATATTTTATAAAATCATATAGTTTACTTATGCACCTCTTTGAGAGATTGAATTATTTAAAAAAAATAATGAAATTTTAATCCAAGTAAGAGCTTTTTAAATATATTTTATGAATGGAATGTCCAAATTGCAATTTCTAAACATTATACATAGATTAATTGATATCATTCTAAATTTATTTAATTTGCTTTTAAAAGGGCAATTTAGAGGGAATATTTAGTGTTTGACTGGATGCTATGTTTATATAAATTGACTTTGAAATTGTTCAAAAAGAAATTCTGGTTGATAAAATAGATATTCTATAATTCTAAATCTTAATTTTCCACCACTTAAAAAAAATGGGAAAATCTTTTGGAAAAATTCAAAGATTCCGAAAGCGCGTGTGCGAAACTGCGCGTGGGATTAAGAATTCAAAAACCTCTGAAACTCTGCACAGGCATAAGGAAGACTGTTTCTGAGTCCGCTTTCTGACCTTCCAGTCTTTGTAGACTGAATTTCTAGCTTGGGGCTATAATTGTAATTACCCAATAATTGAAATAGTAGAAAACTTATTGTTAATTTAAATTAATTCACTCTGCAATGGGATTGGGAACATATTTTTTGAAATGTTATCATAAATTAAGAGCACGAAGACTCGAAGTTATGAATGAAATATTGATGGCAAATTGGTTGAGTTATACTCAAAGTTGGTACGATGAGAACACAAATTAAGTAATATAAGACTTGAATTCATAACCATGTTGAAGGGAGTATCAATATCGAAACGATTAAGTTATGTTTTATTTCTGTACCATAAAAGAACATAAATTAAACAAATCATCTAAATTATATTGAGTTAATTGTCAAGTAATTTCTTATTTTTATTAGATATTACTTAATAAATATAAGAGAGGCTTAAACTGAGTGGAGAATTAAAGACAATACTTGATTGTACCAAACAAATAGGGTGTAGCCACATGTGTAAAAAAGATAAAAAGTATAAATATTTCGAACGATTTTTTACACTTAACTTCACCCCATTCGTTCGATGTTGTCAAGCATTTTCCGAGAATTAATTCCCACTACATGAAATTTCTAATATAAATCATTGAAAATATTCCAATCATTTGGGCAACTAAGGTTTTTTTTTTGTTTGTTCTCATTTCTCAACCTTACTATAACATAAATTTATCACTTTTCCAATGTCTTAGTCATTTCAAAACTAAAGTATATGCTTAATATAATTTAAACCAATTACAAGATAATAGAAACAAAAAATATAAAAAAGGGATTATGTGCTATAGATAAGAAGTGGAAAATCTCACTATTTAAATGGTATCACTATTGTATCAAAATCTCCACCTCTATGGAAAAGTTCGTTAAAATTATTAATATAAAAAAAACATTTCATGTACATGTAACAAAAATAAATTATTATTTTAGAAAAATTAATCAATGTAAACAATGAGGGGACAAAAATCAAATCCTTAAAATGATACTACATTTTCTTTGGTTTTGGTTTCGCATTGATACATTGAGTGAGACAACTTTAAGACTTTTAAAAATGTCTTAAATTAAATTTCAATACTAAAATTTGCATTATATTTTAAGAATTTGTAAAAATTGTTTAATGGAAATGGAATTGAAATGATAACGATGGTCGTCCAAATTAAACTTCAATTCCAATTTCCACGTACATAATAAAACCAGTCTAGAATGAGTTCATTCTCATTTAAAAAATATATATATATTTAAAGAAAACAAAAAACAAAGAGGTGCAAAATCTCTTTATCTGTGTGTAAAAAACGTAAAGTAAAAAAGCTGACATCATCCTCTCTGTTTCCTTGAAACACCATTTTCAATTACTTCAAAATCTGCCCCATTGAACCTTTTCAGTGAAAAAAAAAAACTCTCTCTCTCTCTCTCTCTCTCTAAGCTTTTTTATTTTATTTATAAAACCCACAAAAACCTTGTATCAAAAAAACCAAACTTCTTCTTCTCCCACCCATGGAATCTGTTACTCTTCTCAAGTTTTGGAAACCCACAGAAGAAGAAAAACAAGTAGAAGAAGAAGAAGACTCTTTCTTTGATCTTGAGCTTCTTTCAGTTTCACCCTTAGAAAACAAAAACCCAGATAAGAATTCCATGGAAAATAAGAAAAAAGTTGGATTCAAAGAAGAAGAGAAACCAAATTTGGATTTACTACAGAGACAGAGACAGACCCAAACAGATTTCATTTCTAAAAGAAAAATCTTACCCATCGAACCCAATTCAAAGCCACCACAATCTCCCATTCAACTTCTGAAATCAGCTCAGAAAATCCCAGTTTTAATCTTCAAGAGACAGAAATCAATGGAAAATAAGAATACTAAAGAAGAAGGAAGAGAGAACAGAGGTTTAGGCTCGAAACTTAGCAGAGAAAATAATGTTGGGAAAAAAGGAAGCATTTTGAGAAAACAAAATGAAACGGTTCTGAAATATTTGAAGTTGATTAAGCCTTTATATGAAAAAGTTTTGAAGAAATACACCGACACCGACCCGATGAATTTGTCATCGCCGGCTGATTCTCCGTTGCGATCGGTATGTAAGCATCTCGGTAAGAGTAAATCAGCATCGTCATCGACATCGGTATCGACATCGACATCGGTATCGACATCGTTGAGGATGAGAGACGATTCATTATGGCTACAACATGATGGGATTCAAGGTGCCATTTTGCATTGCAAGAGATCTCTCAATGCTTCAACAGGTAAAAAAAATAATATAAAAATTTGAGTTAATTTTTTATTGGTTTTGGATTTATAATTTAATTGTTTTTGCATATATTGGTTCAGAGCATTCTCTTTTGTCAAGGTCTGAAAATGTACTTTCACAAGAAAGGCCAAGGAGTTTATCTTGCAAAGGTAAATTAAATCTTTTTAATTTTCTTGAACAGTTCTTCTTTTATTTTTTTGTTTTTTGTTTTTTAAATCTGATTTATTTGACAGGTTTTTCAATACATGAAATCATAGAGGAAGGAGTATGATTAAAACCAAACATAACCCATTTTGAAGGAAGACGGCAAATGGGAATTGAAAAGTAGAAAGAAAGAAAGAAAGAAGAAAACTCAAATATTGTGTAAAGAAAAGATGGGATTTTTTTGGGGTCCTGAAAAGTAATGATGACCAAAAGAAAAGAAAAGAAAAGGAGCGGATATTTGAGCAGATTTCACATTGAGCTATGAGGGTTTGTTTGGTAATTTGGATTGAAGGCTTTTGTAATGGGTTCATAATTATGAATGAATTTGAAAACAAATCTGCTTTCGTATCTGTTTTTTGGTCCCTGGTTTTTTTTTTCTTTAATTATTTGAGAAAATTTCTAATACGCTCGTTCTGATTATTCTTCTAGTTAATACGGTAGATCTTACTATCTTAATATTTTCAGTAATAAATATGTGTGATTTAAAATTAATAAATGATATATAGATATTCACTCAAAGGGAGTATCAAAAATTATCTCGAATAAGTATCTACCTTTTTGTCTTGTACAACTAAAAGCAAAATGTGATGCTTTTGTTGTTGGTTGTTCGATATTGAAAAATGAGATTTGAAGATAGGGTAAGTTCAAAATCAAAGATTTGGGTGATGATTTCTCTGCATTTTGGGAGGGTGAGAAATGACTTGACATCTTTGCCAGCCTTTGTTTTTATTCCCCTTTTTCTTAGGTCTCTCTCTCTCTCTCTCTCTCTCTCTCTCTCTCTCTCTCTCGCCCATTTTCTAACAAGTTGGGGTTTGCATAGCATTGCATCATTAATATATCAAATTTATAGGGTTGTTTGACAAGTGCTTTCAAAAGCCTTTTTAATCTTTTATTTCAAAACAACTTTTATAAAACTAATTTATTTATATTATTGTGCACTTGAAGTTTTTTTTTTATTTATTAAAGAAATTAAAATGAAAGTAAGCTCTCTCCCATTAGAAATGTCCCTGACTGTTATATGTATAAAACTTTTGGAAAATAATTATATTTTTAATGCAAAATCTATTTTTCAAAGTAATTTTTTCATTAAAAGAATATGAACTCAGTTGGAAAATTTTCAATGCTTTCGTTCTAAGAATTCCTTTAATTAATATTTGAAAATGATAGTGTGGTAATATCTAAAATAATGATAATATGATATGGTAGATCACATTGTTTATTATTATTATTTTATTTTTGATAGAAAGTGTTGGGAGTGAGGTTTGAACCACTCTTTTGAAGGTGAAACTACACATTATTTATTTATTATTAGTAACAAAAACATGAGACAAAATAAAGGAGAGAAATATAGAGAATATATAAAATAACAAAAGTATAGAAATTATCTAAAATTCCAAAAGTCCTCGTCAACTAATGGGAAATAAATGAAATTTTTGGGAATTCCATTTTAATGAAAATATGTAAGAAAATAAAATACCTGAAACCAAAAATCAATCCATTCCATTTGTGGAAAAAGAGTGCTTTCCAAATAATAAAGGAAAATTTACAATTTTCCCCATTGCTAATGCTAACAACATGATCTCATTAAAGGATGGGGCAATGCATAAATTCACTGCATCTGCTTCAAGTTTGAAAGTCAATTCAAATGATGGTTTCATGGGTTGAAAATTACAATAAATAAAATAAATTATTGTAAAAAGATATCCGATTTTTTTTTATAATAATATCCAATAATATTATGAATTAAAGGATTATTTAAATAACTTTATAAATTTGAGTTCAGGTTTGCCATATATTACAGTCTCTGAATTCCTATGTTTATACTGCTGATTTATAAACGTTGAAATGTTTTGTTTTATTCTTTAATTTCATTTTAATATTTTGTAATCAATTTTTATCTTTATTTTTAATAGTACTGAAACACATGATTTATTTAAAAAGTGTTAGACGTATTAACTTCATGTAAGAGTAAGAGGAACTTAAACTGGGGATAAGATCTTCAAATCAAATTAATTTTTATCAATAGAGAACTGTTTATATAAGGATTGTATAATAATCATCTTAATTAACGAGAGGCTATGTAAGTAAATCACATAAATCATTCTTTTTTAAAATCATTGGTAATAAATCATTTTTATAATAAATATAACCGGTACTTAAAAAAGAGAGAGAGAGAGAGCATATATTTGACCTCTATTTTGATTTATATGTATTTTTACCTTCATTCCATTCCATCAAAGAGGAATATGGATCCATCTTCTCAGTAGGGTTTGGATTGACTGAGAATATGATGGGCGGTTTTCTTTCAATGCTGTGTGTTGACTGTCGTATTCAGCTGGTTTGGCTTGACATTGCAACCAATGAGACCTAAGTTTAGGTCTTTGCCTCTGCAAATGCAAGCCATGAGACATTGTTTAGCTAGTATTTTTTTTTTATAAATATAGTTTTATTTTGATGATGATAAATGAAAGAGATCTCTTTGACATAATTTTAGAATTACGTGAGTGTAATACATTATTTTTAATTATAAGGGTGTTGATGTATTTAATTAAAACTACAATGGTTTTATTTGCGGTTAACCCTTAATTTAACTACCAATTTTTATAAGTTAATTTTTTTTATATATAATATATTAATATATTTATGTGTCATAATTTAGTTAATCTTTTATTAACCATATTGTTGATAAAGACATTTTAATTTTAATGTGAACTTATATTTTATATGTAATGTTAATTTACATAATAGTTTGTAGACTAGTTTTATTTATAAAAATTAATATATTAATGTATTATCATTTAAGTTGACATATTTTTTTGATAGTATTTAATTTAAATATCAATTAAGATGTTTGAATATAATTGTCTAATTTAGATCAAGTTTGTTAACTTTAGAGAAAAGAGGAGGAGAAGAGAAGTAACAAAACCCTTAGGCTACATTATATTATGACGGTTTAATCTACAATATAATATAATAATTTATTTATACTAATAAAGAAATGTAAATTATTATTCTACCCTTACATCAAATAAACTTAAAAAATAGGAGCAGTTACAAATCTAGCAATTTTTTTTTTAATAATATTTGTAAAAATAGCAACACTAAAAAATATTGTAAATATAACAAATTTTGATTTGGTGAATCAGTGATAAATATTGAATTACGTATTCTTACAGTAAGTTTATCACTGATACATACATTAATCACGGTTAATCACGGATTAACATAGAAAAACTATTATATTTACAAATAGTTTTTAGAGTTTTTATTTTTTAAAATATTGTATCAAAATCTGTCACTCACTAAAATTTCCCTAAAAAAATAATATAATCTAACCATTTATAAATAACGTTTAATTTAAATGATTATATTATACATGATCAAATAAAATATATGATACATAGAACAAGATACGAAGAGAATACGAATAACACAAGAGACATTATATATGATATGGTACAATATGATCCTTTTTCAAATCCTTACCAATGGGGTTGAGTTAAAACCACCGATTTGGGTGGGATTCCGAGATTGAAATGATTCCCGTTAAGTGAATCCCGTGGGTGAAGTTTTTAAGGATCAGAACGTCTCCATTTACGAACACGTTCCACGGCGCCATTAGAAGCATTATCAAGAAAAAAGCCGGAATCATAAACAGACCAAAGACAGAGATTATTGTGGCATCTTCTAGTAAGCCAAGCAGTTCTTTCAGGCCAAAACACCTTAAAGGAAACGACCTTAGATCTACTGCGGAAAGTGCACCAAAACAAAGTGCTAGACCATAAATTAACTCGAAAATTAATGTCGTAATGGTCTCCAAACTCTATAACATGGTCGCCGAGATCGTCGTCTTTAGACCTACAGTGCAAACGCAGTGTAGGTCCATCCTCTCTTAGGTAATTGGAAATTTGCAATGACCATTTGCTTCCTGGGAGCTGCCATTTCTCTCCAAGAACCGTCGTCTCCGTCTCCGATGCCCTTACAATGCCAATAATTAGTAGTAAAACCAATGAGATGGAATTTAAAGCTCTCATTTTTCGTGTTTTACTTTTCTAGTTTTTTAAACAACTTTTCCATCTTTTGTGTACATATATATATATATATATATATATAAGCCAAATGAAGGGTTATCATATTTGAAATATAGTAAAGAGGAATATAAATAGGAAAATTTTGTTAGGTACTAAGGGTACATTTTCACACCACCATTTTAGGGCCTTGTTTTTCCATTTATAGGATCAATTAATCTATAATGCTTCCTTCATACTATCTCTTTTTCTTTTTTCTTTTTTAATGGTTTTCCAATTCCTAAATACTGTGACTATTAAAACGTGGTTTGAATTCTTGTTCTTTTTTTTTTTTTTTTTACAAAAAAAAAAAAATTTCTTTTGGTTTGTTTTAATAAATAACCTATTTTCTTAGGGAAAAAAAAGCTGGTTCTTTTAAAAATTATATCTGTGAATATCAACTTTATATACAAAAAAAAAATCTGATTTTTTTTTTAAAACAAACAATAAACAACGGCTTATAAAATTATTATCAAAACATTTTTTTCTCTTATTAAAAGTTAAAAGAATTATGAAATCATCTCAAATAGCATATTTCTACACACATATATATATACATATATGCACTGAAATATCATAATCTTATAAAAATAAAAATACCCAAATAACAATTCAGTAATATTTTGAGGTGGTTTATGCAATCCATGCCATGATCAAGTAAGTTGTTGGCTTTGACTTATGCATAATGTTTTTCATTCTGGCTACCTACTTGTAGTTTAATTTATATAAATTAATTTAGAGGTGGTTTATGCATTTTTCTATTCAATAATTTATTGAAATCAAAACAATAAAAAATTGAAACTAGGAAAAATTTAAAAATTAAACTAACAGCTAATTTATGATAAAATGATAGTTTTAGTTTCTAAAAAGACATTTGAACAAAAAATATTTGGCCTAAAACATTCAATAATTTATCGAAATAGAAGTGATAGGATCATTTGGGTTGTTTGGCCTAAAACGTTGATCGGGTTGTTTCAAACTCACCTATTTTGGTGGGATTTAAAATGGATATAATTTGGCATGTATTGGCTTCTAGAGAGATACCTTGATTTAATCTCAAACCTACCATCAATTTGAACAATAACCCTAGATGCTTATTTATGGGATTGAAATGTTTCTCATTAAATGAATGAGCTCTTAATTTTCCATGGTAGTAGGTTTTAAAGATTCCAAACGTTTCCATTTATTCACAACTTCCATAGCATCTCTAGAAGCGTTGTCGGGAAAAAAAAAAAAAAAAAAAACATACCATGTGCTGTGCATTCATTATTGTTGCATTTTTTTACTATGCCAACCATTTTTTTCAGGCCAACGAAGTTGCCTTAGGTTTGTTGTGAAAACCGCACCAAAACAAAGTATTTGTCCATAAAATCACTCGAAAATTCAAGGTGTATTAGACTCCATTCTTAAAAACATGCTCAATCAGATCATCGTCTTTCGATTTATAGTGCGCACACAGATCCTTCGACAAATGATTGAAAAATATTTTTAACCATTTGCTTCCAGCTGGGAATTGCCACTCCCCTGAAATAATTTTAACCACCGTCGACGTCGATGTCGATGTTGATGCCGATGCCGAACACTTCATTACTATGTCATTATTGCTTGATGTAATTGCAAGAACAAGTAGAAAAAATAAATAACATGGAATTTAAAGTCATTTTCGTTTTTCTTTCTAGTTTTATGTTGAGTAAGGCTTCAACATTTCCATCTCAGTGATTGTTTGGAATATAGTTAAGGGGATATAAATAGGAAAATTTGGTTTTGTACTAGGGGACAGACCTTTCAAATTTTTTTCCATAAATAACCAATTATGGATTAATTATCTTTTTTTTTTTTTTTGACATAAGGATTAATTATCTTTGATGATTCATATTATCCCTCGTTTTTTTTAAATAAAGAAAAAAAATGGTGGTTGGAAATTATTTAAGTCCTGAGACTGGGATCAATGAAAACATGGTTTGAGTCCCTTTTTTTTAACGAATAACCTTTTTTGTTAGAAAATTTGACTATAATTATTATTATTTTTAAAATTATATATTTGTGAATGTTAACTCTATAAAAAAAATGACAGTCAACCATTTTTTCTAAAAAATATGTTCAAAATACAATAATAACAAACGGCTTGTGAAAACATTATCCAAACAAATTTGGAACCCTTTGGTAATGTTTCTTGTGTATCGTTTCTTTTTTTTTTTAAGAACCGTTCCTAAAATATTTTGGTTTCTTGTTCCTATTTTTTTTTTTGAAAACATTAATAAAATTGTATCTTTACCATTTTCACTCATAAAATGTATAAACAACCATTTTAAATATTTATTTTAAAAATTAAATTTTTAACTAAAAACTACAGAAATCGACTCTAATAACAGATTTTGAATAAAAAAATCCATTTTTATCATTACTTTTGATTTATCAAGTCAATAAATTATCAAATCATGAATAGATTATCAAAATCAAATTAACAATTTATTTTATAATAAAATGAAAGTTGTAATTCTTAAAAACGCAATTTGATGATAATTATTTAACCCAAAATAAAAATTATAACAAAAAAAATTAAAAGTCGACAACGAAATATATGATTCAATAAAAAAAAAATTAAAAACATATTATTTCAGTAAATTACATTTTTCAGTGAATCCCCGCTGAGACTTTTTCGAACAAATTTCAAACCGTCAATCTAATTATTATTATTTTTTTATAATAATTCCCAAACCTATTCCCATAATTTCACGAATGAATACACATATTGTAAGAGTTTCATCATTAGCAATGACTTCTTCCATTGCCGAAAGGCCTAAAAAAATTCATGTGAAGAAGATGAATGGAGACAACCTGGCTTTACAGTTTAAACAAACTTGAAAAAGGACTCCTTTTACATGTAAATTGCATAGAGGAGGAGCTCCTAAATTGTTCCTAGAATAAATTTCAACAGCTTCAGGGAACATAAAACACCTCATCTCACTCATATCTTTTCCCATCCACCCTATCAAAGCACTAGAAGTTACCTCAAAAATACAAGGAAAAGCAAAAAACTCGTATGATATTCATACCTGCCTACCCTATACGGTCCAACCAACGGGATACAAAGGCAATTCTCGTATAGGCATTTGTAGCTTTAAGATTGTTAAAGACATTCAACTAGGAAAGTTTACTCGCCTGCAATTCAATGAAATACATTCAAATATAAAAGGCAGACAAAGAATACAACAAGAAACTAAAATGGGTAAGTACTACCTTTTGGTTTCTATCCAATGCTCCTCACATATTGGTCAAGACTTGTATTAAATAGCTCACATCTGCAGAAAACAAAAGAAAAACACAAATCTATTAAGCAGTCAAAAACTCTGTCCTGAACATGAATCAATTAAGCAGTGGAATACCGCCTTATCGGAACAAACAAGAATGGTTTTCACTATAGAGACTAACATAGCAAGCAAAGCATGTGGATAATTCAAGGCGCAAGATAAGTCCAGAAAAAGAATGAAAAACTATTTTTTTTTTAAATAATAATAATTAAGAATGTGTAAAAATATCAAAGTAAAAAACCAAGAGGAAAGTAAACAACTGTAGATTTATAATCCAATGTAAAATTGTTTGGTTAAAAAAGTTTAATCGTGCAAAGCCTAAAAGAGGCCTGAAAAGACCACTAAAATGGATTGAAAGTAGTCATAGTTAAGGTGTAAGACCAATAACAGGTATTCCTTACAGCAGATTTCGTTTGACCACTTGTAAACTGAAATAATGGACACACATAACAAAGTTCATTTTCCCCGCTAGAGTTCATACACAATTTATATAATTTAAATTACATGTAGGTCTATAGAACGAAAGAAATTATGCACATGTCAAAGCCAACAACTTACTTGATCAGGGTCCCTGGATTGTAGAGGGGATTTTTCACAACATATTCAACATACAAGTTGTAGATGTACTTTAATGAATCCCGTAGATCACGAGTTCTAGGATGGGTAACCAAGATAAACTGAAAACAAAGTAACAATCCATCATTGATTACAAATTTAACTTTGTACTGATCTCTCAACCTCAAGAGACAGAACAACGTCATTCAGGGCAAAAGGACCGTACTACTGTGCAGCACTGTTACAATATATTTTCAAAGCGGTAAAAAATTTAAAAGAAGACTAATCTAGATACCAATAAGAAGAAGAAGATCAATCTGGCTACCAACAATCACCAAGAAAATTAAAATTTTCAAGGACAAAAAAATAGAAACCCAAGAAATTTAACATAGTTGTTGAACCAAGCCTTAACCCTTAAGTTATCCATGTAGCATTGATGTCTATAATAAATTTAAGAGTCCAAAATCTACTTGAGTAGCTAGAGCACACAGAAGAATATTATATAGAATTGTACAAGTACATTTAAAAGACTAGAACTAGCTGGTAGAATGAGAAACTTTGACAAATAGCAAAGGAAATAACAGAAAGCTAAAAGCATCAGTGAGCACACATCAGCTGCAACGTTTTCATCCATATCAGCAGAGCCTGAATTCCAACACTAGATGATGATGATGTAAAAAAATAAATCACGCAAAACAAATGGAAGTTCCATTAAATCTAAGTCATTCGTATTTAGTCTGGTTATAAATAATGCATCAGTTCTGGGTTGATCATGCCATGTGTTAAGCCATTTAAATATACTAACGTACATGCACCATGGTGCAGCTATAGACATAAGAATAAAGGCGAAATATTAAACTAACCTTTAACCCAGAAGGAGTTTCCATGAAACTGAGCTTGAATGTATTTGTACAAAAACTGTGAAATGAACAACCTTGGCCAGGTAACTGCGGTACCCCAAGATTCCCTTTTTCAACACTGTACCAAACAAAATTAGAAAACTGTCACTTTAAAGTCAGACTACCTAACTCATATCATCACTCCTCAATAAGATTTTTAAAATGACAAATAAATATCTACATTAAAATTACACAACTTGGTGCCTCCAAATTCAAAATACCATTGCGTTGCAATCAACAAGATGATAAAGACATGAAAATATGGCTCAAAACAATCTTCAATCTTATTGCATTTCACTAGTCCTTAATAAACTAGGGATCATAGTGAGTTATTAGCATTAACCTGGTTGGGTCCATCTTGGCAGTAAAGGATTTGAGTGAGAAGAGCAAACCAAACATAAGTTTGTGGTCTTGCTGGGGACTCAACGTTCGGAGAGGCCGATTCCACTCCCTATAAAACAAGCAAATTCCATTCCGGTTGAAAACATACATCATATGTACATTGTTTCCCGTTGCTGTCGGTGCCGGAGGCGAAGGGCTGATCTCTGACCCTCCAAAGAACTGCATTGTTTCTGGAATAAAAGTAAATCAAATCAAATCAGTTATTAAACAAGAAAATGGAAAATTTGGGAACTTCACCAAAAAAAAAAAAACCATTTTCATTTTTCACTTAATTCAACTATCCACCAACTAAAAATTCAGTTTTTTTTTTCTTTTTTACTTGAAATCCCAAGATTCCTTTGAGAAAATTTAAAAACACAGGCTCAAGTAAAGACAACTAGAAAATAAGTGAAATCAAGTAATTGTGATTGAAATAAAAAGAAGAGTAGTTGAAAGAAGAAGCTTCTAGAAGGATAGCTATGGCAGATTGTAGAATTAAAATGCTTCAATTTCAGGTAAAAAATTACCCAAATCAGTTCAATACGAATCAAATCTCGTTTCAATTCGATCTAGCCTCTTCGTAAAACAATTGTTGACAAATGAGAAAAAATCTAGGGATTAAATTATAAGTTCTATTCAAAATTTAAAGGGAAAAATAAAAAGATTGTGAGAGTACCTGATTATTTAGCTGATCGACGGCGAAAATGGAAACAATTTTCGGAATGTTAAAAATTACAAACCGAAATCGTTGTCTTTGATCTGGTGTGGTGTTTATCAGCGTGATGCCCTTTTAGTATAGCAAAAGACCAAAATGCCTATTCATCAACCAACCTAAAAAGTTATGGAAAAAAAATAATAATAATAAATTAGACCCAAGTGATTTTTCACCTTCATTTCTAATTTACACATTTAGGAGCCGTTCATTTTCTATTATCTTAGATACCATATAATCTAAGATTGCTGGGTATTTAGAATACATGATATCTAAATTGCAAAAAATATAAGATTATCATGTTCATTTTGCATTAATTAAAAATAAGAATCTTATAGATATGAAAGATTACATTGTTTGTTAAGTTGTATTTAAGGGAGGAAAAGTAATGAATTAACAATTCTTCTAATAATACTCTTGTTTTATGTTTCTCATTCTATTTTATATAGGAAATTACTTAGGTGCTTAAAATTAAGCAGCCAAAAATTTTATCCATGGACAAAAATTGAAAAGAAAAGGAAAAGATTTATAAATTTTATCCATGTGGTTGTTTTTTACTGGTTTTAAGCAGTTTTAGATGCTTAATTTTAAGCATCCAAGTATTGTTCTTTTATATATGAATTTGATTATTTTTTTTTGATAGATTAATATACCCAGACTATTTTTATAATTTAATTAGTTTATAACTTATTTATTTAAATATTTAATTAGCATATAAATATAAATTTAATTTTATATACTACTTGATACCAATTAATTTATTAAAGTACCAATAATTAGTGTAACGAAAAAATTATTTATGTTTCTAAATTTAGTTATTGATGAGAAAATAACATATCTTATGTATTTCTATGTAAAAATAAAAATAACCTTTTATAATATTGAAGGACAAAAAAGTAAAAAAATATAATACAGTCATAATGTAATCTTAAAAACCCACCGGTGGAGGGCGCATTCTAAAATGGTCAGATACCATGTATTATTTGATTACATGTAATCTAAGATATCATTGTATCTTTAAATGCAGCAAAATGAACAATGTTATCTGAATGATCATCCCACTATAATCTTAGATTTTATTGAAATGAACGGCCCAAGACAATTTGCTGAAGTCATTATTGAGTGAAAATACCAAAACGTCATTATAAACCTTTTTTTTAAGAGTTAAGAGCATCATAAGCAAGGCTATGAGCTTCGGAATTGAGCTATCTCCTAATGAAAGTAAAAACAACAACATCAAAAGAAAGACTGAGATGTTTAACATCATCATAAATACAAATAAAATCAATGGGCAAATAGAGACACCCATAATAATATCAATAGCAAGCTTGGCATCAGAACGCTTTCATCTTTATTCTTCTAAACGAGTTTTTATATATAAACAAGCTAATTTATTTTAAAACACCAAAAACACACTTGAACACAAAAAAATTGTAAAAAAAGGAAAATTATAAAAAAAAAATATGAAAATCGGACCAATTATGATTTGTCTGATTGTTAGGTCTGAAAGGGCATTTTTCCTTATAACTTTTCCTACAAAATTGATATTGTTACAAACTTAGATTCAATGTATATATATATATATATATATATATATATATCTAAAAAATGAATTGAATCGACATCTTATTTGAGTGAAACAGAGTTCGAATGTAGAAGTTACAACCAAAATACTAAAAAAAATGGGTTTGGGATCAATCCAATCGAACCAGATTTGTTTTACAACATTTTAATATTTTGACCCTAACTTCTTAATCTAACCTTCGTTTTGCGCAAGTAAGATATCGATTCCAAATGTTTTTTTCAATATCTTTCTATTGAATCTAAATTCATTCTCAAATTTTTAGGAATAGTTGGGAGCAAACTACTCTTTCGAGCATTTTGGTTTTTTCACCCACTAATGACATCAACAAAATGTCTTAAATATATAAATTAGAAATGGAGGTTAAAAATTCTTTGGCCTTATTTCATAGGTATTTTTGTTAATTTCCCAAAAAAATCACATGCAAAATACATTACTATTAAACTAACCTCAACATTTTTAAATGAATTTATATGTATTTAAAATTGTAAATAATATCATTTTCTCAGTTAGTTTTAATGATATTGAGACATATACATATTCTACACAGGGGCGAATCTACATAGGGGCCAAGAAGGGCACGTGCCCCTCCTCGATTTTGAGATTAATAATAAATATATATGATGTTTAAGTTAAAATTAATTTAGGCCCCAAATTAATAATTAGATATAAATGAGTTATATGGATACCAATCTTCAAAGTAGCTCCATGGCAAAGTCGCATTTTTTAATTCGAATACCACCTACAGCTTTTGTAAAATGTTGTACATATTTTAAAGTTCAATCCCTTATTTATTATATATATATTATATTTTAATCCATTTATATATACACACACATACTAAGCTAATTCAACCTATTTTTTTACGATATTTATATTTATTAAATATATTGGTTAACTATCAAGATATTGTTAATTTTGTTTAATCAAAATATTCTATTGTACTTTTATTATTTTGGATTAACATCAATAATAAATTAAATATGAGTGTTTCAATATAGAGTTTTTTAAATACAAAATTGACATAAATCTCATAGTTTTGAAAATAAGAATAATTTTAAAAAATGTCAAGTATATAATATAACATGCCTAATTGGTGGTGTGAGAAAAAAGAAAAGAAAAACTAAAACCGAATCCTTATCGGTTCAGTTTCGGTTCAATCGAACCCTTATCAGTTCTGTTCGGTCAAAATCACAAACCGAAACCGATATCTCACCCCTAACTATACTAAATAGCTCCGAGCAGTTTCCTTATTCTACTAGACAATAAAACAACATTATCAAAAACAATTTTCTAAAAAATTGGATTTTTTGTTTTAAATAAAAATTGAATCTTTCATTCTTAAGGAGAACACGTGTTTTTTTCCAACAAGAGTTAAAAAAAACTCCCAATTAAATAGCATTGATTTTTTAATAGGTAAATTACAAGTTGACAACTTGCATTAGTGTTAGTATTTTCCATATCTGACCATGTTCAAATTAATATTATAAACTTTCAAAAAAACAAAATTTAATATTTTTTTAAAGAATAAATTACATATTTAAAAACTATACAAATTGAAATAAATTATATTTGACCGACTCTCGTATCTAGGAAATTTTTAAAAAACATATATATACTTGACTTTTATGTACCGACATAAAGAGGATCTTTGGGTTATGTTCAAGGAGTTCAAAACCAACCCCCACCAAAACCCGCTTCAAAATATGATTTAAATACCCAAAATGGAATCATGTCGATGGAATTAAAAAAATCATAAACCCAATAACATGATGGAAATATAGATAATTTTTTCTATTTTTTAAATGAAATTTTCATTATACCTTAATTAAGTCATAATTTAATTTATAATGAAATTATACATCTAAAAATGATGTTAAATATGGAAAATGTAGAATGTATAGTAAAATTTGTCAAAATATAGTGTTAAAATATGTTTTTTAACAAAAAAATTGACACATGAGAGGATTCTCAAAAAAAAAAAGTATTTAGAGGTATTATAATAATATAATCAATTTTTCACTTAAATAATATTTAACATACCAAATTAAAATTAAAATAGATATAATAATAAATTGAAATTAAAGTTAAAATCAAAATCAAAATCAAAATCAAAATCAAAATCAAAATTCATATTAAAAAGACATGGTAAGAGAATAAAAATATTTTCTCATTTTTTATTGTTATTTTGTTGGCACGGGATGCGCGATTTCTACTTTTTATTTATTTTCTTTTCTTTATTTTAACTTTTATTGAAACAGGTGTCATCTCTTTAATTTACCTCTCCTTTTTTTTAACTTTTTGATATTTTTTTTTTCCCCCCCCCCAAACACCCCCCCCCCCCCCCCCCCCCCCCCCCCCCCCATTTTCTTCAACTTGATGAACCTAAACTTGCACTTTTTTCCCTTTTCTTTTTCTAACACGTTGCGTAGATCTGCAGATGGCGAAATTCTTCACGAAATTTCCGTCGAAATTTTAAAAATCTCGAAATTTCCCGAAATATCATATTTGGGATCTTGAGTTCCACATCAGTACCCGAAATCAATCGAAATTTCGAGCATCTTCATTCCGACGATATTTCCATTGTTTTCGACGTTTTGGAGAAAAAAACTTACCCCTACTTTGATATCGGACTGGATTTGAGCGAGATTTCGAACGACATTTCGAATGTGTCGACGAAACTTGATGGGTTATGTTTCCCTTCGTGAAGCCGACATTTGCTTCTCTCCAGTTTAGCTGTCAAAATCTTAAATTAATTAGCTTAATTGATTTTTTTTAGAGGAAGAGAATTTCTAAGATTTCATCCATCCGATTAGAATCAGACGGCTGACATTGTGGATTCACTTTTTTCATTCAATTTGGATGGTCTGATTTCATAAAAATGTGATGCAACCCTAAAAATTTCACTCATTTTTAAAAAAAAAAAATTAAATAAATATTTATAATTAATAATAATATGAAAGGAATTTTTTTTTGGTAAGTGGCTTTCTTACCTTGTATTTTTTAAAAATAACTTTTTAAATATATTGCAAGATTTTAAAATTCATATGATATAAAATAATTTACTATTTCAATAACAATTAGTGTGATAAATTAGTGGCCATTTGATAAAGCTTGCATTAATTTTTTATAATAAAAACAAAAATATGTTTGGTAGTATTTTTTTTTATTTCTCATTCTCTCATCTTATTAAAAAAAATAAACAAAAATGAGTTTTGTAACCATTTATTGTTTCTAGTATAATTTTATACAAATTTTACATATATATATATATTGAAAAATAATAATATCAATTTAATTTTTCAATATTTATTATTCATTTATAAATCAAATGGGACAAATGAAATTTTTTGTTAATCTATTTAAAAATTATAAAAAAAAAAAAAAAGAAATTTCGATACAATTTGAGATTTTTTAAACAAATGAGAAAAAGAAAACACGAAACAATTATCAAACACATGTTTCTCAAAATTTAAAAATAGAAAACAAGATTAGATGATTAATGATAAAATAAAATCAATAATTTATAATTAATTAATGAAAATATGATTCTAGATAAATTATCAACCATTTTCACACATATATAAAAGAGAATAATAAGACATTTTAACCCAAATTTTAGGTGAATGGCACTTAATCAAATGCCAAATTTTATAAGATGATTTTTCCTATAACTCTTTCAAGTTAACCATATATACAATTACCCCTATAATCTAAATTAAGAAAATTACTAAAAAGGGAGGGAGGGGGAAGAAGATTTGCCCTATCTTCTTCTATATACAAATATCCTATTGATTATAACCCTAAACTCTCATTATTATAATTTTTTTTCCTTAAAAAAAAGATTATTTATTTCTCTCGCCGACTACATCTCCGACCACCGGTGACCGGTTTACGATCGGCGATTGGGACTACGAACAAACTCCTCCAACCCAACAAAAATATCATCTCTCATCGCTAAATTCGGTATCAAAATGTCGTCTCCATCATCATCGTCGTCGTCATCATTACCGCTTTCGATCGCCATTTCCTCGGTCACGTCGTTAGAATTGTCGTCGTCGTCTTTAAGTAAAGAAATGACCGGCGTCACCGGAGAAGATGGGGAGGAACAAGAACATGGTACGGCAGAGAGTGAGGTCGAGGATAGATCAGGATCTCCAGTCATGGGATTCTTGGAGATCAATTTGTTCCGGGAACTGCCGGCGAGAGAGCTCCGGTGAGTAGGACGAGGATGAGAATGATCACCGGTGTAAGTGATGAGAAAGGTTTCAGGATCGGCGTTGTTTCTTTCGACTTGTTTTCTTGCCCCACAACCTTTGGAGCTGCTGCAACGGTAATAGTTTCTGTGTAATCTCTCAATGTCAGAAGTGTATTTTTCTCGAGAAACAAACAGAAAATAGAAAATGATATTATTATTAAATAACGTACCTAGGATATGGAGAACCTT
This sequence comes from Gynostemma pentaphyllum, assembly GCA_028015215.1. Lineage (NCBI taxonomy): Eukaryota > Viridiplantae > Streptophyta > Magnoliopsida > Cucurbitales > Cucurbitaceae > Gynostemma > Gynostemma pentaphyllum. The sequence goes on along the minus strand of CM051351.1, from coordinate 836,554 downwards.
TAATGGGCTTTTGCCCATATTTACGCCAAGCCCACATGTCTGTCGACAGATTTTCTGCTGTTACTTGGCTTATGGTCCTCTTTTGTATGTTTTTTCTGTAAATATACAAAAATGCTAATTACTATTTTAAATTTTCTTCTTTCTTTAAATATTATTTACTTGTCCCATGACCGGTTAAGAGGAGTTCCTCCTAATCTACCTACGTGTTATAATTCTATTGGATCTAATTTATTAATAGATAATAAATATATATATTTTTTAATAAATATAAGGAACCTGCACATGTTTTATCTAATTAGAATGAGACACAAATCGATTAGGAGATAAGTAGTAGTACTATCCTTTTCAATTATTCATTATAAGGTCGACGGTTGAAATCTCACATCTTCTAATTTGATGTAATATATTTATTTATTTTTAATTTTTTTTAACATAATATTGAAACACATTTTCTAAAATTCGAGAAACATAAAAATACGAAAAACGAGGAAAAAATAAAAACGTTACCAAAATTAATGAATTATACCTTTTCCTCGATCGGGGTGTGAGGGATTGCGTCATTGGCAAACAAGGAAACTCCGGTCGAAACGACGCCAGCGGCGGCGGAGGCGGGTGGTAGTGGCGCTGAGCCTTCGGAATCGGAGGAGGCGGTGGTGTTGGCAACGGTTGTTCTTGCACAACCGGCGAAGCCGAAATAGAAATTTGGGGATCCAACGGCGGTGAAAAATGATGATTTTGAAGGGAAACGGAATGATTGTTAGAAGTAGCAGGAATAGGAATAGGAATAGGAATATGAGCGGGAGGAAGAAACGACATGTAGGCTTTTTGTAAATCTTGGAATTCATTGGAATATTCATTTTGGAACATGTCGGAAAATGAAAAAGCATCGCTGTCGTGTTTTTCATTGAAGCTTAATGAAGCAAGAGAAGATAAAGCATCTTCAACGGGATTGGAAATGGTTGATGAAGAAGAAGAATTACAACTTCTAACAATGGCGTAAAGATCCCAATCGTTTTCTCCTCCCATTTTTATTTTTCCTTCAAGAGAAAAAAAAATGAAAATGAAAGGGAAAGAACGGCGCTGACTTTTTGAGGTTTTATGTTTTTTTAGAGAGGGGTAAGAGGAAAGGGGAGAGAGCACTGACTTTTGTAATTGACTAATTCCCTCTCTCTCTCCCTCTCTCTCTCATTATGTATTTATAAACATGGAAATTTGTATTAATAAAAATAATATTCAATGAAAAATTGCGTAATGGATTTTACTATCAACTGATTTTGTCTTCATCTCAAAAAAGTTCTTTCCATGCCTTGAAAACTACAAGATTTCCTTCTTCTTCTTTTTTTTTTTATGATGATGTATATAATGAGATAATTATAAATCTTTATGATTTTAAAATGATTTAAATATTTTTGTGGATTAAAAAATTATAAATCACATTTTTTCTATCGATTAGTTTTAATTAAATTCGAACGTATATTTATTTTATATTTGTCACATATTTAATTACATTAAACTAACTAAATTTTCTTAAAATACAAATGTAATTTATAGAATATATCATTATTAATAAAGTATAAAATCTAAAATTTGTGTATGTGTTAAAATTTTCTGATTATTTAAATGAATTTTAAACATATGAATAAACATAGAATAAACATGTGTCTTAAATTCGTTAAAATTAACCTAGAGAGGGATGTGATTTGTAATTTTACAAGGAATGATTTGAAATTAGGGTTTTTTTTATCAAAACTGACATTTCTCAAACTAGGATTCCACCATGAGATTGGTGGAATCTAAAAATATCTTTAAACATTTAAAAATATATTTGCATTTTTTTGAAATTTTCATAAAAAAATGTCATATGTTGAAATTTCTCTGGACACTATTCTTATATAATTTAGACCAAGTTTAATAATAATTTTTTTTTTTTTTTTGGGTTTTTAAAATTTTAGTATACTCACCTTAAAAAAAACCTTTTAAAAAGTAAATTTGAAAGCAAAAAGTTCGTGAACATTCTTTTTTAAAAAGAAATAGTAAAAGTAGATTATAAGTTAGAGTATTGGTCAATAAATATGTTTAATTTTAAAACAAAATATAAAAAAATGATTAATATCATATGGATCATTAACGCTTTAGTTTTCTTTTAAATACCATAATTTCGTAAAATATTATCATAACTAAAAATTATTGTTAAACTATTCTCTTGTGGAATTCTATGGAAGATAATATGGACAATTCACAATTAAATTTTCCCTTAAATTTTTAGTTTGAGATAAATATTTTCGATAAGTTTCCATTAATATTTGGTATTATGTATTGAAATATTCTTACATGATACCAAATATTATTTCGAAATAAAGATTTTCGATAACTTTCCATCTTTAATATTATTTCGAAATAAATTGTCGTAATTTTACATAAATCACAAAATTAATCCAATTATGTATTATAATGTGTGGGTTTCTGATAAATAGTTAAACTTTTATGAAGAAAAAACACCGTCCATAATACTTTTCTTTTACCTTATTTTAAAAAATAGCATAAGTTTGATTAAGTTAAAAAAAATCGCTTTCACATCTTTTTTTTATTTTGTATTATTGAATGACCTTTCTCATCTTATCGTGGTTTTTATGTTTCTAATTAGGATATTTTAAATTATAATTAAATCACTTTTAAGTTTTGTTAGTTTTTACAATTTTGAAAATTTCATTATACAATAAAATATTTAAAAAAAAACTTCTGAAGTCTAATTTTAAAATTTACAAATTAAAAAATATCAATTTTCAAAATACCCCATTTATAAATTGATTTGACACGATATAATATAACTTATGAAATTTATGTTTATTATAAGCACTAAAATTTAGGGTTGTCATCTTAAAAATCATGAAATTGAAAATCCTAGGCACTATTTTGATAAAAGTTTTTTTTTTTTAAAGATTAAATTTTTTTTTGTAAAAGCATAAATATAAAATTGAAATTGAAATCGAAATCGAAATCAAACAGATATTTATTAAAAATTATAATTCTATATTACCTCGATTTGAAGGTACTGGTTGTTTGAAAGCGGTTCTGGATAATAACTATTTTTTTTTAAACTAAGTTATACATTCAAAATCACTACTTACAAGTGTGGTTTTAAGGGGGGGTGGGACAACAATTTTTTTTATCATGTGAAAAAAAAAATAGTTACATGAACCTGTTTATCTCAATTTGATTAAAATAAGAAACAATTTTTAAGGAATAATCTTTAAATTAACACTAAATTTTCAGTTTAAAAAAAAAAATATTCTCGCTCACAATTTTAATTGGATTTGTTAAGCTTAAACTAGGTAGAGAAGTCTAAGATTATTTTTTTTTTAGATATTATATTAAATTGGAGGAGTGGAGACTCGAACCTTCGACCTCGAAGGAAGAAAGTAAATATCTGACTAGTTGAGTTATATTTAAGTTGGTCGAGAAATCTAAATTTAATAAACCTATATGTCGAATAGTAAAAAATAGTAAATTTACTAAAAGAAAAAGAGTTTAGATAACTTGACTATCTAAGATAATAAAATGGAGAATGAAGTAAGGTTTAAATTTGTATAGTCGAAACCCTAAAAACAATTGGTATGAAAGGAATATAAAATGTGAGGAGAGAGAGATTTATTTATAATTTAGACTTTTTATTATTTTTCATTGACTTTTGAGAGAGAGAAAGAAATGTCAAAAGGAGAGAAAGAAAGGGGAAAGGTGGCAATGTAAGGAGGATGGTTGATGCCACTGCGCAAGAGCGTTATAACTTTGACTGTCTCCTTTACTCTTTCTTTCTCATTGGTCTTTACTTTAATAGGGGATTAGGAATTAACCTCTATTCCACGCGCTTTTTGTTGTCGTGAGCTACAATCTTCTTCCACATGGACTCCTTTTTCACTGCATGTTTGCCAATCAATCTTTCTCTTAGCTTCCGTCAGGAACACTTTTTTTCTGCGACTGGGATTACTCTGACCACGAATCTCAATTTTAACATTATCTGTTTCAAAATGTTTTTTTTTTTTACTCAATTTTAATTTCTTAATTTTAAATAAAAGTAAGAATAGTTTTATCACTGTATAATTTATTACATTTTTTTACTTTAGTTATTATACTATAATTTATATTTGATGTTTCAATCTGAAACTGCTGATTGAAATTTATGAAAATAAAGTAAATAAAATTTATGAAAATATTTATAATTTATATAAATGTTTGTTAAACAAAATATTTATATAATATTATATCAAAATTTATGAAAATAAAGTTTTCTCGCTTGCAATAATAACTAACAATTCACCTCATAATAATTTGACATACACATTTTAAAACAAATGAACAAAATATTTGCAATATAATTTTTTAAAATATATTAATAGTTTTAATATCAATCTAATTTATATTGACGTGAAAGATTCATCTTAAATTTATTTAAGTATAAAATGTTCATCAAATATTCATCATTAAAAAAAAGTTTAATCTATTTTTTTATATACATAAAAAATCAAACATTTTTCTGTTGAATTTTGAAAGGATTTTTCAAAATTTCCATTGAGATTTAAGTTTTTGATAAACCCTTCAATATTTTTATAAATATATATATATATATATATATTTATACTAATTTAATTAATAAATAATGACATATATACATTAAGTTGTAATTTAAGAAGAAAATAAATTGATCATTTAACAAGGTCTTTGATGTTCTTTTGGGATTAAATCATGGTTCCATCACTAACTTCAAAAATGACATCATGGTATCATTATATTAACGACATGTCATAATCATTTGATATTGAATTGAGAAAAAAAATAGATAAGTGCAAAATACACACAAGCACTTTGAGAGTTAGAAAAAAAAGAAATCAATTTTTTTGGAGTACTTAGACTATTCCAATTACAATACTCATGAAAAAAAAACCGTAATAAATGCAAAGAAGAGGCATCTTTCACCCAGGAGCGAAGGATTTGAACTAAAATTTCCAGATGGAGGGGATAGGGTATTAATACATCTGACACATAATTAAAATGTGGGAATTTATCTTCTAAAAAAGGAAATATTGAATGAGTTGATCGTAAACTATAAAAAATTTCGATTTCCACCTCTTTTAAATCATACACCTGTATTTTTTTCTTGTTTTATAGTACCCCTAACTATTTAGTAAAATTGTAAATCACACATTTCAATCAATTAGTTCTAACGTAATTGAAATATATTTATATTCTACGTATGTCATGTATTATGATTTCATGAAAAAAAAATTGACAGATGTGTAGAATTTTAGAATAAACTCTTATGTTAATAAGATGTAAAATGTATAATTCACACTCAAATGCTAAATTTTATTAAAACTAATCGATAGAAATGTGTGATTTGTAATTTTTCTAAAGTATATAGGTATTTAAAAAAAAATGTATGGTATGATTTAACAAAAACTCAAAATACATTGATGCATTTTACAATTATAAAAAAAGAAAGATTACAACTAAAATGATATTAATTGCCTGAATAGATTTAAATTAATTTTCCAATAATAGTTACTTTTACTTATAATCAGATGAGTCGTCCCACCAATAATTATATTCAATTCCGACCAAAAAATTAGATAGCAACAAAGTGAAATACGACAATTGAAAGGTATTAATTATTTGGTACTTTTATTCACGGTAAAATATAAATTATACCCCTGAATTTTTAAGTTGTTGTAAATCATATCTCTACATTAAATTAATGGTAAAATATACTCTTACACTTTACATCTTATATTTTTGGGTTAATTTTAGTAATGGACACATTAATTTTGTTTATTTCAAAAAAACACAAGCTTTTATATATAAATCAAAACTACCCAAAACCACCACAAGAAAAATTAAATTACATTGTGAAAAGACAAAACATACCCTTGATCTATTAAATGATATGTAATTAATGAGAGATAATTATTAGGAGAGACAAAAGGGTAATAAGGTAACACTTAAATCGGAATCCACCAAAATTGCCACCATAAATGGTGTTTTATGGGTAAATATGATATTAATATGAAACCACCATTAAAACTGAAATTAGGTGAATTAAATTGGTTATTAGTGTAATTAATTCTATATTTTTATATGTCCTTCCGTCAAATACAGGTTAAAGTTAACGGTTTTTCATTGATGATCCAGGTCCAACCCACTTTGTTTCTCATATGCGGTTTATTAGATACTCACAAAAAGTAGACAAGCAAACACGTCAATAATTACATCACATACAGTTAAAAAATCCGATAGTGATGAGTTTGAAATGTAACGCTTGAAAGTATTTATTAAAAAATCTTTCAATAATGACTAATGATTAGGTCAATCGTCACACCAATTATTACATTCAATTTTGTAAAAGAAAAGAAAAGAAAAAAAAAAACTCTCTCACTTTCTTATTATTATTATAATTTTTATTTATATAAATATTGGGGTGGGGATTGAACCACAATCTCTCTTACTATTTTCTTCTCTAAACCTTTTCATTTGTTGTATGTAAATCGTTTACTATAATGTATGAGCATATTTCATTCTCAATTTATCTCTCCTACCCATACTAATTCTTCACTTCTATGATTCTCAATTAAGACAATGGGAAAATGAAAACCTACTCTAGAGCAAGGAAAAATCCCAACAATAGGAATAATTGAAAATTGAAAATTTATATATTAAAAAAATTCCAAGTTTCAATAACATTTCAGGTTAATTGAAATAGACCCTATGATCTTTTTAATTCAACAATATTAAAGAACAAAAAGGATATTTGAACTAAATTATTTTCGTGCTAATCATTAATATTAGCATTGTTTTGATTGAGAATAAATAAATACTCGAGTCCCTTCTTTGGAATTTTAATCATGTTTTCACTTTCTTTTATTAGAAAAGAGATATATAAAAATTCAAAGCAAATAAAATCATTATTAAGTTGAAATCCATAAATATTAAGATGATATCATGTTTAATCAATCTAAAAATAAAATATAATCCAAAAATAGTGAACCAAAAAGAAGTTTGATTTTGAGGGAACATGTTAAGGATATCACATAGAAAATATGAATACATATAACGAATATTTATAAGATAATTAAATTTTTTTATTATTAATTGATTTTGAGATAGAACCATAAATACATACTATTTTTAACCTTAAATGACCTGAATAAGAGATGGAATTAATGTTTCTATAATTGAGTTGGGGCAATTTTCCAATGTTATGTTACTAAGGATAATGAGTGATTTATTGTTTTGATTTTTTTAATTCCCTAATTTAGTTTTGAATAAGAATATTAATTTTAAAGGGTTTTCAAAAATCACATTTTAAGAATTGATATTTTCAAAAATAGTAAAATTTTCCAAAAATTTCAACCAGAGATCCACCAATTAACCAAGTTGTATAAAAACAATGATATATTTTTTTAAAAATAGAGGGAAAAAAACAATCTAGAAGCTATAATTTCTTTTAGATTACATGTGAATAAAAAATAAAATAAGAACACAATAAATGTATGCAATTGTTTATATATAGGAGGTTGTTTTTTTGAGTAAATAAGGTGGTGGGGGAGGGAGGGAGGGAGAATCTGGGATCCGTGAAAAATGGGTTTATTCATTAAAGAAAAAGATGCTCTTTTAATTGAATGGTTAAGGCTGAGGTGGGGAATCTTTCTCTGCACTTTTAACGGTCCCTCGTTTTATTTAACCGCCTCTCTCTTCCAAATCCCAAAACCGATCAGCTGTGTGCTCGACCACGATTCTACAGTAGTCTTCACCATAATTTTTTTTTTATTCTTCTAAATAATGCTTTAGAAATTTAATTCTAGATCTAAGTAAAAATAATTGGATTGATATATTTCTATATTCGTGATTGTCCAAATCAGTTTTCATATTTTAACTAATTTTACAAGACGACCACATGACCATGTATAACACTTGACGACGGAAAACTCATAAAATAATATCATCTTAAATATCTCAAGGGCTTAAAACAGACACTACTAGGTTATATCATAGTTGGTGGAATTAATTAAAAAAAATAGACAAAAAAGTGTAGTTTTAATTTCTAAAAATAATAAAAAGTAATAATTGTTGGGAGATTTTGTATCCCATCTTACTCGAGAATCTTTTTTTTTTTAATAGATCCATTTCATTAAGAAAGAAATCAGATGATCTTGATTATGGTACGAACCTAGATCTTCTATTTAAGAAGATGTTTTGCTTTTAAGGTTAAACGAATTAAAAGAAGAGAGACCCATCTCTTTACCTATTCTTATACTTGGGTAAAATATAAGGTTTCATTTTTAAAATAATTCATCAACTTAATTTTGTAACACCATCCTTAATTCTTTTAATTCTTGCGATATTTCTACTAATACTCGATAGTTTTCATGAGTGTGATAAGAAATAATAACAATTTAGTCTAATGTGATAGCAAATAGCCTTTTCTTCCTTCCTCTTCTTGTATTTTCTTGATCGAGAATTATTCAATTAAAACACTTGAACACATCAAATAAAAAAAATAAAATGAAAATTTTACAACTAGATATGATCATAACTCAATTGATTAGGTATTATAATTTCTCCGTATAAATTCAAGCTTTCTCTATCTTAATTTGATGTAATATCCATGAAAATTTTAATTCTTCCATGATGATAGAATAAGAATCATTTAAATTAAAAAAAAAATGGTAAACAAGTAAAAATAATAAAATAACTTTGGTGATATCGTGGTTGCAGAAGCATGTGATCTTTCCAGCCAGATGACGTGAGCTATTTATTATACACTTAGAGTCTTCAATTGCGAATCGATTTTTATATGGCAATGTGAAATTCTAGCATTAAAAACACAATCCCAGCATTTTTCCTTTTATTCAATTATCTCTCGTTTAATTTGTTTTTAGTACATCTCTTTTTATATGGAAAATTTCATTTTATTTATTATAAGTCTTAATTGCAAGGTTGAAAAGTTGGTCAAGAGAGATCTTCCATATGTTCTGGTCTTATTTAATTTTGGACACTTAAAAAATTGATACTTTTTTTATTAGTAAATTTGAGACATAACAAAAGTTCTGATAATTTACAAAAATGAGATGTTTTTTTTATTTAAATAAAATTATCAAAATAGTAAAAATTAACAAACTTTAAACAAACAAAAAAATTGATTTTTTTTATTAAAAAACTCGAGTTCGAAATAAACCCAATAATGCTTCAAATTTCCAAATCCAAATCCCATAACTTTGCAAATCACCTCTTTTAGAATAAACTATATAGGAAAATGATATTACAATATTCCAAAACCAATCCAAGCTATTGCCTATGTATGTTCAATTCTCTTCACTATTGACAAGACATGCTTATATTTAAAACTTTAAAGAATGAAACTTGTAATTAGCATCCATAATAACTTGTAAAGTGAGAATCCAGCTTTTTTCATAGTTAACTATGAAAAAAAAAAAAAACTTGGAATGTTGGAATCTAAGGTTATGTCCACTTAACATCCACTCAATTTGTCTTCTCAATTATTAAATCTATTATTTGAGGTTTTTTTTTTTAAATAAATATTCTCATACTTCATTAACACAACTGATCATCTAATTTATGGTCCCACTTAATGTTTGAAAATTAGTTGTCTTTAAAACAAGTCAAAGTAAGTGCCATGATATGAAGGGGGAAAATATAAAATTAGTCAAATCATTAACCAACATGACAAAGAGGGGGAAAGCGTTCACACTTGTTTGGTTCTTAAAAAATGAATATTATTCAGTTGTTTGTTTGTTTAAAAAAAAATGTTTTGGAAAGATATATGTTGTACTTGTCTTTCCACTAACTGTTTTTTTTTCTCTTCTTTTTTAATATAAATTTAAGCTATTCTACCATTAAAAAACCCTTAAGGGAGGGAAAATCAAATTTTAACATATCTATTTGTTAAACATTATCCAATTTAACTTTTTGTTAACATATCTATAATCATTTACATTAAATTTCATTAATTGTCTAAAATCATAAATAAAATTCATAAACAAAATATTTAATATATTGGTTAATTAATAATTTAAATAATAAATTAGGGATAAAGAAGTAAAATAAGCCCAAATTTTAAAGGAATCATTACAAAACCACCAATTTTGGTGGGAATAAAAAGTTATTCTGATGCTCACCTGAAATGTCTAATATACTAGAGATATTTGACATCTTGAAATATCTATAAAAGTACAAGAGAAGAGATTATGGATCATGAAGATGGACATCCAAAGATTCCAACAAAATGAACAGCCTCCAAATTCACTATCTGTTTGAAAACTCAACTTAGGGAACAAAAACTAAAAAAATTGAGTCAGTGAACATATACATCCATTAAAAAAATGCTTACCAGAATGATAGCTGTATATTGAAGGAAGATTGTTGAGTCACTATTACCACTTCATAAGGTGGAAGGAAGTGCCACACTATGGAAGACAGAAATGGCAAAATATTAAAAACAAGAAGAAATCACAATCACAACCACTAACCCCACCTCATCTCCCATTCATTGTGGTTTTAAGTTCCTTTCAGCCATGATTGTTTTGAGCCACTGCTTTGTGCTCAAAATCATATTAATAATATGGCAAATTCTGATTAGTCCATTCATCCAAAATTGGAAAGCCATGATGACTCCATGGTAATATGGTATCATCTCCAATTCCAGTAAATGCTTGGCCATGAAAGAAAGATAACAAAATAATTCCACAAAAAAACTACATCAATCATTTCATGAAAACCATATAAATTGGAGAGGATTTGAGCAAAGAAAAAATAGGTTCATAACACTCACAAGAAGCTTCTCATTCTTGAATGTTAAAATGCCATCTCATTATAGCTCAAAATTTTCTGAGGGATTTCTCTTCTAGCTCTTTGCTTTTCATTTTGTTGATACAATAATGGACCCTTTCAAACCATCTAAGCAAACTACCATAAACATAAAGGCACAACGGGCATTGACAAGTAATTGTGATTTTACATATGACAAGATGGAAAAACTGCAACCCAGCATGAGAATTATGACCTGTGTTAAAACTCTATACCCCTATTCATGGGAAAACTGGAGTTCAAAAAATTGTTGGGACGCATCAGATTAGAGAGAACCTTTACTCATCGTTTCCTCGAACCAACCGTGTTGAACCTGCCTTTGCCAAGCCAGAGCAGAAATGACTGACATTTGCAACAAATAATGGATCCCTTTCTTCATTGCTGGATTCATATTCACCATGACTAGTAGCACTTTCCTGTTCAGTATGCTCTAACTTTCTTGTCAGATCGTCCATTGTCTTCTTTAAATTGGCTTTACTCATTGGTCCTGCTTCCCCGGTCGAGATACCGACCATTGTTATTTTAGGGAGAAAAGGACTTGGCTGGACGTTCTGCTTCACAGATTTCTGAGGAAAGTCATCCCTTCGGGCCCGTTTTGACCACAGATGACTAAACCAATTTCTAAGAGGATTGAAAGAGTTCTGTTTTTGTCCTTGATTGGCATCATTTTTATCCATTCTGTTGAGAGGTGATGAACTATAATGCTGAAGTTCTCTAGTGTCATTTACCGGTTCAGAATTTGTAACACCACTCGCATACTCTGAGATTCTTAGGAGAGAAGCTGCACTCCTGAAACAAACAAACAAACAAAACATGGCACAAAAAAACATCAATACACCATACACCAAAGACTTGCATGATGCACTAGTTTGGAGAATTTGAATATATACCTTCTCTCAAATGAATCAACCATGTAAGGGAATTTTGGCTGAATGCCAACAGCTTTCCGCAGCCACCTATTTCCAAGAATCACTTTATCAACTGCATAAAGAAGCTGCATTTCAGCAACTTTAGAGATGACACTCAAGGGTATTCCAGGATTGCCCATCTCATCCATCACTTCTTGAACCTACCAGGAAAGCATGTGCGAAAATAAATGTAGGTGCACAGTACTCAAACTTATGATAGAATTTTTCATTAGCTCACAAGGAGTACAAAAGTGGGAGGATAAGACATTATTGCATTAAGGAGTTACGAAAAAGACTCCCATTGACTTACATAAAAAAGAAGGTAAATTTTTTTTTTTTGATAGGAAACTGAAAGATTTCATTAAAAAAGAAATAGGGTGATAAGAAATCACCCTCACTAATCGGTTACAAAGTTCCCCATAGTGTTAATCAAAAAACGTTATATTCAAGTTTTGAGGATGCAGCTTAAACCTTTGGCTCAATTGGTTCTTTCTAGCATTCCAAGATACAATCATTCCCTATTTATTATTTCAGCCAAAGATGCTTAAAAGAAACATAAAAAGTATTTTCAGCACAAGCAATGGAGTTTACTGAAGCCATTGCGTATAATGGGACATAGAGGTTCTGTAAAGAAAACAGAGCTCTTTGGCATTCTATTGTGGCTACTACATGCGGTTTACTGCTATAATCAGTAGCATGAGTTGGAGTCGTTAACAATTTATTTATAGTCACAAACATCAAATGGACGCCTTCTTCATGCAAATGGGAATAGTGCAGCATTTTAAATTTTTGAAAAAAACCACTGGTTACTAGATGAACCTTAAGCGGGGTTTTCCTAGTCTATTTTATGTTGCTTACTCCAAACCTTTAACCGTGGAATTGCTAATGAAGATTGAACTTAACTTATTAAAAATTGTTCGATCCAGAGACCTCCTGGGATAAGAAATTCCCATTCCTCAAATTATTTACAACAATCTAAATATTACTTGAGGCTCAAGGTCCCATTCCTAATAATACTTTAGATTGTGACAATTTAAGAGTGCTCTATATTTTGACGATTTCGAGAGTCTCACCCTAAATGAAACCTAGGCACTTAAATTATATGTTGCTGGTTAGAAAATTGGGGAGTGTCCTATCACACTCAAACAGTAATTTTTTTTTATAAGAAACAATTTCATTGATAAATGAAACTTAACAAAAGAAGGATTACAAAAAATTCCTCCAGTTGTGGAGAGTTACACTCAAACAGTAATAAACATGAACGGGGAAAAATATTGATCAAAGTAAAAGGCGCAAAAAGGGCTTGTTTATGTTGAGGCCCGTGTTTGAGTGTTGTCCTTAAAAGAAGACATGCCCCCTCTACATTTGGTTGATTGTCCTCTCCCAAGATATAACAACCTCCAAGGAAGTCTGGTGATCCTACGAATCCCCTTATTGCATGCTCTAAAAAAGAAAGTAAAATTGAGTGTTTTTGAAAAATTAATACCAAGAAAAATGTTAACATGGAGAAGAAAATTCTCTATATAGTGGTTTCGATAATTTTCTGGACGTTGTCTATGAAGGTGGGGTGTCCTTAAAAAAAACCCACTATATTATGGATATTCAGCAAGCCTTGGAAATAAATTTGAGATTTATGAATTCTCAGTGCATCCGCTTCGAGTGCACATCGTAAAGCTTTTTGTAACTACTCCCCTTCTACTATTGCCACGGAATTTTTTTAGCTCCTTCAGGTGCCTTTTTACCCTTTTCATTAATAAATTTAAAGCTTTGTTTATTATAATATATAAATACATATATTAACTGCACTTTCTATCTAAGCCAAAGATAACCTAGCCACCTTCTAAATGAAGGTCATTGCTCAATCTTGAGGCTGCATATATAAAATGTCAACATTTCACGGGTTCCTCAGCTACCAAAATATTGTAAGGTGAGTCAGTTTCGGTTTTGCACTCGGTGAAATCAGAGAAGTCACAGAAATGCTGAGCATTTAAATTTAAGGTTAAATTCTACAAAACATCCCCGGTCTATGGTGTTGGTTTCAATTTTCCCCTAATATTTTAAAAGTTTCAATTTTACTCTCAATCTTTTAATCTATTTCAAAAATACCCTTATGAGCGAATTCCATTAAGTTTTATGGAAATTTAAACGTGATCGGCAGAATTGAAACTTTTAAAACATTTAGGGGCAAAATTAAAACCTACTACATTTAATATATCTTGCCTCTAAGTTTAAATTTCCGTAACACTTAACGGAATTTGCTAACAAATGGTATTTCGTAAGGGGTAAAATTGAATCTAACCCAATAGGTTAGCAGCATTTTATAATAATTTAGCTTAAATTTAAAACCACTACCTCCTCCAATATAGCTATCAAAGAAATTTTAGCACACTGATAAATTCTTCCTTTCATATCAAAAAAACAAATATCATACCTCGGGAGGCTCCAGCAAGCTATCACCAATCTCTTCAAGTACTTCGGCTGCTGCATTGTCATCAATTATCTCCCTTCGGCGCTGCAAACGCCGAGTTTGGATTAAAGAGTGGAAATGCTGATCAACAGATTCTTCAAGAATATTATCAAGCATGTTTTTATCAAAGAAATAAGGAGTGTACCTGAGTAACAAAATGAAATATTGAGGACAAAGTATGAAGACCAATTTTGATAAAGGGAGGGAAATATTATAAATATAGCCTATATTGGATTGGACGCAAGGAGGGAGAGGGGCAAAAAAAACCCAAAGACTGGCCGACCATGTGCAAACAAGCCTTCAAAAATGGCATTTCTCAGAGTGAAATATTCTTGAAGAAAATAGCAAATGTTTTGAAATATTTCAAAAATGACATTTCTCATAGTCTAAGAAATGCCATTTCTTTTCTTTTTTTTTAAACTTTTGCTATTTTTTCTGCCATTTTTGAAAAACCCTCTATTTCAATCCCATGTTGTAGGGATCTCCGATACTGAACCCAGGTGGCAGCTAAAAAACAGAAAAAACATCCAAATAAAAAGGGAAGAGGAATTCCAAAATAAAATAGCAAAGATCTGTTCTTAATTAATATTGTGAATAAGATTGATACATTCTGATGAAGATGTGAATTATCGTCTCATGAAAGAATTCTTCCTTTTAAGGGATTTTTTTTCTTTGCATGCTTCTCTACATTGCGCTCTAACTAACTATCTTCTTCACCCCATTTTTTTTAAAAATTTAACATAGTTTAGTTAGTTTTTATTTTAATGAAAAAAATACAAATGTCATTTTTACTGTTGTATGAGAGGAGAGAGAGCCTCTCTGAGAAAGCACATTATCATATACACTAACACAATGTAGTAACTTTCACAGCCAAAAATTTAATAGCAAAACTACATAACTAACATGAGAAAATGATGTACCATTTTACTCCATCAGTAGTTGCAATTGCAATATCCAAGTTTTGGGAACCGAAAACCGGAACACCATCAATCCTTTTGCTTCCACCATTATGAGGAAGCTCCTGGAGAAGCTTGCTTGCTGCTTTAACCTACAGGAAAGAAGCTTTTATTTTATTTGGATAAGAAACCATTTCATTAAAAGAATGAAATACACAACAGAGGAAGCGGATGATAATTGCCATGATGTGATAAGTGAGGGTCTTCACTAGCATACTTTTAATATTTTCTGTATTAATGAAAGTTTCTTGCTTAATATAAGAAAAAATCATACTTGCTTCTCATTCGGAATGAATTGAAATAAATGTGGTTTTTCCTGCAGGGCAGAAATAACTTTAGAAGTTAGATCATGAAAGATAATGCCTCAAACTTAAGCAGCAGATTTGGGAATTATAACTCCAATATGACCATGTAATCCAAAAACCAAACAGGTTTTTATCTCAATTATAAAATTTACTAGCACAAACCAGTTACAGTCACCCTGCCTTACAGAATTTTCCATACTAGACTACAATATCTTCTGAACCTATGCACAAAACGGCAAACTGAACTGATAAAAAATTTCTGTACAGATACAACATATTTATGCAATAAAATAACAAGTAAATAAAATATAAATGAAGATAGAGAAACTAATAAGTTAAACTTTCAAATCAAAAATGTAACCAAAGAAACTTAAATACAAAAGATCAAGGCAACACATCCATGCAATTAATAATTGGTCACACTGTGATTACGTGAAGGTTGCAATTAAAATATGAACAAGGGATAAAAAAGAAAAGGGATATTTTCACATCTGAAACTCTAAATGTACAATGCAACCAATAATTAAAGATGGGTCCACCAAAATGTTTTTAGTACCTTGAAATGCTCATATGCCAAATCAAGACGGCATGCACCCACCACTGCACTTGGAATATTCAGCCGCTTGACATATGTAACTAAGTACCAAATATTTTGAGTCAATATGTAATACTAATAGCTGTAGTCAGATTGATAAGACAACACTAAGATGGTTTCTACGTAAAAAGAAATTCTAACAAAGGAAAACCATGACAAAACGAAATTTTAGAGAGATCCTGTAATAAATAGATTTATCATTCTGGCAACACAACCTATAAAAGATTGAATTAGCTGTAAAATTTCAATAATTTTAGATGTTTTTGGCAACTAGCACAATAAATTGCTTACACTAAAAATAAGGTAATGCTTGAGTGAAATTTTCAAATTCAAAATGCGCGATTTAATCCAAATGAAATTGATTCCAGCAGTACATAAATTATATTAATACTGCCAAAGAAATGAGGATGAAGAATAGCATGAAAATGAAGTTTTAATGATTAGATACCTGCATCACCTAAATCGGTAAAGAAGCGGAATATAGGACCATTTCTTTCACTCTTATTAACGGTTGAGAACATCTTCTTAAGCCACTCAGGGGTTCTAAAAAAATGGAGAACGAACAAATATGAGAGGGAATTCGTAAGGATGTTTTCCTCAGAACAACACAAACAGTTCATAGCTATCAAACCTTAAACTTATGACCATTGGGCTTTCTTTTTTGGGTAAAATGCAAATAACACCCTTATGGTTTCGGTCAAATTCATGAAAAGTCCATGTAGTTTAAAAATGAAAAATCACACCCGTGTACTTCCAAATTATGTCAATATGACCCCTCCCCTTCAATGCTATAAATCTTCTTTAAATCTTCTTTTAACTTCATTTTGTGATTCAGTGTTTTTATTTGGCTTTACCTTATGGTCACTTGAAAACTTCTAAATCATCGGTAAACAACGGGGTTAATGACTTTAATCATACCAAATATTTTGATGATAATAAAACTCTTTTATTTATTGAAATTTTTGAATTTTTGAGGGAACCATGACGTAGAACCCGAAATGAGGATTCCAAAATATCTTGAATCATCAAAATTGGAGTTCAAACGAAGAAGTTATGACTCAAAGAAAGTTTATAGCGTTGGTATGGAGGGGTCTTATTGACATAATTTGGAAGTACATGGGTGTGATTTTCCATTTTTAAACTACAGGGACTATTCATGAATTTGACCGAAACCACAAGGGGTGCTATTTGCAGTTTACCTTTTTTTTTATAGGAAATAGAAAATATCATTAATAGAAGAGAGAAAATAAATACAAATAATTTTTATTCCAATTTAGATGCTATTTCAATATTTTGTTACATAAGTTAATACAAAACACTGAATTACAATTGGGGAAAAAAATATTCAGCCCAACAAATTAAACTACTGATAAAAATTCCCAAAACGGATTTTAATCTTACTATCTCCAGGCACACATACAATTCGATAAAGAAATACATTAACCTTCATTAAAAGCGTATGATATTCAAATGCAACATCTACATGGAACATATTTTAAAAATAATGACATACAATACCATATGCCAAATCATTCTCACATTGCCAATCCAACATATCTCAGCTGGTCAAACACTTACAGCCTTCCCTGAAGGTCAAAGGTTCAAGTCTCCCCTCCCCCAATTTGATGTAATATCTCAAAAAAAATAAAACCATCGTCACAATAGACTTCTAGGGATACCCATATTCAAAACCATTGGTTTTGCTGGTCTGTACAAGAGTTTCTACATTACCTCACCTCACAAACTCAAAATTTGCTACACAATACAATAACTTTCAACTTTCTTTTTTCCATAAACATGGGATAAATTCATATATCAAATACATGCTACAGAAACTCAGGCTTTCCAAACCCTAATCAAACGTCTCCAATTGCAAACTTGAACTCTTAAAACAACTATGAATTAGTCACAATTAAAGGGGAAATTTTAAGTAAATTTTAAAGTTTCTATCTTGGTTCAAAGGTAAAAAAGAACAAGAAAAAAATAAAAACCTTTTGGAGATGAATGGTATATCAAAATGGGTCGAAACCGCCATCAAACCAGTCCCAGAAAGATCACACATACTAAAAACCTGTCCCACAAAAGCAGGGCCACCAGATTTTCCATTAGAATTAAGCCCAGAAATCCTGAGTGTGGATGGAAAACCAGAATTAAACTCCGAAGAAGCAGATTTGGAGGAATCAAAAACTGATTGGAAAGGGAAAAGGGGTTTTGGGGAATCTGGAAATGCAATTGGAATACAAATTCTAGCAGGTTTAAAAGAAAAGGGGGAAATAGATTGAGGATTGGAGAAAAGGGAAGAGAAATTGGAAGTAGCAGAATTGAAGAAAAGGGTTATGGAATGAATTGGATGATTGTTAGGTGGTTCAGGTTGAGTTTGAAAAGCCATGAAAATGAAAAGCTTCAAAATTTTCTTCTGATATGTATTGAGCCAACTCACTGTGTGGTTGCTCTCCCTTCTTTAACGTCAGCTTGGAGAGAAAAGAGAGAGGATAAAATAAACTTCATATCATCATATCATCATATCATATCCCAACATTTAAATGAGTTATTTTTAAAATAATTATAGTGTTTAAAATAAATTAGGATAACAATGTAAATTTAAAACATTTTCAAAAACTATTGTATGTTTCGTCAAATGTTTAATATTTTCTAATTTATTTTAAAAACTACAATTATGAAAAAAATAGAACTTAAACATTAATATTAAGATTTTATTAAATAATATTTATTCATGTAAATTTTTTAATTTTTTTTTATAAGTTAGCCATCAAATTCATTATTTTGGTAACATGGATAGGTGTGAAATTCAATTCAATTCTCATATTAGGTGGAACTGAATCAAACTAATCAAATTGAATTGTTTTATTTCAATTAAATAAAGGTCATCAGTTTGAGACTATTATATATATTTTTTAATTATATTTTCATCTTGTTTCTTGATTTTGAGATTTATAATTTTTATTATTATCAAAATAAATATTTCATTCTTGAATTTTTTAAGTTTTTTTTTTTTTTAAATATTAAAAGAATGTATGGAACTTCAAACAAAACCGACAAGATATGAAGCGAACTAATCAAATTCGATTCTTTTTTAAAAATTGGTTCATTCAAATGTACTTAATTTGTGAATTGAACTAATTTCCATCCTTATTCATGTCAACAAAACGATGGATTTAATGATTAATTTGTAAAAATCCATTTTATTTACATGGATAATATTAATGTTTAGGTTATATTTTTTTTTTAAAAAAATAGTTTTTAAAAAAATTAGAACAATATTCTACATTTTAAACTTTTTAGGAAATCGTGGTAGGGGCCATGTTTGTGCCATATTAGTACACTACGATAATTTCCTAAAATGTTTCAAATATACTGTTTTTTAAATATGCTTTAAAACTACAATTATTTTAAGATTATCCATTATCACTCATTTTTACAAAACGCCGTATAAAACAATGAGAGAAACTGTGGCTGGTGATAGAGTCGGTAGTTATCCACATTTTTATTAGTCACATTTTACAGGGTGATTGTAAATCCATAATATTTTTTTTTTTTAACGAATAACTATAAATTTTGTATTTTTTTTAACAATATTTATAAATATATTATTTTTATTCGTTAATTAATTATTTTATTATTTTTACTCATGTCGACAAAACGACGGATTTAATTATTAATTTGTAAAAATCTATTTTATTTGCATGAATAATATTAATTAATGTTTAGGTTATATTTTTAAATAATACTAGTTTTAAAACAAATTAGAAAACATTAATCATGTGAAACTTTTAGGGGACGTTTGGTGTGAGGGAATTGGCTATGGGAATGGGTTTTTAATACCCATTCCATTGTTTGGTTAAACCTCTAATTACCATTGACATTGACATTCAATTCTCATCCAAATCTCCCCTTTATTTAACATTGGCATTAGTTTTGACATT
This sequence comes from Gynostemma pentaphyllum, assembly GCA_028015215.1. NCBI lineage: Eukaryota > Viridiplantae > Streptophyta > Magnoliopsida > Cucurbitales > Cucurbitaceae > Gynostemma > Gynostemma pentaphyllum. The sequence continues at coordinate 816,504 of CM051351.1, read as the reverse complement.
GACATTGACATTTAATTAAACACTCTCCAATTTTGTGCTATTTGGTATTTCTAATGGAAAAAAATAAATATTAGAAGCATTTTAGTAGGTTATAGTGAACAAGATAAAATTTAAAAAAAAATCTAATTAAAAAAAATATACATATTTTTTAAATAAAAAATATGTTTGTAAAGAAACTCAATATATGATATTAAAAAAAATATACATATTTTTTAAATCAAAAATACGTTTGTAAAGAAACTCAATATATTATACATAATTAAATTAAAAAAGTATGTTCAAAATAATACTCTAAGTAATTTAGATAAATTTTACTTTATAGTACTTTTTTCAAGCTTAATTCCAAATACAACATTTTTTTAAATAACACTTTTTCATGTTTTTTTAATTAATAAATTTGTTTTATTATTAAACCCTAAATATTTAATGACAACAATCATTTATTTTTTACTGTCAATTAATATCAAATAATTTATATAATAATACATGATTGTAATAAATTGATTCCTATATGTTTCATCAATTTTATTTTATTTTATTTAATGAAATAATATTTACAAGGAAATTAAAAAAATCCAAACTTATAAATAAAATATCTAATTAAATTTAATATTGTTAATTTATTTTTTCAAATTTTTAATTAAATTTTAGATAATAATTAAATAAAATAACAAATCATATTTCTTCCTACAAAAACAATAATCATATTCCCATAAACTAAATTTCAGCACACTCCAAACACAGACATCATATTCTCAGACATTTGAATCTCATTTTAGCATACTCCAAACACAGGCATCAAATTCTCATCCATTATATTCTCATACTACTTATTCCCAGCATATAATTCTCAGGCATTCAATTCTGATTTCCGCATACCAAACGCCCCCTTAAGAAAATCATGGTAAGGGGCCATGTTTGTGCCATATTAGTACACTACTATAATTTCCTAAAATGTCTCAAATATACTATTTTTTTAATATGTTTTACAACTACAATTATTTTAAGATTAACCCATTATTGACTCATTTTAAAAATAACCTAAAACTCCCTATAAATAATGAGAGAAACCGTGGCTAGTGTCAGTCACACTACAAAAATAATAGGAAAAGGCGGCGAAACAATGACGGCGAAATTCGAATCGCCGCCATTGATTAAGCAAAGCCAGCAAAATTGGAAATTTCGCCGGCATTACTAATTGACAAAGGAAAAGCCGGCAAAATTCGCCGGCCTTTCCTAAGCCAATGCCAGCGAAAACAATTTCGCTGGCAATGATGTTAAAAGAAAACAAAAAATATTTTGTTTTAATTTTGGTGAATAGAAAACCCAGCGAAATTCGCTGGGTTTTCTACCAATGGGCTATGCCAGCGCATTTCGCTGGCATAGCCCAGGCCCATTTAGGGTTGCAAGGCCAGCGAATGCTTAAAAAAAAAATTAAATAAAAAAGGCCGGTGAATTTCACCGGCCTTTCCCAACGGAATATATATATTTTTTAAGTAAAATAGCACAAAATATTGCTTTTTTTTTATTTAAAAAAGATTTTAATTTTTTTAAGCAGCTGGCCTTGCAAATTAAGTTTTTTTTTTTTTGAATCAATTGTTAAAAAATCATATATATGAACATTATATTTTTCTTTCTATTTTTTTTATTGAATAAAAGTGTGCTGAAAAAGAAATTAATAAATAATATAAATTGATTGAGTTATTTTTACATTAACAATTTGATGTAGGAAACAAACCCAAGAGAATCTTAAACTATTTCCAGCGATAGACAGTAGGGTAGCTGCTCCCACTCCACTTTTGTTTGTTTGTTTATTTGTTGGTCTACAATATTTATTTGCTCTTTAATTTTATATATACTTACTCCTTGTAAATTTTGTCTTAAAATTAATTTTATATATACTTACTCCAAGTTTACCTTCATAATAGAATGACCAACGCTTTGAATGAATTTCATGGGAAGTTGCATAGACATTATAAGAATATATATCAGGGACAAAGACGGTATTCAGGTAGCCCGTGCATCAAAACACGCACAAGTGGAGGACATTAATGATTGGGTATTCTTGTGCGACACGTGGGAGACACCGAAGTTCAAGGTAAACACTTAATTCGTGTGCGTGACTTTCTTGTTTCTCATTTCATAAGAAAAATTAACATTTTTAGTGTATACACATTACGCAATGTAGGCCATCGCAGAGGTTAATGTTGAAAATCGGGGAAAAATGAAGTATAATCACAATACAGGCTCAAGGTCACATGTATGAGTCATGAATGATCATGTAAGTATTTTGTGCTTAGTTAAATACAAATACATATCATTCTATTAGATTATTTGTAATAAGTTTTGTTTGTTTTGTTTTTCTAGCAAGCGTTAGACGAGGATCATGAAGTTGCCTTCAACGAAATTGATCTATTCCTAGTCACGCACACGAATGATCAAGGTGTTTGGGTAAATGGCGCGGCTAAAGAAGATTACGTAAGTATATTATTAGCTTCATATATGTAATAAAAATATTACGTTTTTAGGCATTTTCATGTTTTTATTATAATACATGCAGGGTTTTATGTGCGATATGTTGGTTGCCCCCGACGTGGAAGTGGATGGAGTTGTTCAACCGCGCCTAACCGAAGTTGATATAATAGAAAAAGTACGTGGCTATCAATCCAGGATATATTAAAGGACTAGGAAGGGACCAGGCACACAATAGGAAAAGTATTCATGTTCCAACTCGCTCACGCGCATCACAAGATCAGATTATGACTCAACTTCTGGAAGAAAACAAAGAACTGAAGGACATGTTGAATGACCTTTACTGTGATGTTGCCAACATGAAAACTATGTTTATGTCTTTTACACAAACTCTTTCTAATCAATAGGATGTACCTTTTTGAACCAAAAACTTTGTATAACACAATTTGCAATGTGTTAAATCATCTTTTTTATATCATGTAATGAATCTTATATCTAATCTTCAATTTTGATTATATATATGAAGATTGGTTTGTATGTAGAATTTGATTTACTGAACAGGATAATTAGGAATTTATGTATTTGTTAGGAAAGCATTAAAATGAAAAAAAAAAAATTTAAAAAATCCAGAGGCTAAGGTGGCGAAATTCGCCGCCTTAGCCTATTTTAATTAAAGAAATTGAATTTGCGATATGCCGGAGAACCTGGCAACGAAAAACGCCGTGAATATTATATCGGCGAAATTCGCCGGGATAGCCTATGCCGGCGAAAACAAAATTTCGCTGGTATAGCCTATCTCAACGGTGTAAAGGCAGCGAGATATCCCGGCGAAAAAATTTCTCCGGGAAAGCCTATCCCGGCGAAAATCAAGGCAAAGGCGGTGAAAAATTTCGCTGCCTTTTCTAAATTTCCTTGTAGTGTCAGTAGTCACCCACAAATTTTTATTATTCACATTTAATAGGGATATTTGCAAATCTATTAAAAAAATTAAAAATAACTAAAAAAATTGTAAATATAAATATATTATTTTTATTCTTCAATTAATTATTTTATTATATGATTATTGTTAATCAATATATGTCATACGGAATGATTAAATCAATAGTTGATACAGTTGTTGTATTATTACAATGAATATTTATAATAAAAAAAACTACATTGACTTGGCTAGTTATATTTATAGGTCAAACTGAAGACACGCGTTAAATAGTATCTTTTTGAACAATTGGGTCCACTCATTGTCCTTTTGAAAAAATAAATCCACTTTTTTTGTTCCTTGGTAGGTTAAAATTAAAAGTCATTTTCTTAGAAAGTTCTTCATTCATCCTTTCTTCTCTCTTTCCATCATTGACTTGGTTTCTTTGACTTCTCTCTGTCTCGAATACAGCCTTTCTATATAAATTGGTTTCATTTCCATATAATTTCATCACTTCCATTTCTTCAGTTATTATTATTTCTCAATACCAAAAGGATTTCTTTTTCATCTCTGCTTTACAAAAAAACTATTTCTTTCTTTTCCTCAAGACTCCAACCAATGAAGGTATCATAATAATTCTTTCCCCCTCTTTTTTTTTTTTTTTTAATATGAGAATTCCATTTCAAGTTCAAAGTTTTGGTTTTTTTTTTTATTGGCTAAATTATTTATATTTACTGTATAATGATATTGTGCAGAAAGTAGTTCTGAAATTGGAAGTTTATGATGAAAAATCTAAGCAAAAAGCCATGAGTGCCGTCTCTAGCCTATCAGGTATTCCCAATAATTAAACATCATAATTCCCCTCTCTCTACCTGAAAATTTTCAAATATTTATGATCGGACCTCCACAATTTTCACATAAATCTGCATCGTTAATAATGAAGATATTATCCTCTACTTATAAACTCGTGATCATCCCTTTATTTAAGAATTTAAATGACGTCGCATCCCATAAATAAACAAAAGAAAAAAAACCAGAATTTTGACTAATAAATTTTGTTTATTTTTAAATTGGCAGGAGTAAATTCAATCTCAATGGACATGAAAGAGAAGAAATTGACAATAACAGGAGATGTAGATCCAATAAGCCTTGTAAAAAAACTGAGAAAGATTTGTCATTCAGACATAGTAACAGTTGGACCAGAAAAAGAAGAACCAAAGAAAACAGAAGGACCTAAAAAAACAGAAGAAACAAAGAAAAAAGAAGAGGATCAAGTGGCTGACCTTGTTAAGGCTTACAAAGCCTATAATCCTTACCTCACCACTCAATATCATGTTACTAGTATTGAGGAAAATCCAAATGGTTGTGTTATTTCTTAAATCTTTTTTTATTTTTTAGACCATCTAATTAGCTTGGAAAAGTACAAAAGATAAAAATTTATTATGTTGTATATGGGATGAGATTTTCTATCAGGAAATGATTGTGTTCATTTATTTATTGTTATTGAAAAAATGAAAAGAAAAGGGGTCGTTTTACTATTGTATCTGAATACTTTAAAATTTAAATAAGGTTAAATTTACAGTCTCATTTCATTATTTTAATTGAAATTTTGTAAAATCTGACCATTCATTTTATAATAAAACTTTATTATAAATTGGATTTCAAATCATATCATTTCAAAGGTATGTTGGGATAAAAAAGATCAACCACTTATTTAAAAGTGAAAATATATTTTCTTTACCGTAATTGTATAAAAAAAATTCACGACAGATTTTTTTAGGTTACTTATGAAGAAAAAATTAATGCATATCACCAACTAAGCTCTAACGCCTTAGTCCTATGTTCACTTTTTGGCATTATTCAATATTCAATGTTGGGTTTGAATAATTTTATAATTGGTTTTCTTTTCTAGTTGAAAGGATTGTTTCACCTTCAAATCAACTTCGTATATGTATTTTAATTTGCCCATTTTTTTTATATCTAAGTTAAATGGAACCATTCTCTTCTAATGTACCATACATTTTTTAAATTATTAATTATTTGAAACATGCAACTTCTACTTCTCTATCAAATATATCGAGTTCGTTGAGATTTTAAAAGTTTGAAAAAAGAATAATATATTTTAATCAGAATTCAAAATATCTAAATCTTCGACTCTAAATTATAATAATTCTTAATTCTTTGTAACAATATACGGTTACTAATTGAGAAATGTGAATGAAAAAAAGTCATAATGAAAATCATTTAAAATGAAAAACTGAAGAATCTAAATAAAAAATTTAACATTAGGTTAAACTATATTTTGAAATAAAAAAATAAAAAATAGGTGTATTACGATTGATTTTGTGTCTTAACATTCAAAAATTGAAAATAATTTTAAATCAAGTGGGAGATTCATATCACAAAAAATAGAGATAAAAAAGATATAATATTAAAAAACTAAATAAAATGAGGTCACAAACCAAGAACCATTGATCGTGATTTATAGTAAACACCCACAATGACAAAAATAATAATGTTATAGGGTAGTTTATTAAATTAGAAGGGAAGATAATTTTTAAGTACTTATTATCATTTTAGCTTATTTAAAACCAAAACTTTGACAAGGAGAACCAAGTAATAGACATAAAATTAGATTAAAGGATTTGGTATATATGGGTCAACTTGAGATAAATTAAAAAGATTTCCTAAAGATAAACAATTTTTCCTACACCTTTAATTATACATCTCCCAATTCTATACATACCAATAGAGAAAGGAGAGAGGGGGAGGGATAATGTTGACTGACAAATTAGACCTCTTTATATAAGCCATTGCTAAAGTTTTTAACAAATAATTTATTTCTCTGGGATTCCATTCAAAATTCAAATACATCCAAAATGTTGGTATTAAGTCATCTCCGCGACCCAACGTCAATCTGAACATAATTAAAGTGTATTAAGTATTTATTCTATCATAATTTAAAGATTTGAGTCTTCCCTTATTTAATTTAATGTAATATCTATAAAAAAAAGAAAAATTATGCGTGGTAGCCAATTTTTTAGTTTTGTTTTCATATATGCCACACTTTCATGTTTATATTAGATTTACCCATTTTTATATATTATATTCATTTAACGATATATCATTGATGTAATTTTACAACAATAATTTATCAGTAATGTAAATTCTAGTATTAAATTTATATCAATAATATAAATTTACAAAAATAATATATCAATTATAATCAAATTTTAATAAAAAAATTATGGGTTAATTATGTATTGAGTAATTTTGATATTTTTCAATGTTTGTGGTTTTTTTGAAAACTGAGACTCGATATTGGGTATATGTGATAATAGCCCTAAAAATAAACTCATCTCTACGACTATTTATATTTTATAATTTAAAGAAACTTTACTATATGACACAATTTTGAATATGTAAATTAGTAATTTTTTTAATGACATTTTTTAAAGGTAGCCTTGGTTTGAGCCAAATGAGAAACAAAATGTTATTCTAGAAATATTAAAAAAAATTATCAATTCATAAAATACTATTTAGAAAAAAGCCATTTTATTTAAATCCACTGTTTAAGAATTGTATAAACTATAATTGCCTCCACAAACGTGAAGTAGTTTTCAATTTTTCATAGATATTTCTTATTTATCATTTCCATATTGAAATGGACAGGAGATAAATCTGAAGATGCCGTTTTCAACCACAATTTGTCTTTGTTATTTTATCACTATGATGATGATGATATGAAATTAAACAAAAAACGCAGCCTTTAAATTAATTATTGACTATTTTCTATGTACGGAGAGATGTTAATGATTGAGATGGTAATTATTTATTGTGTGAGTAAAATATATTTGTAGTCTCTTGAAATTTGAGTTTCGCATCTAATTAGGTTTTATAATTTAAAATGTTAGATTTTAACCCCACTATTTAAAAAATGCATCATTTTAGTCCCGACTAAGAAATGGATGGACTTATTTGGTGACGTGGTGGTGATGTTATGGATTTTTATAATGATGTGTCATTTAAATACATTTTTTTAAATTATTTTTATACTATTTTATACGAACCATCTCTTTCTCATCTTCATCCCCTTTTTATTTTTTATCTCCTTCTCTATCAAAATCAGAATAATTCTTGTGTTTGCTTAATTTTAAATTAAAAATATGATATGTCGGATTTATGTTGTGTTCAACAAACTCTTGGGGCATATACCAAATAAAATTTCTTTGAATTTCTTAAACTTTTTCAATTTTTTTTAGGAAATTAGTTAAAGAGGGGTGAATTGATTTGAGACTCTCTTAAGTACCGTGACGTCTGTAAATTAAATCTCAATCATTCCTATCCTTAATCCGGTTGATTACATTCCTAATGTTTTGATTAAAAAGAAATTCCAAAAAATGGAGCGATTCTATAAGTTTGATGTTTTCAAACTTTATATATATATATATATATATATATTTTAGAGATAAGAGGAGGAGAGATAGGTAGATACTTTGTTGGGTTAATTTCAGTATTAGACAAATTAATGTTGTTTATTCAAAAAAACACAATTTTTTATATATATATATCAAAACTAACCAAAACCACCACCAGGAAAATTAAATTACATTGTGAAAAGACGAAACATACCCGATAAATTTTCCTTAATTAAATGATATGTAATTAATGAGATATAGTTATTAGGTGAGATAAAAGGGTAATACGGTAAACACTGAAATCGGAATCCACCAGAATCGCCACCATAAATGGTGTTTTATGGGTAAATCTGATATTGATATGAAACAATCATTAAAACTGAAATTAAGTGAATTAAAGTGGTTATTAGTGTAATTAATTCTACTTTGTTATAAAATAGTATAAAAATATTAAAAATGTATATTAAATGACACATCACCATCCACAAACATCATTGCCACATCAGTAAATTAGTCCAGTCATTTCATAGTAGATACCAAAATGATGCATTTCCTAAACCCTAGTTAGACATGAAACACAAACTACAAGGACTAAAAGTACATCTTCCGTATTTATTGTATCCAATGAAAACTAAGAAGTTATTTGCCCAATTGCGTAGATATCTTGTTATCAACAATACTTTACCATTGTATATGATGATATAATTAATAATAAAAAAAATAGTTAATAAGATGTGAAAATTCATTTACTGAGATATCATATTATAAATAACATATTTCATTTTATAGTAGCTGGTTTTCAATTTTATATAAATTAATTTAAAAAAAATTCAAAATAACTAACTTAGGCCACAATAACGAGAAATTATTAGAGGAGAGTGTGGAAGAATAATGTGACTTTCATTAATAAACTGTTGAATCTATAGTTTTAATAGAAGAGATAAATCCATGAGGAGTTATATAACCAACTATAGTTTTAATAAAAGTGATTAAAACCAAGAGGTCTGAGTTAAACCCATATGTGGCCACCTCTTGGGATATTATCCTACAGTTTGAGCCGCAAGTGTAGTAAGACGTGCGTTTCATTCGTGAGAAACCAAGAGGTCATGAGTTCAAACCCATATGTGGCCACCTACTTAGGATATTATCCTACGAGTTTCTTGATGCCAGGTGTAGTAAGATTGTGTGTGGTTGTCCCGTGAGATTAGTTACCCAATAGACAAATATCCCTTTCTGGCACAAGCAACAGTCACAATGACTAAAGTTGGCAATGCTTGGTGTCACGATCATACATTTTTTGACCGCGCGACGCCGACAATCCACTATTCCTTAGTGAGATTTTGACACTTGGCTCCACATCCATCCTAAAAAACAAAGAAAAAAAAATCTCCAACAAGCATTTCATCAAACACTCTACCTTCACTAGAAAACCCCCCTCAAACACCCATACAAATGAACCAATGAGTTTTGAACGCGTATAACTTTTTAAGCACCATAAAAACCATAAATTTATTATTTTTTAAAAATGTTATTCTGTAAATATTATATATATTATTATTATTATTTGTAATTATCCCTAATATTTAGTGTCTATTCGATAATAATTTTGTTCATTTTATGTTTTTAAAAAATCAAGGTTGTTTATCAATAATTTGATTTCAATCCAAAAGTCAAAATGTGAAAGTCTTCATTACTTTTAAGAAGAAAAAACAAACTGTTTTAAAATGCTAAACTAAGCCATAACCAACTTGACAAGTTGCTCAAACTTAATTAATTAAATCATCAACTAGCTGGATAGATGGTGTAGATAACTATCCTTACTTAACGCAGTACAAATCTTCCAACAATATACTCGTCCTGAGGCTACTAACAAAAAAAAAGGAGAATATTAAGTTTGATTTTAAAATTTTAAGATTTAAATTGGCGTTGCTTATAAAATTTAAGGGAATTATAATTTAAAGTTTTTATTGAATATCGGAGAAATTTGATGATAAGAACCAAAATAATTTTTTATGCAAAGTTTGGAAAGAATATTTGAAATTTTAAGATTACAATGGAATAAATTAATATTCTATATAGTAGAATTAATACAATATTTATCTACAATATATATTTAAAAGGAATTTCAAGGAAAAGTTTTTTTTTTTTTTTTAAATCCCCATTAATTGCTTTAAAAGTCAAATATGTTTGTAATATTCAATTTAATTACTATCTCTACTTGATTTCTTCTATTCCCTTTGAGGTGGTTTGGCAGAAGCCAAAAGGGAAGGGAAGGGAAGGGAAGGGAAGGGAAGGGATCTAGTTATGGTTTGAATTTTTTTTTTAAATTTATCGGCTTTGAACTATAAAAATAAGGATTTGTTAAATTGTCATAAAGGAGTTTAACAATACAAATTTATATTGAATCTATCAAATCTAAACTGTTTATAGGGTATATAAATATAGACTACATAAATCCGAGTTTCACAACCTTAAAAATACTCAAATTTAAACTTATCAAGTTCTCGGACGAATATTTATTTGGGGTGTTTATACTCAAAATACTTGTGTGGTCTTACTATTAGTATAGAAGAGAAAAAGATATTTATTTCCCTTTAAACCTATTAATTGTCTTGAGAAAGTCCAATATATTTCAATGCTTCTCTTTAAACCTTATAAAAAAAATATTATACAGATTAAATTATAATTTTAAATTGGTAAAATAATTGAGAAAAGATTCGTCGAAATCCAAACATCCATACTAGCTAGAAGCAGTAGGAAGTTGATGACACGTGTCCATTTTAACCTCCCATCCATCCCCCCATTAACCGACTTTCTCCCGATTTCCTCCTTTGGCTTATAAAATTATTATCCAGTACGGGACAAATCACAATAAACCTCAATAAAAATATCAATTAAACCACGTGTCAATGAACCATTGATTGAATCTCATTAACTCACAGAAACGATCCACAGGTGATAACCACTCATTTCTACCGATAAATGCCGAACCCCCTTTTTTTTTTTGTTTGATAACAATCGAACCCCTTCTTTATTCAGCCGCATTTCTCACTTTCATCAAAATTCAGTTTTTTGTTTTCCTTTCATTTCTCAGTAAAAAACCTGAAAACCCTATTTTCTTCCTCTTCTTCTTGAGATAAATTCATGGTTTCTAATAACCCTAATCCTTCTGAGGGATTCTTCTTGGATCCGTCGGGAATGGCGTTACCGGGGCTCGGACCGTTTGCGACCGCTATGGTGGTTTCTTCGGCCGCGGCATCGGAGGATTTGTCGAAGAAGATTCGAAAACCTTATACAATTACTAAGTCTAGAGAGAGCTGGACTGAGCCTGAGCATGATAAGTTTCTTGAAGCTCTTCAGCTGTATGTTTCTTTATTTATACTTCAATGTCTTTGTTCTGATTTTGGGGTTTTTCTTTTACTTAGGGTCTGTGAATTATATGTTTTTTTTGGTCTTTTTATGTGTGGGGGAGGTGTTTTGTGTTTGATTTAGATTTGGGGTTAGGATTTTGGTGAAAAATGAAATGTGGGGAATTGGAGGCTGATTTGGGTGTTTTGGCTGGAATTTGGATGGGTATGGAATATTAGGTTTTGTTGGTTGATTTTTGGGAGTTTTGAAAAAATCGGATTTGTAATTCTTCAATGAAATGAAAATGTTGGGGTTTTAGTGGGTGTAGGGTTTTTTTTGCTGTCTTCCTGATAGTTGTCAGAACAGGTTAGCACTCAGCAGAAGAATTATTTGATCAAAAGTTTATTGAATCCATCAACTTGTTTATGACAATTGCTAGAAATAGCCTAACTGTTATCCTGTTAGAATAACAAACGTTTGAAAGTAAGAAATATTGACCCTCTAAATAATGTGCTTCAGATGTAATGACTAAAATGCTATTCATTAGGTTGGTTACATATTTACTTGTTCATTAAAAGTTGAAAAAAAAGAGGGGGGGGGGGGGGTCTTAATTCTGGATAGTACTCGCTGGCTTATTTAAAAAAAAAAATGGTGGATTGATCAAGTATGAGCCTCTGATATTTTCCGTAACTTCATATTCAGTTTTGACCGTGATTGGAAGAAGATTGAAGCTTTTGTTGGATCAAAAACTGTTATACAGGTAATTAATGCCAAATCCTATTTATTTTCAACCCATATTCATTGGGAGTTTTAACTTTACTCTGCTGGTATGAAGGAAAGTCGAGAAATTATTTTATATATATATTATTACCATCTAAGAGAATGGCACAATCTGCAGATACGTAGTCATGCACAAAAATACTTCTTAAAAGTTCAGAAAACTGGAGGAAATGAGCATTTGCCTCCTCCACGACCAAAAAGGAAAGCTGCTCATCCATATCCTCAGAAGGCTTCGAAAACTGGTCAGTCTTCATTCCCCCTACTATGTGGTATTTTGCAACTGTAGTTCACAGTCTCATGTATGCAATATTTGTCAGTTTCAGTGCCTTCACAAGTGCCTGGGTCATTTCAGTCTACGTCTCCACTAGTTGAGCCTGGACCTATTGTAAGGCCGGATTCCCCTTCTATATTGACTTGTCCAGCTCCGGGTGGAGCCGTGCATTCCTGGACAGTGAACTCTGTCCAACCACTCAATTTACCTCAAGGTAATTCACGTCTATAATATATTAGGTGCCTTGAAATTTTTATTTTTCCTAGCTTCTTATAATATGAGTCACCACATGCAAGATATATGTAATTTGACGCCTTGAAAGCCTAGGATGATATGGTATGTGTCTATCTTGACTAGGTAGAGGCTCAAATGAGGATGCATTATTTGGATTATGTGAAAATTTTCATGTCTCTGAACGTTCATCACCATAGAGTTTATGAATTGCTCATATTCATAAACTTTTTTTGATCTCCCAGGCCTCTTGGTGCATCTTCTTTTTATTTTTTTTAAATGTGTTTTTGATCTAATAAAAAAATTATGTGCAGTGTCAACAATAGCAAATAATTGTTGCAGTAGCACTGAAAGCCCTTCAAGAGCACGCACTTTTGGTGAAACAACAGATCAGGGAAGTAATAACCATCCTCTAAGAGGTGATCTTCTCATTCATTAACATGTACTTTAAATTACATTATAATGTGAGAAATGATTTGATTCTGATTTTAACTATGCAGCATTGAAGCGTGGATGCGTTTCCTTTCTATTTAGTTATGGAACTGGTTTTTGAAGTATTTCTTTGCGGCTTTTCATTGACGTAGATAATCGATACGTAGGATTTCAAATTGTGAATAGTTAGAATGTCAAATTAGGATTGTGTAATCCAATCATGAACATATCTCATTATGTTTTTACAAGCATGGTGTTGGTGTGCGGAGTCATGATTTTGACTCTGTCACCATAACTGCAATATAGTTTGAGGAGAACGTGTAGTACTCCATGTTTTCTTCTTCTCACTAGAAGTACTTGCTCTAATTTATAAGAGAGAACCTATAATTTCTTTGAAGAAGTCTAGGTCTTGATCAAGGTTGGTTTTATAAATTAGTCTAAATTTTGTGATCAGTCATAGCTTTTGTGATAATTATAGGGATGCGCATGTAATTATCACTTAATTGTAATATCGTGAGTAGCCAATAAAGGGCCTGATTCATCCTATGAGTGAAGACACATTATTTAATTCAATTGAAAAGCTAGTTTTTTGATGCTTACTTGGGATACCATCTTATATCACACTTTTAGTGGGGCAAATGTTGTAAACCATTATGATTTTGATTTTGGATTGGAATTCTTTCATTTAGTAATTACTTTTCTCTTTAATAATGAAAGCTCTCTCTCTCTCTCTCTCTTTTTACCATTATCATTACTATGAGTTATTCATGTTTTTCTTGTTGTGTTGAGTTCTTAAACTATTTTTTATGCTACCGGTGGATTTTTTCAATCTTTATTTTCTCAGTTCCGACTTATTATTTTGATTAACACTTAATTGCCCTTTTGTTATGCAGTTCTGCCAGATTTCACCCAAGTTTATAGTTTCATTGGCAGTGTCTTCGATCCAAATGCTTCTGGTCATCTGCAAAAGCTAGAACGAATGGACCCAATTGATGTTGAAACTGTATGATTTACACCTTTTTTTTTTCTACCGTGTAATATTATTTTTATTTTCTGCTCCATGTTTCAGAAATGCTGAACCTTCCCATTGTATATGATTTTTTGGTTGACGAACTATTTTATATGCATGGCAGTTGTCTAAAGCTGATTTCCTTTTTTGGAAGAATGCTGTGCTTATAACCTATGAAACTTTAAAACTGCATTATAGGCTTACTGTGTAGCATGGTCGTGTCTAATGGGCATGGGATATTGACATACCCGTGTCACTCTTGAACACTTGTTGAACATTCAATTTGAGTGTCAAAATTTTGTTTGTTCTTTTTAAATTTTGGATGCACTGGAATGTTGTTGGCGTGTTGAAATATATTGTGGAGACAAAAAAAAAATTTGATAAGAGGGAAAGAATGAATATACAAATGACATAAATTGGTCTAATTGTAGCAAAACAGAGAAATACTTCTTTTTATTGATGTAGGTGTAAGATGGGAAAATGTCATATGTGATGGTTGGAATGAGTTTTTTTCATTTTAAATTGTAATTGTATTTTTGTCTGAACATATTTAGTTTTGGATTTTCTTTGTAAATCTTTGTAGCTGAACTGCATTGTCTTACTTTTTTGCATGAAGGTCATGCTGTTGATGAGAAACCTATCCATCAATTTGACGAGTCCAGATTTTGAGGATCACGTAAGTTTCAATTATCCATTATTGTTTTATCACTTATTCAAGTTCTGGTGGGTTAGTAGAGTTTTTTTTTTGGTTAAGAAGCAATATTCATGCTGGGTCAGTGTTTTCTACGTACTAGGCATTGCAATTACCCCTTTAGAAACTACCTTTCATAGTTTTATTGTACATTTAAGTTTTAATTAATCATTTATAATGATCTTTAAATTGTATATGCTTTCATCACCAGAATATTATTGGAAACTGCATGCTTTGTTTTTTTTTTTTTTTTTTTGGGGGGGGGGGGATAATTTTTTTCAGTAAACTTGATTGAAAGTTTATTCTTATTTCAATCCAACTCATTTCTACATTCCCTCTCATTTAGTAAACAAGTTTTTTTTAAAATTACCTGCTGTTCATTTAAACAACAAACGATTATTGACCTTTTTCCTCCAATCCCCTATCCACCTCCTCCCTTAGGAAGGAAGAACAAGAAATCTAAATTGGGAAATATTGGTGTTGTAGTTGTCAACTCACTAACCCTCTTATTTTGTGTTTGTATTTTAGCAGAGGAGGTTGCTCTCATCCTATGAGATTGATACAGGGCCATTGCCAATCAGCCATGGTGATGATCATCATAAACCAAAGTTGGTAGCCAATTAAAAGCTTAGCCTAAACTGAATGCTGACTGATATTCAGGGACTGCCTTCCTTCCTGGGAAAATAAGCACCACGACGACGACCTAGATAAAAACTTGCAATATTGGCTTTAATGCCAGGTCGTTGGCATTTCTGGTTCCTTTCTTCTATATACATATATTTTTGTTTCACGTGCCTTTGTATATATACAACAATTTACATTGGTATCGGTTCCCTTACAGCTTACCCTCGTTGTTTGTATAGAGTGAAAGAGCCCCCATAAAATAGTAATCCTGTATAGTCCCTTAGGATAGGAAGCCTTGTATTCAAGTTTTGACTCTAAATTTGTATAATGGGTTTTCTCTTAACATTCTTCCCACTCTCTCTTATATATATTTTTTAAACTGCAGCAAACTACGTGGGTGCCTGCCTTTATCTTCCATATGATCTTGATCATTAATTGGTTTAGGGTTATAAAATATGGTTTTAGAACTATTATTATATCATCAAATGTCTGAATTCACTCACCTTCTACTTGACAAACTCAGAAAAAAGCAAGTAGAATACTGAATTTTCATGATATTGGTATCCTTTATTTAAATATTCAATATTTTTTTATATCAAATAAATGTGTCAATTCTCTTGTTTTCCTAATAAAAAATGAAGACGAACATTCTGAAGAAAATATGTATTTAAGTAAAAAAAAAAAAAAAAATGACATGGGCAATTCGAAATAATTGAATCGGAAAGAGTTGGAAAGGAAATCACCAAAGGCCGCGGTCCAAAGTAGAACAAGTCTGCAACTGAACCAAATCAATAGAAAGACGATTCTCAGGGAAAAAACAGTCTGGTTTCACCGATTTCCTTAATAGCTGAGCACACGGCTGAGGATTGACATTGCTACTATATCCAGCCACATCCGTACAATTCCATTGCAATTCCTTCGGTTTCACCGTCATTCCAATCGTCACGTTCGATAAACATATATCCGTAAACGGATCATTTTCTATTCCTTCCAATCTTGCTGCATACGTCACGTTCACTGCCATAATATCTCTGTAATTTATCCTTGTTATCTTTGGCAGAGCGTTCGGATCGAATTTCTCATCCGGATGTGAATTGTAAGTTCCCGTCATCCAGAATACGTATTTCATCGTTGAAAGATACATTCTTCTTGCGAATATGTCTTTCACGTAACCTCCTCTTCCCGGAGCTGTTTTTATTCTGATTGCGGACTGAGTGTTGATTGCTGTTATGTCTTCGATTCGAACGTCTTTTATTCCGCCGGACATTTCACTTCCTAGAGCGATTCCGGCGCTATCCGGTGAAATACAGGTTATTCTTCTGATTATGAGTTGTTGTGTCGGCATTCCGATTTTGATCCCGTATTCATCCCATCCACTTTTCACCGCGATGCAATCGTCACCGGAGGTTATGTAGCAATCTTCGATTTTTGTGTTTGTGCATGAATCTGCGAATGAGAAACGAAATTAGGAATAGATTTTTGATGAAACCCTAGAGAGATGAGTTTGAAAAGGGAATGGAACCTGGATCAATTCCGTCGGTGTTGGGAGAATCGACAGGAGCTGTAATGGTGAGGCTTTGGATAATGACATTGCTGCAGGCAGTTTATGAATGAATTGAATAGGAATAGGAATAGGAATGAGGAATGAGGAAGTAATGAAAGAAAGCAAACCTAACCTGCAGTAAACTGGATGGACGAACCAAGAGGGAGAATTGATGAGAGTGAGATTAGCGATATGGATTTGATCAGAATACATTAACTCGATCATGTACGGTCTTGTTAAGCTAAGCTCACCCTTGTGGAACTTATCCCACCAATATTTTCCTTGCCCATCGATCGTCCCATTGCCGCCTGTTCTTAGTTAGTTGATATTACTTTAATTAGCCTTATTAATTAGCATTGATCTCAAATCTAATGATGATTAAGATTACCGGTAATTACGACGTCGGTAAGATTGGTACCGAAGATGAGACTGCTATACCGTCCAGCAGGAGCATCTCTTCCTCTCCCATAAGAAGGAAGTATATCAACTTCTGGCCATTCTCCTTCATCCTATTAACAAAACACTTGTTTTCCTTACCAATGTCTTTCTTTTCATCATTTCAAATCTCGTCAACTTTTCATTTCTTATCCACACCACAAATTTCCAAATTTTTAAAATCTTTATTTCTTATATTTCATGAAATCAATGCTAAGGATATTAGATTAGAAAATAAAATTGAAAGGATCAATTAAAATAGATACCTGAGATGCAAGAATTATAGCGCCCTTTTGAATGTAAAGTGTGAAATGACTTGTAAGGTTAAAGCTTCCGGTCAACCATCTTCCCACCGGGACAATTAACTGCGCACCTCCGTCCGACGCCAGTTCGCTGAGATGTTGAATAGCTTTCGCAAATGCTTCTGTATTTGAAGTTACTCCGTCGCCAACGCCACCGAAATCCGTCAACGCTGCCGTATGTTTTCGACAATTTATCGCATTATATTTGACGTCGTTGTCAAGTAAACATTTTTCCTTACAATTTACGGTTGCGAAACTTATAATTGTCACTACGAGAATCAATGCAACAGTCCCTATAATCTGCAATACACGTTTACAATATGCTTCGTTAATATCCATTTCTGTGTTTTTCGAAGCCATTACTCTTTGTTTCTCGAGATTTTTTATTTGATATGGTGTCATATTTTGTTATGTTTGATTGATTGATTGTTTGTTTTCCGTGAAAAAAAACAATTAAAATAAGATCAAAACAAAAAGGAAAAAGACTTTTGTTTGTTTTGATCTTTTCTAATTTTAAAAGAAAAAAAAACATCAATACCAACTAACCATTTCAAACAAAACAAAATATAACAAATCCCAAATCAAAATAAAACCATATGAAAAGTCTGAAACAATATGACTCCAAACTCATAAACCGTTAGATCTAGAATAGAGAAGAACAGTTACAACATAGATCTAATAGGTTTGTGAGTGAGGAGCCATATTGCGACGACGAAATTAAATAATTTCTCGAGAGAGAAAGAAGAGGAGAAAAGAAAAAAAAAGAAGAAGTTACTTGAGTTTGTCTTGGTTTTAGACGAGGATCCATAATAGCAAAAAAAAGAAAGAAGATGCTGAATTTGTGATGCTAATTTTCAATTTAAAGAGAAGAATTTATAGGAGAAATCCAAGGATACAAACAATGGAAGAAAATCAATACTAAAAATTATGGGTTTTAGATTCATTGGATTTACATCAAGACTAAAACGGTAAACATTAGGGAAAATATAACGTGTAAGGAAATAACAGAATGGGGGATAAGTTTTTAGATCGTGGATTTACGTAATTAGCATAAATGAAACAGTCTAGTAGATTTTTTTTTCTTTTTTTTTTTGAGGTAGTAAATTAATTCACAATTTTTTTTTATTTAAATGGTAAAAAGAAAATAGTAAACCCCAATTTAACTCACTTAGTTAAAGAATACAAATTTCAAATATGATAGATTTTGCACAATCTTCAAACTGCGGGTATAATGTATCTACTTTAGATATAAATTCGCATGACTTTGAATTTTATTATACAGAAAAGACGTTATATTAATAGAGTATTGTCCTCTCTTATGAATTTATGATCACCCAAATTATAACTGATGTAGGAATTTATTTTCTATGCTATCCGTTAAAATAATAAAAAATTTAACGTATAAGTTATTCATTAAATGCAATTTTTTTTTTAGTTCAGGAGGATTTGAACTCATATCTTCTTAAAAAAAGTTGACTTTAAAACTAGTGACTAAGCTATTAGATTGCCTTATGGATGTCTGCAACTAAAATTATATAGTATTGAATCAAGGTAACAAATAATTTAAATTATAAAGAATATGTAATTTGTTGTAAGTAGTAAAACTATAAAAAAAATTATGTATATCAATGACAAAGATTAACGATATATATCATCCTAACACAAATAAATTAAATTAATGAAAATAAAATAACGAGCGGTAAAATAATTTAAAAAATAATTGAAATAAATATAAATAAATATGAATTAAATAGGTATTGAATTTCAATTAAATGTTTACGAATTTGGGAGAAAAGAGAAAAACATAAGTTAATTTCAATTCACTTAATTATTAATGTCTTGAATTTTAAGGGGGCGACCTTGGGTTGGGTAATTGCTGCTTGGTTAGTGGTGTGGGAGGAGATCAATGAGCATATAAAGAAGAAGATGATGAAGGAGAAGGGAAAGAGATGGGGAGGGGGGAGAGAGAGAAAAGGATAGAGGATATAAAGTCACATACAATAAAATTTTGATTAAAAAAAAAATCTTCATATATAAAAAAGCATTATTTATTATTTCTTGATTTATATGATTAATCCAATCACTAATGATATAACAAAAAAATATGATTAATAAGCCAATTCGAGGTGAGCATTGCATGGAATTCCTAACTTGAAGCTTCAAATATTAGTCAAGTGACAATATCTCAATTTATTAATCCTCATTTTGGTATCTGATTTTTCTATTATTTTCCTTCCTTTTTTTTTTTTTATAATATTTTTATTTCATAACGATTGAGAAATACGATTAATATCTGTTAAAAAAAAAAAGGCTATCGAAAGAAATAAGATTTTAACGCACATTTTTTAAAAATGAAATTTATTGTGTAGTACTATTAATTAACATGTTAAAAATTTGATATATTTACAAATACTTTCGAAGCAATACTATAATTAACAACGGGGAGCTTTTTTAAAACATTGTGTTTTTATTTTAAAACTATAAATTTGAGATTGTTATATTATGTTTTAACTCTAAAAAAAAAAACTGTAAATATGTAAAATGCTACGTTAATTTTCTTTTTCAAGCAATACTATGTATGTTATTTATTTTGAAGAAATAACACATTAAACACTGAGTGGAACATAAATATGGAGGGTACTAAAAAATCCATAAAACGATGGGGCGTTTGATTCACAGGTTTAGACTAGACAAGCTAATCCTCCTTTGTCTCTCTAGTTTTGCAACTACGAAACCCATCATCAATCCTTAACCAACTTATCCTTTTACCCAATTTGAACATATTTCATATTGATTCAAACTTAACGAATTCATTGTGCTGCAAAATCCAAACAACCCAGCCTAAAGAAACCAAGCCAAAGCGCCCAAGATTACAAAAGAAAAATTCTTATGTAAAGAGACTTAAAGGGAATATCCAAGTTTCTTACCATACTCTCCCTTCTTTTTCTTTTTTTCTTTTTTACACACTGAAAATGCTATAAACTTTTGTGAATCAATATATTCTTGTTTCTTATAAAAAATAATGAAAAAAAGAAAAGAAAATGCTCTAACCTTTCAATAAATTCTTTCTTTCACCCGCTGAATTGAACAAACAAAAAGGTTCTCAAGAAAGGCAGGCAAGAGAGACTCACTCCATCATTAAATAGAGGAAACTGCACATCCATTTTTCTGTTCAACAAATACAAGTGCTCTGATAATCAATCAAATATGTCTTAACAACAAAATCGAACTTCAGGACTGACAGTAAATTTTCCTCTACTGACAAATATAGGCACCATAACAAGAGTCTAAAACTACTATTTAGAATTCTACCGACCAAATGAAGAGAATTAGAATCGACGAAGTAGGTCAAGCTTCACTGAACAACTATACAGAAATTACTCACCATATCATCCCCTCTTCAACAAGTGGTAGCTTCTCCTAACACTATCAAAATCCTCAAACTCCCCCATATCTAAAAACTCCAATTTTTACATGCTTTGAGATCAGATCAGATCAAATCAGGATAACAAAACGCCTTTCCCACATAATCTGATCCTCTAGCCTCCGAAAAATGAGAAAAAACCACGTTTCTTCGGCTCCTCCTCAACCATCACAGCTGTCATACTATCCTGTTCAACAAGTCTCCAAGCTGCCTGCTCAAATGCCAAACCGGCCAATGTGGGTGGTTTATTCAAGACAAGAGGGTAACCCCTATTTGTACTACGGATTACCTCTGTATCATCAGGAATTACACCCAGTAAAGCTAATCCCAACATCTCTTGCACATCTAGCACAGACATCATATCCTCGCCTTTGATCATATCAGTCCGAACCCGGTTTACAATCATCTTAATATCTCGAATTCCATCGCATTCTAGCAACCCAGTAACCCTATCAGCATCCCTCAAGCTCGTGATATCCGGCGTAGTAACAAGAACTGCCTCATTAGCAGGCGTTATAGCAGTAATGAATCCAGCATCGATTCCAGCCGGACAATCAATGATAATGAAATCCGGGCAACCTTCTTGCCTAGCTTTCAAAGCATCAACAACCCAAACCAAGGCTTTGCCACCAAACCCAATTGGCAATTTCGATCTCGGCTTAGAAATACAAAGCAATTCAAAGTTGGACCATCTTTTATCCCTAACCAAAGCTTGGTCCAACCTACAATCACCATTAAGAACCTCAACAACAGTATAATTAACACGATTCTCAAGCCCTAAAAGAAGATCGAGATTTCTTAAACCTACATCAGCATCAATGGCAACAACTGAAAAACCTAATCGAGCTAAAGAAATACCGACATTAGCAGTAGTGGTGGTTTTACCAACGCCGCCTTTTCCGGAGGTGATGACGACGACACGGGGAGTCTCGCCGGAAAGTTCAGGTTTTCTATTCCATTGAAGAACTGATGTAACAGGTTTGGAAGAGGATTTAGGGTTGGGAATTGGGGATCTTAGGGTTTTGGAGAAAAGGGGTTTGATTTGGATTGATGAGAAGAATAATGGTTTGGGATTGTTGGGAAGGAGATGGAGGATTGGCATTTCCTCCAACGGAAAAAAGAGAGACAAAGAGATTATCAAATATTAGGGTGAAGAAGAAAATGGATGGATTATTGTGAAGAGAGGGACTACGAAATAATTTTTTCCATCAAATTAAAAAACAAAACTAGTGGAAGAAAATTACTATAAAACTGAAATTCAATTAATAATTAAGGTTTTAAAAAACCTCTTCTCATCCCTAAATTTTGACACTTTTCTATTTAGGTTTTAAATTTTTTATTTACATCTCTAAATATTTTATATATTATTTTATTTCAATCTATCTCTATATTTGTCTTTTTTTTTTTAATTAAAAATTCACACGACACTATTTTCAATATATAATATTGACTAGGTGAGTCGTGTTTATAGTTTGATAGCATAACGTGACTCATATTTGATCTAAATGAAATCGTTTGCAAAACAGTAAAGATAATTGTGTTTGTTAGATTAAAAGAATAAAAAGAGTACTGTGAGATAACTCTTTTGAACGTAGAAAGTGAACATGATGATGAGATTATGATCATATCATCTACTCACAAAAAAAAAAAATGTATCACATGAATTTTCAATTAAATATATAATTTTATATAAAATTTGTGGATTAAAATAGAAGTTCGTGGACTAAAATATAATTTTAAGGACTAAAATGAGAAAAATATTAGGTTTCAAACTAGAACTAAATAGATTTTTTTTTTACAAAGGCTGATTATCGACTCCATATTTTAATTTCAGCCCGTCACTCACTTATAAGGCAAATATTCATGAATTTTATATTTTATTGATTAAATAATTAAAAGTAGTGACATTTTGATAATACATATATAAATTTTGTTATTTGAGATAATATAAATTATATCCACGAAAATAATTATTATTTGCTTCTAATCCTCCACAAAATGGATCATAATTATACTTGAGTTAAAATTACTTTTTAAACAAAAAGGATTAATACTTGGATCTAAAAGTTTTTTTTTTTTTTTTTTATCTAAAAATTAGGGGGTTACATAACATAAGGAACAATTATTAAAATATCACTTTTTTACCTCTCATTTTCCTTAATAGCCACAATTTTAAATTTGTTAGTAAATAGCCACATAAATTTGTACAAATACAAAAATACCCCTTGACATCAAATCAATCCCTTTCTCATCTCTCTTCTCTTCTCTTCTCTTCTCTCCTCTCTCTCTTCATGTCACATCACTTTCTTTTTCTTTTTTTCCTCTCTCTTCTCTCTCCTTCCACGAATCCACCTCTTTTTTTCTTTTTTCTTTTTTTCTTTTTAAATTCAATATCTCTCCACTTTTTCATTAATATTTCAAATAAAATTTCCCTCTCATTTTTCCCCCAATTTTCTTCTATATATTAGACTTTCCTTATCTCTCTCTCATTTTTTCATTTTTCTCTCATCTCTTCTTCATTCTCTCCCTCATTTCTTTATCCATTCCCTATCATTTTCTCCCAAATCTCCATTGATTCTTTTATTCTTTCTCTTTTCTTTTAAAAAATCTACCATTTTTATCTTTTACAAATGTTTATTTTACAAACTTCCTACACTTTTTTAATTTACTATCTCTCTCTCTTTAATTTCTTCTCATTCTCGTTTTTTTCATAAATATTTTTCACGTTTTTGTTCCGAATCTCGAAGATCTAAACCAAAAATAGCATAGATTGACGAAGGGTATTATTATTTTTTAAGTGTTTTAGTTTGATTTACTTATTTTGTTGTTCTATGTAGTATACATAATTTCTCGATACTGTTTTCTGCTATATATGTAATATATGCGATATACCTTTTTTTTGCAATATACGTAATATACATATTTTGTCTCTCGTCTGTTTCTATTTTGTTTGTATGTAATATACGTCATGTAATATATGATTTTACATTCTTTGTTATATACACTGTAATATTCGTAATGTACAGTCTGCAATATACATTGTTTTTACAATATACGTAATATACATATCTTGTCTATCGTTTGTTTCTGTTTTGCTTAATCAGTCTGTAATATACGTAATATAATATTCGTAATGTATTGTCTGCAATATATGTAATATACGATTGTTTGTTTTCTAAATATATATTCTATAATATACGTAGTGTACATAAGTGTTGTAATATACGTGATATACAAACTGAGGAAATGGTTAACGCATTCCCATCAATTTGTTTTGTTTTTCCTTCTTCTTTTATATTTTTTTACTATCCGTACACTATGTAATATACGTAATACACATTGGTTGTTTATTTTGCACATATCCGTAATGTATTATCTGCAATATATGTAATATACAACTGTTTGTTTTCTAAATATATATTATATAATATAGGTAATATACATAAGTGTGGTAATATACGTGATATACAAACTGAGAACATGGTCAACGCATTCCCATCATCTGTTCTGTTTTTCCTTCTTCTTTTATATTTTTTTACTATCCGTACACTATGTAATATACGTAATACACAATGGTTGTTTATTTTGCACATATCCGTAATGTATTATCTGCAATATATGTAATATACGACTGTTTGTTTTCTAAATATATATTATATAATATAGGTAATATACATAAGTGTTGTAATATACGTGATATACAAACTGAGAAAATGGTCAACGCATTCCCATCATTTGTTCTGTTTTTCCTTCTTCTTTTATATTTTTTACTATCCGTACACTATGTAATATACGTAATATACATTAGTTATTTATTTTGCACATTAAGTATTATGTATTAACACTCTTTTGTTTTCATTTGCAGGTTAAATAACATGTATATACGTATATTTACATACCCGTGTTATTTTTCAAATGCACTTACAAAATCGGAGGACGGTATACTCAAATATACTAGAAGACACAAACATTTTACCTGAGAGAACGATATACCCAATATACTAAAAACAATATACATAAATGAATTAAAATGAAAATATGTACAAAACATACAAAATACAATAATTCAAAATCGAAATAAAGTATTTACTTAAAAATATTGAAAATGTACAAAAAAATATCAAATGCAATAAAAACTATACACGATATACTAAATATACGAAAATTATAAAAGAAAAAATGCATTGGGAAATAAAGTATTGGGAAAGAAAAAATGTCAGAAATGTCAGATATACGTCATATACGGAAGTGTCAGACGTGTCAGAATATACTTGGTATACGGAAAATGGTATTTTTGGTATATTTAAAATTTGAATAGTAAAAAATGGCTAATTCAATCACTTTTAAAAAATGTGGCTATTTTATTAAATGACCCCTCAAAAATGTCTAGTTTGATTTTTCATCCCATAACATAAAGGAATAAAATATAGTTTTGAGTTTTCAATTGCAAATCATTCAGCGAATTTCAAAGCTGCGTGCATTCAAAGCTTTAATCTGTAAGTATTTCCTTTTTCTCTAATCACCACTATCTTCTTATTCAATCTCTATCCTCTTCTAGGGTTTTTCACTGATAGAATCGATCGATTTTTCAAGTTATAGAGTTTTTTTTCCCCAAACCACCATTGAATTTATAGTCTATATAGCTAAATTCTGCTCTGATTTGATACGATCATCTTTTTTTTTTGTGATAAGTATTCTTATTAGTATCTAAATATCTGATAATTAAGTTACAATAGAGGCGAGTGCTGGAACCCTTGTGTGCCGTACAATCTGTTTCAGTTTGTGTTGTAAGTTATGGTTTCTTGGGAGTGGGATTGAAATGTTAGGTCCCGTTTGATAACCATTTTGTTTTTTTTTTTGTTTGATAACCAATTGGTTTTTCCGTTTTTGGAAACTCAAAAACACCAAAAATTCAAACCAACTTAATAAAAAAAAAACATATTTTAAAAGAACTGAGAAACTCATTGGTTTTCAAACAATTGTGTTATTCAAAATTAAATACCAAAAATAGGACATGAAATGATTATCAAACGAGGCTGCCACACAATGGTTTTTCTATATCTCTATTCAATACCACAGCTTATCTAGAATTTTCATGTTGCTGTCAGTGAGGTGGTTGTGGAAAAATTTCAACTATTTTAAAACCCGATATATGTTGTGTGAATGTGAATGATTTTACGGATTTCAGATGTTTGTTATTTGTATATAGTTGAACAAGAGTGCATATGCTGGAAAGTAGATTTAATTTGAAGGAGAGTACAGGAATTTTTTGTGCTAAAAGTTAGCCTCTTGATTGCTATTATTTTGTAGTTGCAAATGGATGTATCTAGAACAAACGTTTACTCTGATTGTCTTGTCAATGTGTGGATTCTTTTTCAATATATTTTGAGAAAAAAGTGTTTGGTGTTTGGTGTTTGGTGTTTTGTTTCTCTTTTATTATTGTTATTTATTTTGTACATATAATCAGTGATGACTTTTAACTGAACTTTCTTGTTGATTCAACTTCTTTAAGTAATTCCACATCATGCAGATTTTGATGCTGTGATTGTGAAGTCTAGAAAAATCCGTCTACTTGTGTAGGAACTGAACTTGCTGACTTGCTATCTTATGGTATATCCTAATATTTTATGCATTCACTTCCTTTTTACTCCTTATTTTTTGTGTTAAAAATATCATACTGTTATTGCAGACTGGTATTTGGGATTGACATGCCTTTTTTTGTGTTTTGAATGGCTAATTACTGGATTCTTTGTTTATAGTTTACTAAATCTAAAATGCTGCTGCACCTTTCCCTTCTGACCTAACACACTGACACATCTATAATGCAACTGCAACCATATGGCAGTATATTTGATAAGAACCTCTTAGATATACGTTTATTTCTTACCTACATTCTCAAGCCTCCATATATTTTGTATTCATTTGTAAACTCTCGATTCGTATTATGGGGTTAAGATATAAGTTCAATCTTACTGGTGAACCTAGGATTGGATTTCTTGCTATAACCTTGTGTATTGAAAGCCTGTAAAATTTGTAGCTTGCGTTGTGATGCGGTTTGAATTGGTTCTCTGGACTTATTTTTTCCGTAGCTGTGATGCCTTAACTTTATTTTTTAATTTTTTGTATTGATTTCTGCAGGACTCTTCTAGTGGTTTTGTTAATGATAAGTGTGAAGGAAAGCTTTATATTGGTAACCTTGACCTCAGAATTACAGAGTAAGGAAATTCCTATCTCGCCACATATCTGAGTGTTGTCATCTTCTGGTTTTCCTCATCTAAGTTGGAAGTTATATCAACTTATTTCAGGGCAGCTCTCATTAAAATGTTCTCTCCTTTTGGGAAAATAATATCTGAGGATTTCTTGTGGCATACTCGTGGTCCAAAGCGGGGAGAGCCACGAGGGTTTGCTTTCATTGAATACAGATCCATGGAGGTAAGTTGCTTGATTTGCTACTTCTAATCACCCCCTATGTGTAGCAGCTCCTCATTTTTGCTTTTAAAGTGAGTATGCAGGAAGCTAAAATGGCTAAAGACAAGATGCATGGCAAATTAGCTTGTGGTCGCCCCTTGGTTGTACGCCTTGCGAGTGAGAAGTACGTGATTGACACAACGAATAATAATACTTGCCGAACAGCAGGCGGGTCTGGCAAAATGAGAGCCAGTGGTAGTGATAACGTGCCGATGACTCGCATTGATAAAATTGCTGCCATAAAAAATAAATTGAAAGCTTTAGAAGGGGAAAGCTCCGGTGCGAAAAAACAGAAGCAGGATAACATTGGTTGCGGAGATAATTTTGATAAGCCATATCTTAGAACATCCTAATGTTAGATTATTAGATTGTATGGCGAGTCTCTTGTTACATTAAATGGTCACTCTATTACGGAGATGTATTTGCAAACAAATGTTCACTCTATAGTTTTGGTTTTTTAAATTTGTATCGATTTCTAATTTTATGTTTTATTTTTTGAGTTTTATTTTGATTTCTCAAATTTTAATAACTTTGGAACGTAATTTATTTCATATTTGACTCTATGGAAAATTCCTTGACCAAAGAATTCTCCAAATGCCACTATCAAGACTCTGGATCTCAATGGTGAGTTTCAAAGATTCAATTCCTTTCCTTTTTTTTCAGTATTATTGAATAAAACTTACGTATTGAAGTTTAATTTTCTTAATTAATTAAACCGTAAATAATCAGGTAATCTATTCTAGACAAAAAAAAAAAATTGAACCTTGTTCGTTTCGTTCGTCAAGTTCCATAATTTTGGGAAAAAAAATCAGAAGTAAATTGAAATGGATAGTAGCAAAGAACCAATCCTGTAATGAGCAAGTGCGGAGCCAGGAAAAAAAATTTAGGGGTGACATTTTTATATAATCATGTTTAATAAATAAGGGAGGCAAATTAGGGGGAAAAAAATACTATACAATCAAATTCTATATGATTATGATTATAAATGACTGAAGAATTGAAAGCAATTTACCTGGAATATGCCAATAGGAGTATCTTTGGCTGGTTAGCCACCTACTCCCTTCACTTATGGTTGAAAATTCGAGTCTCCCCTCCTCAATTTAATTTAATATCTCAAAAAAAAAAATAGTACTTAGTTGACATTCATAAAAGTATCTAATGAATTATGAGTTTAATACATCATCTTTAATGGAAAGATGGGCACTCCTTGCTTGATATCAAACCATCACTTATTCACAAACATCACATGCTGTTAGTAGTTTTCATTTATCATCTTATAGAAAATCATTTTCACTCCACTAAGCTTGATTTGGTCAAGTACCTAGTGACAAATCCTATCTTCATTTCTTTACAATAATTATAAACAAGGTCACAAAAACTCGAGTGAAAAAATTCTTAATCAAGCTCATATTTACCTGATGGATTCAATCGGCTCATAGTAAACCTTCATATGGGTTCGATGTACTTTAACTTCAACAAACCGTGTGACGTTCAATGTGGATCGAAGCATATGATTATTAGTTCAATTTCGATGACTAATTTATTGTCCATTTCATTTGAAAAATAAATAAAGTTTTTAATTTAAATAATTACTACTATATTTTGTATTTTAAAAACGGTTTTTGAAATTTAATTTAATTTTTTTTTTTTAACAATTTAGTAAAGATTTCAAAAGCTTTTTTTTTTTTTGTGAGCAAAATTTAGATTATATAAACAGAATAAGTATTAAAAATCAGTCTTTTGGGTCCTCAATTCATCGTGACTCGTGAGTTCTTCTTCAACAATTAGAATCTCCGATTTAGCAAAGGTTTGATAGGAAATCCAATTAATTCTGTGCCCTAGGGAAGGGGAGGAAGCCAAACGGGATTTCTTTCTCTCTTTCATTTCTTCCTCTGGATCGATCTTATGGAAGACAAAGTTACTGAGGAATTTGAGACTGTGAAAAAGGATTGGAACGATGCTCACCAACAGATTCTTCATCTCATTAATGAAATCCAAGTTTATGGGAAGAAAATTAATGGAATCACGGAAGAAGAGGAGAAGAAGAAGAATTCCCTTCCAAGATTGAATGCCATGGCTCAAGATTCCTTAAATTTACTTTCTTCCTTACAATTCAAGCTCGATCTTCTTTCTCCTCAATTACTCTCCGATTCTCAAGTTGTCGCTTCTCAATCTCTTCTTCAATCTTGGAAAAACCAATCCCACAAGTAAATTTTACTGTTTCTTTCTTATGAACCCGAATGACTAATTGTTGTTTGCTAGTAATGATTTTTTTTTTTTACTATCTAAGTGTGATTGTCTCGTTAGATTAGTAGAGGTGCGCTCAAGCTCATCTAGACACTTACGGATATTGAAAAAAATGATTTTTAATTGTTTTTTTTTTAATGTGTATATTTTAGTTTGCGATCGAGTCTTAGAAATGCTAATATGCAAGCTAAAGCTAATATGAGAGAAACTGCTTTGGAGGAGGTGATGAATTCTGATAAAACTATCACATTTTCCAAACTAACGTTATTTCTTGAATGACTTAACATTTTTTAGGAACTCTTCTCTTTGTTTGGTCGTTTTTATTGTAGAGAGAACGCCTCCTTGGTGGTGGACAAGAGTCTACAATTCGAAGAAGGGAATTACAGTATGTAATTGTTTTACTTACTCTATCTTTTTGAAAATCTATTGTTTTCCATTGTAAAATTTATCTAATTGTTTCTGAGAATAACTTTTGCAAACTACCTCTGTTCAGAACAAAGGCTGGAATGACATCTGCTGCAGAAAGCATCACCGATAGCCTTCGTCGAACTCGTCAGCTTATGGTTCAGGTCTGTTGATTGATTTATTATATTTCTTTGTAAAATTTTATATAGCATTTCATTTAAGGATGTGATGTTGATGAATATTTGTAGGAGGTGGAAAGAACTGCAACCACACTTGAGACTTTTGGTATGTTCCTAACTGCCCATCTAAAATCTTGCTAGTATAGTTTCCCTTTTGTACTGTTTATTTTCCAGTTGTTTTGTTCGATTTACTTTCGTTTATGTGTTTATATATCTCTTTGTTGATAAAAAATAAAAAATAAAAACAGATCAATTGTGTAAGTTCCCGTTTGGATTAACTTTTAGAAGTGTTTTTGTAAAAAGAATTTTTTTTTATAACCATTAAAAAAACACTTTTAAAAACTTTTAGAAGCTATCACAAATGGACAATTACACAAGTTGATCTGTTTTTTATCAACAAGAACACATAAAAGACTTTTGGTTTGCTGTCTGCATAGACTAGTTACTATCAGTTTATAGGCTTTATTATGTTATTGAATAAAAGCAGTCCCATTTTAGAGGTATCTGTATGGATTCTAAATTATGACAATGTTATCTAGAATTTCCAAATATATATGATACCTAAAGGGCTTGTCAATGCTATCTAGATGGTAAATTTACCTTCAGAATTTTTTATACTTTAGAAATGCATTCTTTTCTTATACGAGCCACACATGGTCCTCTACCCAGAGATTAAACATTATGGCAGGATTATAATTAAACGTTTCAAAGCTGTATTCTTATAATTGATATCGTTGGGACACTGTTATGATTGGGATTCTCTATGCTTCAGAAATGAATTATTTTCTTATCGGAGCCACACATGGTCCCTAACCCACAGACTTAACATTCTGGCAGAATTATTTTGAATTTTTCAAAGTTGTGTTGTTTCTTTCCCATAAAAAAAATTATTGTTCCTTACTTTAGATTAGTTCTTTGAAATTCAATCATAGAGCACCAGCCGATGAAATGCTTCTGAATCAATTCAGAGATAAAAAAAAATGTGTTTTGGAACTTTGGTTAGCAGGAGCTAACATTATGAGTGCATTTGGTTTATATAGAGGAATCAACTGGAGTGTTAAAAAAGGCAGAAAGTGAATACAAGGGGCACCGCTCATTGTTGATGCGTACCAGAAACTTACTTTCCACAATGCAACGACAAGATGTAATGGACAGGTGGATTGATTATTTTTTGCTGCTTTTTCTCCAGGTGCAAAATAGTTAGTCTTAAGAAGCTAACAATGAAGTTACATATGGACAGGATTATACTGGGAGTTGGATTTTTCTTTTTCTCTCTTGCTGTTCTTTATGTCATTTCGAAACGTATTGGCCTACTGAAGTTGCAGAGAACAGTCACAGCTGCCATAAAAGCTGGCATGGTTAGGCAAGCGGAAAACATTCCCAGAGATATCCATCATGGTCAAAATCCAGCTCAACCCAACGAGGATTTAATTCACAGAGTGGAAGCTATGCGGGATGAGCTTTAATGAGGTTATTTAGTTGTTTGATTTATGTTAATATTACCATTGTGTTTATATATATATATATATTTCTTATTTGGAGTTGGTCTTTAGATTCTGTACATTTTTTCTGTTATTAGAATTAGAATATAGTATATTTTATTCCATAAACCTAGTAAAAATTAATGATAAACTAAGCTATCCTGCTCGGCTGAACATGCAACCACCCATGCTATGTATATCTTAAAAATTTATGTTTTCTTGCTTCTTTAAGATTTTGAATCTGAAGCTCAGTGAAAATTGATTTGGATTTGAAATTCAATTTTTAATCTATCTTAAAAATTCAGATGGATTGAAGTTCAATTTTCAAGCAAGAACATGTTTAAAATATATATTTCCTTTGAACTATTTTTATTCTCCAACAAAAAAGACACATCTTTAGTTAGTTCATTGGGTAAACAATGTCTTCTTTAGCTTTATCGTTCACTGAGTCTTGGAGAATTATGAAATTGGTTTACACTAGGCCGTTTTCTACACATGTTTGTGCTTCTATCTAATAGTTCTTCTTCATCATAATATACTATTTCCACATTTCATGACTTTGCCTAGTTTTAAGCATAATATATGAATCGGAGATCTTGTTATAAAAATGATCAAGCAGTTTTAGTTTCTAGTAGCACTTCTACCATTGTTTTTGGTTGCGCTAGTGATATGAGAAGTAAAATGAACTCATGAATATGAATGTATGAAAAATAAAATAACACTTATCTTAATTTTTATATATACATAGCATGTGATTTGCCTTTTTTTTTATTAAATGAAGTTTACCTTTGGAAAAAAAAATCCAGAGGTTATTAACTCGTTAGACATTAGTGTTTACTTTCACTTGGTTTTAGGTACAAGCCTCACATCTGAAAATTCAAAATTGAAGTGAACTGAACAGCCTTTTCTTTTTCACTGTGTGACACAGTCCATCTTGCATCTTTTCCTGGGTTTGGAACTTAGATCTAAAGCTGTTGCTTCAACAACATAAACTGCCGAGGGTTAAAGACATTTTTGGTGATTGATGCCATTCTTGCTGGCATTTTTGGTTTGCAATTGCTTCTTTTCTGGCATTTTTGGTATTCAGTTTCCAATCCAAATGTTAAAGAGTTGTAAATTTACTCTCAACTCAAATGACTATAGTTGAAGTAGATTCTCCCTTAGGACTATATGGATGTAACGTGTTTGTTTCCGATTAAAAAAATGAAATATTAAAATTTATTTATATAAATATTTATTAATACTTTTAAGATTCAATTTCTTATTCACCCAAACATTATTTTAAATAAGTGAATACTCCATTTTAATTATCTCGTATAAGAGAACATGTATCCACCAAACTCGTTCTAAATATGAGGTGTGTCTCATTCAAATAAGGCTCTCAAATGGCCATTTAATATGCCAATTATCCGCATTTTTTTCCAACATTTTTTATGACCGCAAAAACCCAATTCGTATGTTAAGATTTGTGATGGATATTAAAAGGCACATTGGACCATACTTTCTATTCTACCCAAAAAAAAAAAGGAAAAAGGAAATTAATGTGTGGTAATAATAAGATCCTTGATAGCATAGCAGAGGGCTCCTTATTTGCCCCTACATTGCATTCATAGCACATTTACTGAAACATGCATGTGCATTCTTCCAAAAACTTTACCATTTGTGGAATGGATATAATTAAATGTGTGAAAATAACATTCTTGTTTTCTATTATAATAAATCAGATCCAGAGGTAATATATATTTATTTTTTAACCTTTGACATTTGGGTTTCTTTAAAATTCAAAAAGTTATAATTTAATCAGAGGATTAACAGTAAGTTTTTTTTTTTTAATTTGTTACATTTAATCATGGATTAGATAAGTGCATCACAGACATGATCAAGAAGGATTGACTTTTCTGCAACTTTTGCTCTCAACAGTCAACACAAACAAAACAGTTTTCCATATTTGACAATGAAACATAATACTGTAAAGATTTGGAAATCCCCTTCCACAGTCAGTCAGGTCCTAGACTTCACTACAGCAAATAAGATTGGAGGCTGTTAGCTCACTTTAATTGATTCAATTAAGTTGCCAAAACCATAAAATCTAAATATTGTACAAATTATTCCAATAAAAGCTACTGACACCAAGAAAACGAGGCAAAATATATTTTGATCCATGTAGTTTTTTTGGGAAATTCTCATTTCGTACTTTTATATTCTTTTAATTCATTTTTTTGTTAAAAAAATATTCGTTTTTAATCCTTCAAATGTTTTGATTGTTAGTTGATTTAATGTTTAGCTCATATGATCGTTAACTTTATTGTAAGATAAAAAAAATGGGGTAAGTTTATAAACATAATCAAATTTAGAGTCAAGTCATCCAAGTGTTAAAAAACGTTCACACAGGATTAAAATGAATATTTCAAACTACTAGAGTTAAAATGTCGGTATTAAAACTACATGGACTAAATGGAAACCTATACTAAATTACAAGGACCAATATGTATATTTTGACCCCAAAAAAAATAAAATGAAGGAACTTATCCGGGTTTTTTCTCCGAAAAAACGAAAGAAAAATGTATTTATTTACCATTTAACCAAAACCAATTGTATAAATATAGATGCCCAATCTCACTCATTCTACTAGAAAAGAACTGTTATTACATCATTGCTAAAGATTACCCAGTATGACTAGATCAATATCCTCTCTATAACAATAAATAAGAGACCTTTGGTTTGGCAATCCTGTTGTCTCCATCAACAACTTGATGGAATCACTGCCTAATATTATTATATTTTGCGGAAATTTCAGAGTCCAACAACTTAAAAAACTAATAGAATTTGAGTCATTCACGATCTTCATTTGTAGGGAATCTAGATATCTGATATCTTTATGTCTGGAATCTGTATATAAGACATTTTTTGATTAGTGTATTTATTTGACGAGATTTGTTTATGAGAATCTTTTGAGTGTGATAGAGTTCAATATTGCCCAATCTTTAAAAAGACTTAATTTAAAATATTTTCACATATAACATGCTTTTGTTTAACGAATTCATAATATAAATTTACGATAGACAATCTGGGATATTAATTAAATATTCTTTTAGAAAATATATATTTTAAAATTAATTTAATTGTATATATAGAAAATAAATATTAAAAAATATAAATTTTAATGATAAGTAAAATATTTAATACACTAGTTAATTTGTAAACTAAATAATAAATTAGGAATAAATTTAAATCTTATAGGAATCTTTCTAAATCCATAAATTTTGGTGGAAATAAAAAGCATCCTAAGATGTCTATTGGATGGGCATATTAAGATGTCTTAGATTCTATGAATATTTAAGTATCTTAAAATAGCATGAGAATAAGAAGATTAAAGATGGACATCTAAAGATTCCCACCAAATGACAAGGGCTCTCAATAATAATACATAATTTCTTATTTCATACTATTCTTAGACAATGAAACCGTGATGAAATATTTCCTCATTCACAAAATGTAGCTTCATTTTCGTTTTTTATTCGACGCCCTCTGAGTTTGAAATGTGACGAAGTAAGGTGCCAAACATTTTTCTTCCACAAACCTTTCTTTTATCCTAATTCTCTCATTAGTCTTCCCTTAGTGGGAGTTTCTTTTGATTTTTTTCATCTCGTAAAGATGAAATATAGACCCGATAAATCTTTTAAACCAGTGACTATACTGTTAGACCAAGATGAAATATAGACCCGATAAATCTTTTAAACCAGTGACTATACTGTTAGACCAGGACGATCGGTCCCTTCAATTTTTGACTGGTGTGCAAGCACAATAACAAAATTAAAAACACAAAAAAATTAAAAATATCTGATGAAGGTTAAAATTCTGAGTTTGACCCACCACGCCCCACAAGGCCATTATTTAATTTTTAGGGAAAACTTATAATCAATACTCTGCAAAGGGGAAAATGAGTAAAAGAAATCAAGATAGAAAAAAAAAAAATTGGGTGGGAAATGAAGAAACACTTTTCAGTATATAATTATGAATCCAACACAAGTATATTCCGATTCTTGAGAGAATTTGTAGATCAAAATAATAATTATTATTTTGATTCATGAAGTTTACCATTATTTTTAATTAACTTTTTAACTTTTTTTTTTTATTTTAGATTTTTAAGTTTTAAAAATTCCAAGTTCAGTATTTACTATTAAAACTAGAGTTAAAATTAAATTTCAAAAAAAATTGATGACATTGTCTGTTTAGTTGTTGATTAACATAAATTTTATTGACTAAAATATAAAATTTATGTTGTAATAAAATGAATGGTCCTTATGTCTCTAGACTATGATGTTTAAAAACCTCATTATAATTCGATTATATGAATGCATATATAATTATTTTAAAAAAAAATTGACCGCCTTTAAATATTTTGAAAATAATATCTAACATAACCATAGTTAAATTGGTTAGACACCTGATTTCTTTTTATGATATCGAAGATTCGAGTATGGTTATCCATTAATTTAATATAATATCTAAAAAGAAAAAGATATTGAACATTGGAAGTGGTCCATTATTTTTATTTATCTTGAATTCGTGTGTATTAATTTGAATGAGATTTTTTTTTATATAACAATTTGAATGAGATTTTAAACGTTAAAGTTTGTATTTTTTCCTTAGCAGGAACGGTAAAGATTGTGAAAGATGAGTAAGATAGAGCCATAGACCAAAACGTCAAATCAAATTTAATATTTTCGTTTCTTCTATAAATTTTTTTGAAGAAAAAAAATAAGAAATGAAATGAAAGGCTGTATCAATCATCCATTCCATGTGGGTTACTTTTGATTATTTTACAACTCTTCATGGCATTTACTTTTTGCCTTTGAGTGAGGAAGCAATGGGTAAAACCTCCGATTTCTCACTCATTCCAAAACACCATCACTTTATTCTCATTTATTTTGGAAATTTGGATAAACTGACCTCCAAAATCCACGATAAATGTTTATTGATCTCTAATATCAAATTAACTTTTTTGACCCTTTGATGATGTCACTTTGGTATGAAATATCAAAAATACCCTACACTTATCTTCTCTAAATTTCCACTCTACTTCTCTCTTCTCCAACTCTCCACTCAACTTTTCTCTTCTCCATTGATCTGTCATTCATCTCACTTTCTCCATTGATCTCTCATTCATCTCCCTTTCTCCATTGATGAAAGAATAAGGCGAAAATGTACGACGGAAGTTACTCGAATGAAAGATATTTCGAAAATCCATGGATTTCGCAAGGAAATCCGGACGAAACCTCCAGAATCCGGAAAATATATATATATTATTGAAATCCGGCCTTCCGGATTTGTAACCGGGGAGGGGGGCTGGCCCCCCAATTTTATTTTATTTTTTTCGGATTCCGGAGATCCCCACAACTTTTTTTTAATTTTTTTTTCCGTATTCCGGAAGTGGCCCCTCAAATTTTTATTTTTTTTTCCGGAGGTGTCCTCCGGAATCCGGAGGTGATCTCCGGTCCTTTGAAATCTGAATCCCCTTCAAAATCCGTAAAAAATTCGTAGATCGGAGGTTTTGGGATTTTTGAATTATAAGTTGTTGTATCTTTTCTTTCATCGTGTAGTCTTCTTTCTGTTGTTAAATATTGAAGGATGAGAAGTGAAATGAAGGATCAATGGAGATTAAAGATCAATGGAAGTTGAGAGTTTTGTTTAGAGAAGTTGAGAGGAGATTTTTTTCTTCTTTTTGGAATGAGAGGGGAGAGGATAGTGGAGAAGAGATTAAGAGTATATTAGAACTTTCACAACATTATGACATCATCATAAGGCCAAAAAGGTTAATATGAGAATGGGGTCAAAAAACATTTATTGTAGATTCTGGAGGTCATTTTACCCAAATTTCCATTTATTTTATGAGATAGATAAATGAGTCTTTCTACCCGTCTTTAGTATCGTTCATTCTCTTTTACCTATTCTGTTTTTTATTTTACAATTTCACATTAGATTCCGTTATGGTGTTTTCGTTATCTTGCATCCAAATAAACTAATATCATTTTTTTTATTAGCAAAAATGTTTTCTTAAGACCTTGCAAATGCAAACCCTATCCCTATAAGTACTTTTAAGGTTCCTAAATCATTTATATGATTATACCATTTTTTTTATTAAGTTAAGTTGTGACGTATCGTTCATATAATAGTTTCATCATTATAAATAAGTTAAAATTATTGTTTTACCCTAGTAATTATATATTGTATCTTTTAAATTAAAATTTTATAGGTTTATTGAAATTTGAAAGAAAAATATAAAATTGGCAGTCCATCTGTTTGGAAGCTCCCATAAAATAATGTACTTTTATGGAATAAAGTTGATGAAAGAAAACCATTAGTATTTGAATTTATCAGCTTTTCTTTCTTCTATTCTATTTTCAATTGCATGTCAAGTCTTTTCAGATTCCAAAGCCTTTTTTGGGTCCACCAACTGCTATATGACTATACAAAAACTCTCCCTCTCTCTGAAAAAGGGCCCTAAAATTACCCAACTCTTTGACTCTTTAACCTTCTATTTATCTTCATTCACTTCCTTTCCCATCAATCTACTTTTCTTTGTTCATTTCTTTTTGGGATTAAAAAAATCATTTAAAACCTTGTAATTTACTCTCTTTTTTTTTTTTTTTTTAAATTACAAAACTACAAAAACAATCTAATGCAAACTTAATACTAATAATAAAATGAAATATCAAATCGTAGAGATGAAAAATAAGCTTCACTCTTCACTTGAATTGCCATATTTTATTCCTTCCAAATGCTAAAAAAAACTACTTGAATTATTTCAAAATGATAGATATTGTAATTGGAAATTAGATTCCAATGGAGAAAAAAATAATTGTCAAATAGAGAATAGAGCATTAAACAACAAAGAAAAGAAGATTGGAGTGGAGACACAAAGGGGGGCTCACCAAACACATAAATGGTGGGATGCATCCCCATCTCCCATTCTTAATAAATATATGAGATATTGCAATTTGGTCAATTATTTATCAAACTAAATGACAAATTACCCATTTTAATTTCTAAATTTTGATTTCAACTTCTCAAACACCACCCCTAATCATTTATATAACTTTTTTTAAAAAAATTTGATAGAATGAGAATTCAAGACAAAAAAAATCCAATTAAATCTTAAGAACTTTTTTGTCAAGAATTTAAAAGAGAAACTTATTTTTTTTTATATAAATTTCAGTGCTTTGAAAATAATAAAAGAACTATAGAGAATTTTAATTAAAGAGTGACTTGTTAAAAAAATAATAATGAATAGACCCATATTCGTATAGTTGTTAAATTAAAATATCTTCTAATCTCATTCATCATTATAGTATCTTTGTTATTCATTAAAATTTCATGTATAGTATATAATATTGATAATAAGAAGAAAAAAAGGATCAAGTAGTAATTTACCACAGAACCAATGAGACTCGACAAATAGTATATATTTTAGAAAATTAAAAAATTGGATAATCCAAGAGTGGAAATGGAAGAGGGGCCCATCAGTTTGGTAAATAGAGAGAGAGGGGAATCCACATTACAATTTACAACAACAAGTGGGCTTACCAAACTTCCCCTTTCACTCACACACACACACACACACACCAAAAATAGAGAATTTTTTTTTATCAAATTTAGTTTACAAACTTCAAATTTTCTCATCATTCAAACACTCTCTCTTATTTTCTCTTTGTTTCTAATTCTCTACCATTGTTACCAACAATATATATAATATATTTTTTTTTTCCATTTTCTCAGGAAAATGTTAATAATACTTTTAATGAAAAATTAAGTAAGAGAGAGAGAAAGTATTACATAGAGAGAGAGAAATTGAGTGAAATTAACGCCAAGCAGAAGCAACGGTGAGAGTACGACCCATCCAACCAAAACAAATCCCACCATTTTCTTCCTTCACTGTAAAACCCGGGTTCACTCGGTAACCCGAACTCAGCATCGATTCCGCGATACTCCGACTCATAGGCTTCGATCGGAACCCGGCCATTCCCATCCTAGCCCTCCATTTACCCGACACTTCATTTCTTTCGACCCTCTCCCTCCCTTCACATGCAAGGGAATTCCCCAGTTTCCGACCCAGCCCGGCCTCCACCGTTATTCGGTCGGGGTGTTCGCGCTGGGCCGTGGATTCTATCGAATCGAACAACGATCCGTAATAAACGATTGATTCCGCCACCCGGGCCACAAATGGCGCCGTGTTTGTATTCATTTCCTGCTCCATCAACGTCACCACACTTGGACCCAAACCCTTCACTCGCCGGAGAAGCTCGTCGCGGGGATTCTCTGTCGACACGCTCTCGTCCGGCATCCGATATAATTTAAAAGCGAAATTCACGGCAAGCGGTTCGTTCGGTTCGCACCCGAGTGATTCTCGGCTCAGATCGGCGAGTCTCTGTCTCACGACATTGAATTCGAAGCTAACGCCGACCTGCTCGGCGAGTTTAGTCAGCGAATCGCCGACAATCTTCAACTTCTCGTCATTATCGACGCCTATACCAATACCGTTTTCCGCGACGGCCGTGAGCTTGACGGCCAGCTTACCTTTCTGACGAGATGAGAGAAGATGAAGAAGATTCTGATACTGACCACCTTGACCAATATCAAAATCCACCACATGAAATTTAGAACAAAAGTTTCGATTTTGATCTTCCTCCTCTCCTCCAATCCCTTCAAGAATAGCAAGATTCGCCGCCATGAAAGCGAGTTTAAAACAAGGAGAAACATCATAGAGCAATTGGGTCGCCGCCGAATGTTCAGACTTAAAAAGCTCGGTCACCGGCGGGGGATTTTCGGTAGGATTTGCACGCGATTTCAGAGCCGAAACCATATATTTCGTTAATCTTTGAACAGAATTACCTTTAGAATTCGAAAATCTCGAGACAGGAGCAAGAATCTCATCTACAGCCTCCAATTTCCCTTCTGAAATAGCCGTAGCGCCTTCCATAACAGACTGTTTCCAGCAATCAGAAGCCGGGGAAGCGACCGAAGAAGACGCCGAAGACGAAGCAGAGGAGGTAGGCGAAGTCGAAACCGGGTTCGGACTCGGGCTAGGACTGATCAGATTATAAATAGTCTCACACCAAGCACTGCTGCCGGAATTAGTAATAACAGAGACATCATCGCTTCCATCATCATCTTCATCAATATCTTCAAGAAGCTGTTTTTCCAGTTCTTGAAGACGATGATTCATAATCTTCTTCTCCGAATCCTGAACCGAAGAAAACGTAGAAACCGAAACCGGCTGTTGTTGTTGCTGACGGAGTTGATGAAGAAGGGCTCCAGAACTAGGAGGAAGAGACATGGTAGAATATAAATCAAAGTTAGATGATAAAGGAGAAATCGGAATAAAAGAATTTCTGGGTTTAACAGAACGAAGAAAGAGATTATTGAGAGATTGATTTTGATTATG
The DNA here is from genome assembly GCA_028015215.1 of Gynostemma pentaphyllum. NCBI lineage: Eukaryota > Viridiplantae > Streptophyta > Magnoliopsida > Cucurbitales > Cucurbitaceae > Gynostemma > Gynostemma pentaphyllum. The sequence goes on along the minus strand of CM051351.1, from coordinate 775,383 downwards.
ATAATGATAATGATGGGTTTGAAGATCAGTGAGATTTCTTTTGCCAAGGATTTGACGAGAGATCTGAGAAGAAGATGACGAAGAAGTGGGATCGATGAAATTAGAATTGGATTGAAATTGAGAACGGAAAGTGTTGGTTGATTGAGATGGATTAGCCATAGATCTGCCGCCAACGGTAAAGAAATCCGGAGCTCCACCGCCGGAAAACCCAGATTGCATTTTTTATTTCTCTCTCTAAAAAATCTGTCTTTTCAGATTCGAAAAAGGAAAGAAAGAATATGAAAAATTAATCAATGCCTTGCCATCAGTTAAAAGCTCTGAAAAACAGCATGAGAGAGAGAGAAACAGAGGAGAGTTTATTTCTGTTACTTGCTCTGCTCTGTGAATATAATATAACGGATGAAAGATTTGAGAGAGAGAGAGAGAGAGAGAGAAAAGTCTCAACTTTCAAGCATCTAATATAACTCTCCTCAAAAGAAGAAGAAGAAAACTCTGTTTTTTATTTCAAAAAAATAACTTTATGTTTTTTTTCTTATCAAATTTTATTATAATTATAATTTTTTTTGTTAAATTAGTAATTATTATTTTTTTTAAATAAGTTTTTTAAATATAGTATTTCTCAAATAGAGATTATATAAATCTGAAATGTAATTTTTGAAATATTTTAAAATATTTATTATTTTTAACATTATTCATAAAAAATTCGTTTCCTATCAAAAAAAAAAAAAAAACATTATTCATAAAAAAACAAGTGTCAATTCTCTAAAAAAAATTGTTTAGATTTGTAATCACTACCGGTTAATAGTCATTCCATGAGATTTTTTTTTTTTTTGAGTTATTCCATGAGATTGTTGACACGTTAAAAATTTATTATAATATTTTGTATGTTAAAAAAAAAAAAAAGAGGAGGAGAGATCTGGGGCGTTGGATGGAGAAGGAGGAATGGGTTCGGTGGAGACAGTTAAGAAGAATATGTATGTGGTGATAAAACTAGGTAGACCCATCCTCCTTACTTTTCACGAAACCTTTTTCTTCTCCCCCAACGCCCCTCTTCTGCGCGTGTGTTTTCTAATAAATACAAATTTTTTATTTCTCTCTCTTTTTTATTTGATATACCAAAAAAAAAAAAAATTATGATTTTATTCCGTTAATTATACATTTAAAAAATAATAATCATTGAATGAATGTATGAGTTGTTACCTTATGCGTTACTAAAATAAATACCGAGCATTTATTTGCACCCTTCCGGATTCATTCATTGAATCAAGATCATTTATTTCTTATATTTTGATTATTCCTAATTTTTTATTTTATGTTGTTTTTATTTATTATAATTTATTTGCACCCTGAATGTTTTTATTAATGAATTTTTTTTTTATTTTGTAATTTACTTTTCAAAAACATTTTGAATTAATTACACTAATAACCAATTTAATTCACCTAATTTCAGTTTTAATGGTTGCTTCACATTAATATCATATTTACCCATAAAACACCATTTATGGTGGCGATTTTGGTGGATTCCGATTTAAGTGTTACCTTATTACCCTTTTATCTCTCCTAATAACTATGCCTCATTAATTACATATCATTTAATAGATCAGGGGTATGTTTCGTCTTTTCACAATGTAATTTAATTTTTCTAGTGGTGGTTTTGGGTAGTTTTGATTTATATATAAAATCTTGTGTTTTTTTGAAATAAACAAAATTAATGTGTCCATTACTGAAATTAACCCAAACATTTTTTGTCAAATTATAAAAATTAAAAAAATAGTTTTCGGGAAAAACACACTTTTGGTCCCTGAGTTTTGGGTTTGTTTACCATCTGGTCCCTGAGTTTTCAAAACCGACATTTATACCCCTAAGTTTTCGTTTTGTTGTCAAACTCGTCCCTGCCGTCAAAAGTTTGTTAAGTATTTAACAGAAAGCTGACGTGTCAATTTTATATTAATTTTGATGATGACTGGGTATTATTTAATTATTTTTAATGCTGAGGTGGCGTTAGTTAATTATTATTAATATAATTATATATGGTTAATGTGGCAAAAAAATTAAATAAATCTATTTCTATAAATTTAATATTAACTTAAACACATTATCATTATGCTTATGTTATTTTTTATCTTCATAATTTTTTTTATCTTCTTCAAAAACATTAACAAAAAAAGAAAAACCATATCTCAGCCCTAAGTTCTCTAATCGTTCTCTTCTTCATCTATGGCCGTCATGAAGCACCAGTTCCCACCGCAAGAATCTCAAGGCGCAAGTAAAATGCAAATGTTTGTTTTGAGTTTTTTTCCCAGAAATCTTCATGTGTTGTAAAGATTTTTTTTTTAATTTAATAAAGATGATGTTATTTACTTAATATTTTTGCTAAACATGTAAAGAAATATATACTTATTTTTAAGATATGATTTAGGAAGATGATTGATGATGAATAAAATAAGAACGGTAATAAAAAAAATTGTTTAATGATTTTCATTTTTTTTAAGACCGTTTAATAATTTTGTTAAGAAAACTAATTTATTAAAAAATATTCAATTAAATTTTATTTTCCACATCAGTAAATATTATTAATATAAAATTAAGAAATTAATGTCTCGTCAGTTTAAAAATTAATTAAATAATAACAAGTCATCATCAATATGGACACCTCATCTTTCTGTTAAATACTTAACAGACTTTTGATGGCAGGGATGAGTTTGACAACAAAACGAAAACTCAAGGGTATTAGTGTCGGTTTTGAAAACTCAGGGACCAAATGGTAAACAAACCCAAAACTCATGGACCAAAAGTGTCTTTTTCCCATAGTTTTCAAAGGTCCGTTTTTATTTTCAAATTTAACTTATATTTTAATGTATTTAAAACGTTGAGACTATGTAAAAAGATCTCACAGTTATTGATAAATCTTCCCATATCTGACATTTTACAAAATTAGCTACTATTTTATAGGAAATATGACAGTTGCTTTTATGTGGAGGGCAGAATCTGTCTTTTCCATCCCATCATAAACGACGCGTGGATGCATGATGGGTATCGATGAATTTTTTTTGTCCAGCACATAAAAACGTTTTTATTTTGGATACATATGAAATTAACACTAGTTTTATTTGGTAAAATATTAACATGGTAATGTGTAATCATTCTTTTCAAATGTATTATCATTAAAGTGATATATTATTTTAATTTAAATATTAATTAAGATTTTCTAACTTAAAACAAATAATTTATATATTACTTTAATTTAAATGATTATATTACATAATTATTTAAATAATATTAAATACATAATATGATTCTAACAAGATATAGAACAAAACATATATTAAATACTGATTTGGTAATTCTTAAAAGAGATACTATGGTAATTTTCCAAATCCTGCATATGGTTTTGTTTTTAAACCCACCAATTTTGGTGGGATTTGAAATGGATTTTTTTTTTTATATATGGGCATCTTATTCTTGAGTGCCTTTTATTTTCTAACCATAAATATTTGGATCACCAATAACTGAACATGGTAATTTATAGGGTTAAATGCACCAGTGACCCCTGCACTTTCACTCATTCTCAATTTACACCCCTGCATTATCAATTTTGTATTTTTCACCCCTACACTTTCTTCATTCCAATTTTTGTCCAATTAAAACGCTAAAGTTAATAGACCTCTTTTTTTTATTTCAATGGATATGTGAAAAGACTATTATAGCCATCATTTAACTCTGGTGAAACTCACAGACCTCTTCTCCTCCTCGCTTCCTTCCTTTCGCCATTGAAAAATATTGAAGACCTTCATGAATTTCTTCTCCATGGTTTTTTGTCATTTGCCAGTGAAGACCATACCGGTGAGCTTGATTCCTTTGTCCCCAAATATGCTTGAACTGAGAGACTAAAAAGGGATCATTTTGGAACAGAGTAACAAAATAAATTTTGAACATAAGTTCCAGATTGTTTAGAGACCAAGAAATATTGACATTCTAATATTTTTCATCTTGAAAAATCGTTGTCTCATTTGTAATCTTCAAATTACATTATTAATAAAAAAAAAAACTGAATCTTCCCAAAAGATGTTGCAAACTGATGTCCAAAATACGCCAATACTCTCTCAAAATATGCCTAAAACTGCTGTAAAACTCTGCTCCACGAATGAAGATCCAGCTATCAGAAATTGGAAACTAAATTGAATGAAAATACCTGAAGAATCATTGATGTCTTTCAATTTAATGCAACCAGTCACAGAAAAACGTGAGGGATGAGATGAAAATTTGAGGGAAATTTCAAAAACAAAAATTTGAATGAACATCTGACAGAGACGAACATGGAGGCGTTCACTTGACAAATAGGCCTTCTTCGCAAGCTAATTTCTTGTTGGATGCTTGAGAGACGCGCTTCTTCGAACAAAAGAAGGAAGATGGTAAAGTAGAAAGTAATTTGATCACAAACGTGATTTTCTTTGCAGGTGATTTCTTGATTAATTAATCTAGAAGATGCCCTTTTCTTAGACCGTGGAGTAATTTGATGAGAGAGAGTAATTTGGGGATGAAGAAATTTGGTGAATAAGGGGAGGTTATTAATGTCTTTTCCCATGGCTCTGAGAATAAAAATTAATAAAAAAAATATTATGGTCTGTTATATATGGATGGTTAATTGGATGGAAATTGGAAAGAATAAAGTGCAGGAGTGAAAAAAAACTAAATTTAAAGTACAGGGGTGTAAATTAAGAAAGTTTGAAAGTGCAAGGGTCACTGGTGCATTTAACCCTAATTTATATACCTATTTTTTGGATTGAAATAATTTCCATTAAGTGAACGGCCCTTACTTTTTAAATATAAAAAAATTCCAATTTATTATCAACGAAACTATTTTTTTTAAGATTTAACACACACTTACTTAAGGGTTTGTTAAAACTATCTTTATTTTTTAAAAAATTTGATAATTATGATTATAAAATAATGTATTTTAAAAACATAAAATCAAGATTGGGAGATAAAAATAAAATATTGATTTAAATTAATAAAATATTGTTTTGAAGGATTTAATTTCATCATATTTATCTAGCTGAGCATGTCTCAGATGGTTAGATATTTATTCGTTTCTCGTATGTTGAAGATTCGAATTTCCACTAACTTGATGTAATATTTTTTTTAAATTCATTCTCCTTAAAATTTCTTCTATCTCCTAATTACTTATACCAATAATTTTTTAGAAAAAGATTTTAAACGAAAAAAAAAATTATATATATATTATATGATGAGAGATATAGAATAATATGAAAAATAAAAACAAAAACAAAATTGCATAAGCGTCTGAATTATTTGCAATTATCCAATATCACTTCTTATCTAAAAAAAAACAAATTCAGTGCCACATTTTGAGGGCACGCGCTTTAAGGGGCCGTGTTGAGGGAAAGAAGAAGAAAACTGGAATGAATGAAAAAGAAGCCAAACCGGAAGTGATAGTCTGACATGTCAGTTATTTTTCAAAAATTAAAATATAAATACAAAATTAAAGTTTTTTATGAAATAAAAGGTCATAGAATTACCAACATGAACATAACTCAAGTGATTAGGCATTTGTTTTCTTTCCATGAGATCGAAGGTTCGAGACTCCCGTCTTTAATTTGACGTAATATATATAAAAAAGAAAGTAAGAAAGCTCATAGAATTGAAATTGAATGAACAGACAAATAGAGCTATACACGTGTACAAATAAGAAACGAACATTCATTCAATACTTTGTCACAGCCACGTTGGATTAAACTTTCTTCAACGAAGTTTTCACTCTTTGGGGGTTTACCGGTTACCGACACCAGTCAGTTACCGCGTTGAGAATTTCAATTTCCCACTACGTTCGGCAACCCCTAATCACACAAACTTCAAAGTATTTTCTTTATTTTTTTCCACTCAAAATTTGAAGCAATAGGCTAAAAAATCTAGCTCAAAGATTATTATCTTGAAAAAAAATTATAATAGAAAATACTCTTTTCTAATTTTTATACGTGTTCAATTTATATCAGATAAATATTTTATTATGATTCATATATTTATATTTGAGACGTCGTATATTTATCACACACTTGTATATTTTATGTAATAGAAATTAGACATGTATAAAAGTTAGAGAAAAATCTTACTTAAAGATGAATAGGCAAGTGTTTTCTAATAATATTTATTAGGGTTATATTTTATTATTTGGATATGATTATTTATTTAGCTAGTTTTCGGTTATTTTTGGGTGTTAATTTTTTTTTCTTTTTTGAAAAAAAAAGTTTAGTTAATTTTAACCGGGTAGAAAATAGTTAACTTTTAATGCATTTTAAAGCGTACATCAAATCCCAAGCTCCCCATGTGCAATGAATTTTATATAAATTAGTTTTATATAATAAATTCACTCTATTTATTACAATGGCAGGACCTTTTCAAAAATTGAAGAGAATTTAATTTCATTAATAATATAATTTGCCATTAATTTCTTGAGATTGATGAAGGGGTAAATTTTTACTTTCATTAACATATTATTATTTTTTCACTTATAGCAATCTCTTCCAAGAGCCACATTCTTTTTTTTTTCAAGAGATAAAACTTATATCTGATGCATCACCTCTTTTCAATCCGTCGTGTCCTTTCGAAGAATTAATATGATTAATCAAATAACCATTAATATGTTTATAAATAAATAACTCTCACATGTTTATAAACAATAGAATTAGTCAATCAGATCATAGCTAATTAGTTAAAACATATAGTTTCACCATAAATAGAGTGGTTCAATCTCCACCCCCAATAGTCTGTATAAAAAAAACTCCCATCCGTTTATAAATAAATAACTTTCCATAACACAATTTCTTAGGATAGGTTTTAAGTGATTTTATTGGAGAAATGTTTGTTTATTTAAATCTAAATAGAGCATATTTAATGAGTGATAACTAAAAATCAATGGTGTGATCAACCTCGATCATAATTAATTAAGGATTTAGGATCCGTTTGGCATAGCTTCTCCTAAAAATGTTTTGAGTTAAAGATTTTAAAAGAAATACTAATTAAGTATTTTAAGTGAAATACTTGTTTATAAACATTTTTGGAAGAAACATTTAATTAGTATTTCTCTTACATTGTTTAACTCAAAACATTTTTAGGAGAAGCTACGTCAAACGGACCCTTACAAGTCTACTTATACTTTCTAAATGATTTGAAGGTTCAAATCTTTCTTTACCCTGTGGAATCCGGACGATTGCCTGGTGTGGATGGTGGAAAAAAATCACGAGCATCTTGAACGTGTTTTGATTACCCTGTGGCATGTGTGGAATCTGAGAAATAACAAGGCTTTCCAAGGTTCGTCAACATCTGTCAAAGAATCTATTAGTAAGATCTTGGGTTGGGAACAATAGTTTTTGGAATACAAAAATAATAATCCTTGCAATGTAAAAAGGACCAGTCCTACCTCTGATTGGATCCCCCCATTTCTGGTACGCTTAAATCGAATGTGTATCTTTGCTATTCACTCGATAATCAACAAGGGGGTGTTGGATGGGTTTCGCGAAACCATGAAGGTCATGTGTTGAGGAGTGGGTCGCTCTGTGATAAACTTTTCTTCTCTCCCCAAATTTATGGAAGCCCTAGCTGTGGAAGAAGGAATTAGAAATCTGAAAGAGGAAGATGGAATTATCATGGTTGAATCTGATTGTCTGGAAGTGGTGAATTTGATCAATAAATCCAAATCAGATCTCACTGAAGTTATGGACATCATCGTTAAAATTTGGGATCGAGCTGAGAATCTTCTAATTTCTGGTTTCAAACACTGCCCCCAAGCTCAGAATACAATGGCGCATCGCCTTGCCAAGCATGCAATAAGTTCCGGCTCTTCGTTTTCGTGGGAGAATACCCTTCCTCCATGGGAGGAGCTTTCTGATACGAGAGCTTAAGTTTTTTGTTCTTTCGTTTTCTTTTTGTTGTTTGTCTTTGTTTTGCCTTCGTAATAAAAAAAAAAAAAATCTTTCTTTACCCAATTTAATGAATCTTAAAAGGAAAAGGAAAAAAAACTAAAAAACTATTATATTCTTCAAAATGAAAGGACATGGAAAATTAACAATTTTTTATCAATTGAAACGATAGATTTCATAATAATATTATTTTTGTCTTCAATTTATTGATTGAATTAATTTTTTTTAATTAAAGTCTATACAAAACACATTTTTAAACCAAGTCTTCAAACCGTAAGACTACTCCAAATGTCAGCAATGGAATCTTTGCGTGTCAATTGAAAAGAAAGTTGATGCAAATAAGATTAATAAGTAATATTGTGTTTATCTTTTCCATTAATAATTCCAATTGAGGTGTTGCTTTTGACAAACATAAGATAAGTTTTTTGTAATTTAAAAAATATAAATAAGTTTTTAGATTTGAAATTTTGCATTGTATAAAAATCTTTCATGAGATGCTTAGAATACTAATATGTCATAAATAACCATTAAATCTAGTCAACTAGTTTTATAAATTTTTGTAGCGATCCAAACTAAATCAACCCAATATTATTATACTATATATATAATATAGTTGAATTTTTAAATATTAATCAAAATTTGATGAAATGAAAAATAGGATGGATCTTTAACCTTATTTTATTATATCTGTATAATTATAACAAGACTTTTAATAATTTTATTATTTGTAATTCATGTTTTAACTGTTATATTGGACTTTTGATGAATAAAAATTAGTTCTACGGTTTTTTAGGGTTGTTTTTTAGACTTGTTGAACTTGACATGATGTAAAAAAATAAATTTTCAATACATTTTTTACCTATTTTGCTCTCTTAATTTTATAATAATAGTTTAATAGAATTTTATCCCCTTAAAAATAATTCTAGGATCCAGCCCCTAGATAATGAGAGAGGGGTTTTCGATATGGGGTTTGATCATAATTATAAATAATGGTTTCATAGCACTCTATGGAATATGTTCTATGCAAAAATCAATTTAATAACGCATGGAATAACTTTTAAAGACATTTTGAAATAGCACACTTTAATATGGAAAGAGAGAAATTGAGCTTAGATTAAATTTAGTTGTTTTTTTAAGCACTTGCTCTTTTTTTTATGAGGTAGAAAGATCGAGTCTCCCTCCATGTAATATCTACTAAAAAAATCTAGGGTTAATTTTAGCATTGGATAAATTAATGTTGTTTATTTAAAAAAAACACAATCTTTTATATATATATCAAAACTACTCAAAACCACCACCAGGAAAATTAAATTACATTGTGAAAAGACGAAATACACCCCGATAATTTTTCCTTAATTAAATGATATGTAATTAATGAGATATAGTTATTAGGAGAGATAAAAGGGTAATACAGTAAACACTAAAATCGCAATCCACCATATTTTATGGGTAAATCTAATATTGATATGAAACAACCATTAACATTAAAACTGAAATTAGGTGAATTAAATTGATTATTAGTGTAATTAATTCAAAAATCTATTATTTTATTTCGAAATTATTAAATATTTTAAGATTTGTGGCAAAGTTAAATTAAGAAAGATAATTGCAAAATGGGTAGCCTGTGGGCAAAATCTGAAAGAGGAAGTTTGTTACCAACTAACCAACTTTCTCTTCCTCTTTTTTTTCCCTTGAAAAATATTGGCTAATTTGACACGTGTCAACTATCAACACATGGCTTACTCATCCCTGGCCTAACTCAAACTTTTGTTCATTTCACATTTTCTTTTCTAATTTTAATTTATTAAGTATTATATATTCGTAAAGAAAAAACAGATACCTTTTGAAGTCAAAATTAATCTAACATTCTTTACTTTCTAAATTGATGGGTTTTAATTCAAATCAAAATCTAAACGACTGATATATTTTTTATGAATTACAATTTAATCGAACCATAAAGTTAAACCGATTTTGTTTGTATATATTTTTATAATACAATGTTTCTAATTAAATCTTTAAGATTTATTTGACTATTCTTTGATTTATCTCTCTTTAGTCACATTATTTTCAATGGACATTTTTTTTAAAAAAATTAACTACTTTTTTTTCTTAAAATAAAATATACGTATTCAATTATTAGTTTTTGATTCCATTTACATTTAACATGTTTCTATATGACAAATTCATTTAAATAAAAATCTTACTAACAACAAAAAATAATTGTCGACATTTTAGAATATATTGTATACCAAATAGGATAATAAAAAAATTCACCAACCAATAAACCAAAACAATAATTTGCTTGATTTTTTGTAGGGAAAAAAATTCATTTTTCTTTGACATTTAAAAAAATGGAGAAAGATTGAGAAATTGTACCGAAGGGAAGAAATATTCTATTGTCCAATTTGTCAAAGCCTAAGGTTGCGGTAATAGTACCACTGCCAAATGTCCTATAATATATTATAATTCTTTAAATACTTAAAATTTGTTTGAAATGAGGGCAAATTCGTCATTTCGTATATCTTTGGCGTTTTGGGCACAACTTTATAGGAATTGGGAAGGACCCCAACAAGATTAATTAACAACCAGGCAATAAAGACTTAAGAAAAATTATAGGTGGTAACAAACTTTTAAGTATTATTTTTATATATGCCACATATTTATATTAGATTTACTTATTTTTAGATAGTCTAGTAATTTAATGATATTTCAGTAATATAAATTTACAATAATAATCTATCAGTAATGTAAATTTAATAATAATATTAAATTTATATCGACAATATGTAAATTCTAGTATTTAATTTATATCAGTAATGTAAAATATATCCATTATAATTTTCATAAAAAAATTGTGGGTTAATTATGAAAAAAAAAGATATTATGGTAATAACTCATGTCTCCATATGCGCATATCCTCATATGCTTGATAATTTTGATATTTTTCAAACTTTGTGGTTTTTTTGAAAACAGGGTATCAATATTGACTATGTGTGAAAATTGCATATAGATCAAATTGCAACTCGTAATTTTTTTACTAGAAAATGGTAAAAATAGATAATTTATTTTTAAAATCTAATTATTTTATTTTATAATAAAAAAATCATGAGTTATAAGGCATTACAAATAATATTTGAAAAAAATATAATTAATTTTGATGTATTCCATTCATATAATGCAATCTAAAATTACATTTTTCATTTATACATTTCATTCCTCGTATCAATGTGATATATACAATGTTTTTATTATCTTTTATTTTTATATTAGTGTTCATACTTTTTAGTTTTGTATCTTTTATCTTATGGATAGTTGTGATGTGAATTATATTAATTTTGATGAGAAGTGAACCTCCATTCACATTTTCAAACTTATTATCTCTGTTGCATATAAAATTGTAATAAACTTTAATAATTTCTTAATATTATTATTTGCTTAACTGATGAAATTAAAAATAATATGGAATAAAAAGAATAGAGAGAAGAAGAGAAGGGGGGAAGAATGGAAAAATAGGTAAAAGCCGAAAGACTACATTGTGAATTTTCTTCTTGTAAAACCTAAGCCTATCACTTAGTTTATATAGAAAAACCTAACCTAGATAATTAAGGAAAAGATATTCTAAATAAGAAAAGATAAATCTAATAGGAAAAGATAATTATCATAATGAATATGATAATTATCAAAGGAAACGAGATAAATAAGGTAAACATATCAAAATAGAATAAACTAATTTTTCTACCGAACCATCGCCGCGGCCACGAACCCTCGTTTCCACAACATCATTCCTCATCAAATCTCTATATTAACAAAACTAACCAAATTCAATCATATAAAAGACTATTAATAAACTAATACTTTTAAAAGTAACACTAGATAAACCTTATTTGAATTAACTTTTAAATTTTGTGAGCATGAAATTGAGTTTTAATTTAAAATCCATTCCTTTAATGGACGATTTCGTCTTTTCATCGTTCATAGTGCGGCGCTATTGGGTAACTCACAAACCGGGATTAGAACTTCATTTTTCTCAGTGTCTGACTCAACTTTTCTCACGCGCTTCCAAGGAGTTTGACGCACAAATGCTATCTTTGTTCAGTCTTGAAAGATAGCCAACACGCAATCTTATTTCGTCGGACAAATAATGGGACAAGTGGCATAAATCGGATGCCATTATCATCTGAAATCAACGACCCAAATTCAATATACTTTATAAAAATAAATAAGTATAATTTAGAAGCAGGTGTATTAAAGTGACTTTCAATAACTCTATAATGTATTGCATTGCAATCACATATAAATGGATATTTTATAGATATTATGAACCCCAACACACCTGAGTGGTTAGACATATGTCCATGTTTTTATAAGATTGAATTGAGTCTCCCTTCTACATATAAATATATATTTTATATGCATTATCAACCTCAACATAACTGAGTGGTTAATTATATACTCATGTTTTTATAAGATTAAATCTAGTCTCCCTTCTACATATAAATGAATATTTTATAGACATTGTCAACCTGAACATAGCTGAGTGGTTAGATATTCGCTCACATTTTTATAAGATTGAATCGATCCTCCCTTCTTTTAATTTGATATATAAGTGATTTTTTATTGTGAAATTATACCACATTGAAAGAAGCTGGGGGAGACTCAAATATTCAATTTTATGAGAGTATAAATATTTAACTAATTCAATCAAATACATAAATGTAATTTGACTTTAAATTGTTTTTAGAAAACTGTTAAGGGTTAAAATCGTCTGTTTGTAGGCCGCTTAAAATGGGTCAATTCGAAATGACTCAGACCTGATAAGTCAGTGTAAGGATGAATCAATTGCAAATGGGTCGAATGAAGACCAAATAAAGCCTAGTTCCGACTAGCAAAGCTAAACAAACCAACAACTCAAGAGGTATATAAGAGCAGCCAAACCATCAAATCAAGTAAGTGTACACACATCTAGACCTAATTTTCTGGGCGGCCCCTTATCCACCAACTAACTTGATCATCGGAGGGTCCTAGCGTACCACATCAATGCCCTCTAACCGTTTCTTTCATTTTCAGATAATCGGAGTCACCGAAACCAAACACGCGTCCTCACGTGCTCAACTGTGAGTAAAATCCCCCACGATAATTAAAAAAAAAATCAATGCGATTTTTTATATTAAAATATGATATTGGTTCATCCTAAGAAACTGTGTTTAATGTTGTATTCACTTAAATTGTATAGAATAAATCAAGAATCATTCTTTATGTAAGTCTCACATTTATATTATGAGTGATTTCTAACTTTAGGTTGAATTGACAATACCTCAAAAAGGTGAAGATTGAATTTGTTCCTTTTATCCATTTTTTAATAGCGTGTATCTTCATCATTATACTTGTGATACGTGTCACTCTAAAATTAAATTGGTTATAGCACGAATATTGGTATGTAAAATTAAGGGTTCTCCTCAATTCACAAATAGTTTAAGTAAAAATATTATAATAAAATTTATTCGGATTTCATAAATTTTTATTTTTATTGATTTGCATCTTAATTCCATTCCCGACAAATATATAGATTTAGAGCGTACTAAGAAATGCTTTAAGGAAAATTATTTCTCAAAACATTTTTTTTTCTACAAATCCTTTAAATATTATTAAAATTATTTTTCTATATTTAATGAAAATATGTTTTTTTAATTAATAAAGAATACTTTTAAAAATATCAAAGAAAACCTCGAACACACTATTACTTCTTTATATTCAATTATAGAGGTAAAATTATTGATTTTTCATTTTTTTTTGCTTTGGAAAAGTTTGACTTTTCATTTTTTTAAAGATATCACATAATTAAAATTAGGGAGGGAATATTCAAACATTTAACCTTAAGAAAAGAGAGTGAATATCTGATCAGTTGAGTTATGCTCAAATTAGCGTTTGACTTTTCACTTTGATAATAAAGATAAAAAATTATAAATAATAAATAAATGTTTTATTCTTCATGCTGGTTTCCTTCTTAATGGGATGAAAAAAGAAAAGAAAATTATGAATTAGTCCTCGGTCTTGGTCTTCGTAGAGTCTTTTAAAATTGTATATATCCTTACGTTTTAATAAAAAAAATTAAGTGTCTTAATAATTTTTTTAATGTATCAAGTTGGTTTATTTAATATAGGTTTGGTCTGAGAATCATTAGATTGGTGCCCACGAGCAAATTAAAGTCTAAGTTTGTTCCTAAAGAAATTTAGTTTCACAATAAAATTTATCTCCTGGAGTAAATGTATTATATATTACACTGGAATCATCACAAGGTGCACCAATATTTAATTGGAGTGTATTTAAAAGTGGTATTTTTTTAATATAAATTATTAAAATAGGAAAAAAATTCAGAATTTTCATGAATAACACATTCAATAAAATAATGAGAGAGCTTTCATTATTTTTAATGAAAAAACCAATCAAAATTGATTTTTTTTTTTAGTTTCAATTGAAAACGTTTCAATTAAAAATATAAAATATAATAATAACATTGATCGTTCATTAATATAAAGAGAAAAAATAATGAAAATAAATTTTCATTAATTTAATAAAACTTTAATTAAATATAATTTAATGGAAGATAAATAAGATATATATTTTTTAATTTCAAAACTTTTACTATGAAAAAAATCAATTCAAAAGATTGTAAGAAGGTGGAATTTCTATGTTTTTAGACTGTAGTAAAGTAATTGATGAAGAAACCTATCAAATCAATCTTCGATAAGCTCAGTTTCTAACTTATTCGTTTTTTAAGCTCGTCATATTTTTTTTTTGGGTTAATTTCAGTATTGGATAAATTAATATTGTTTATTTAAAAAAAACACAATCTTTTATATATATATCAAAACTACCCAAAACCACCACTAGAAAAATTAAATTACATTGTGAAACGACGAAACATACCCTGATAAATTTTCCTTTATTAAATGATATGTAATTAATGAGATATAGTTATTAGGAGAGATAAAAGGGTAATAAGGTAAATACTGAAATCGGAATCCACCAGAATCGCCACCATAAATGGTGTTTTATGGGTAAATCTGATATTAATTAATATGAAACAACCATTAAAACTGAAATTAGATGAATTAAAGTGGTTATTAATGTAATTAATTCTTTTTTTTTAATTATATTTAAAAATAATAATTATTCTTATAAAGTTATTTATGGTGTCAATTTAAACCATAAATTATTTTTAGAGAAATTATCACTGATCACAATTTTTGTCTTTTTGTGACTTAATTTTAAAAATAATATTTTTTATCGTTTTAGATAAAAAATAATAAAAATGTGACTTCTTTTAAAAATAACTTTTTTTTTCTTTCATTAATTTAATGAATTATTTTTAATAAATTTATTAATTTTCTTTTCACTTATATTATCGAATGATCAATATTATTATTGTTTCTTTTATATTTCTACTCCGGATATTTTATATTAAAATTCAATAATTTTTCAATTTTTATTAGTTTTTATGATTTTAGAAACTTTTATTAAATAATGAAAGTTCTTTCTTTATTTAATGAAGGTGATATTTTTTAATTTTACAATGTAAAAAATTTCATTTTTAAAAATACCTTTTAAATTTGTCAATTTCAAATTTAAACTTTTTTATAAATGATGTCTTAAAATTTAATAGGTGGTTCAACTAATATCATTTCACAGTCATTATTTTCTTAAGATTTATAGTTAGATGTGGAAGTTTTTATTACTAGATGAAGTGAATTTTATAAAAATTTGATTTCCTGGTTGTGCTGAATATCTTTTTACGAATAGAGATTAGACTATTTTAGTGTAACGTTTGATTTTTTTAATATTTGATTATGTGAATGAGATTGAATATTTTATGGTTGAGATTAGATATTTTAAAATAATATGAGTTTTTTTTTTGGGTTTCAAAAAATATCATCTAATGAAATTTCTATTTTTTTTTCATTTTGTTACTTGAATAAAATGAATCACTTATAAAATTTAACGTTTGAATTGAAATTTTTTGAAGTTTGAGGTTTAGATATAGACGCTTAAAAGTTAATGTGTATACACCTATGTAGTTTTAAAGTCATTAATTTTTTTTAGTTATAACTTATTCGTTTGAACTCATAATTCAAGATGTTTTGAAATCCTCTCTACGTCATGATTACTTCAAATTTTGAAATTGGTAATAAATAAAAGAGTTTATTATTATAAAAAATATTAGGTATGATTGAATTCATTACTATTTTTGAAATTACTCATTATTTATTATTTATTTTTTGATAATTTGGAGAGAAAGGATGAGAGGTTTTTTGCTTTTTGTTTTTTAAAGATGAGAGTTAGGCATACATTAAAGGCTTTGCATGTGCGTCGTGTCTTTGCATCGTTTTGGTTTCACAATAGAGTGGGAAAGTAAAGAAGACCATTCAATTTCAATTGCCCAGATGAATAGTAACCATGATACGAGAGCTGCACCATCACCATGTATATTTTATAGTAATTTTTTTTAATGTGTTATTCTTCCACATGAGAATATAATACTCTTGGAATGTTATTCCTGTGAATATTATATCTTGATATTATTTGTTTTTATGATAAGAAAATTGATATATATTATTCCTAAGATTTTTTTTTAAATCATTTTACCAGGTGTGTGTGTGTTAAAAGATGAATGTGTGTGTAGAGAGAAATTGGTGAGAGATTGTGTGGAGAGAGATCAAATTAGTTAGTCAAAGGTTAATGTGAGATGTAAACATAAATTGGTGAAATAAATGATTTGGGGGAGTATAGAGAAAATGTGTATATTAGATAAATGTAAATATGAGTGAGAATGTATATGATAGATAGAGAGATTAATAAGAGAAGGTATATTAAGAGATAAATTAAAAGTGAAAATATGTATATAATTTTTTTTAGTGAAAATATCATTTTTTACCCCTGAACTTTGGGGGTTGTATCAAGTTTAACCTTATTGCATCAACTTTAATCCTAAACTATTTAAATAGTATTAATTATAACCCGTTGTTAGTGTTCTATTTTCTTTTCCATTTGAACTTACTTATACACGTGTGAATGATGAAAGTATGCAAGTTAGTATCAATTATAACCCTAAACTATGTAAGTAGTATCAATCATAACTCTAACTTATTCGAGTAGTATCAATTATAACCCCCAAATTGTGAGTAGTTTGAAGACTTTGATTTCCATTCTTATATGAAAGAGAGCTCCACCGTTGGGAAAAGTTTAAAGTTTTGTAAAGTATTTTACAACTCTTTGTATCCCGACTATAATTATATTCAAGATTGATCAATATTATTTTATTTTCAATTCAACTTTGATCAAGTGGTACCAAATGCATATTCTATGGGAAAAAATAAAGCCACATTAATTAAGCAATTCATTACAATTTGATTGTGTCCAAATATAAAATCTAAGGTGACAATGCATTACATACATCATACCATCTAATTTACTACATTCACTACAATTTTAACCACCATAATATCAAAATTATCCACAATATAATTAAGAGTCCGATATAAACTCTCCGTATTTCAATCTACATAGCTCCACTTCTCTTTCGTGCAGTTGACTTCTCAACGTGTTCATGACTATTCTATCTTTTTGGTTCGAAACCGGATCATACCTATGAAAGTACGTAGTCACATTCTTGAATTCCTCTCTAAATTAGAACTTCAAGAAGGTTATAATTGATACTACTTGAATAAGTTAGGGTTATGATTGATACTATTTGAATAGTTCAGGGTTATAATTGATACTACTTACATCCTTCTATTATCATTCACACGTGCAGAGATGGGTTCAAACAGAAAAGTAAACGGATTACTAACAGAGGGTTATTATTGATACTATTTAAATAGTTTAGGGTTAAAGTTGATACAATTTAAAGTTTAAAGTTAAACTTGATACAACCTCCAAAGTTCAAGGGTAAAAATTGATTTTTTTTTTTCCCTTTTATTGTTTTTGTTTAATGTTTATATCAAAGGATAAATTTAAAATATACAATAAAAATATTTTTTTACCACCATTTGATATGAATGCTACCAATACCCTAATGAAAAAAAAATAGCATCCATGAACAAAGGATTAAGATGACCATAAGAACAGTATACCTAAAACGAAAAATGAAACAATTCTTTTAATACCAAACGACAGGGTCGGTCCTAAGATAACGGGGCGTCTTGTGTGAAAATAAAAATTCAGACCCTTTTATCATGTAAATTTTACAATAAAATAATCACAATGACATTAGAAAAAAAAATTAATTAATATTTTAATGTATTAATTTGATTATTATAATGAAAATAAATGAGAGTTAAAATTTATTTTCAAAATTATAATAAAAATGATTAAAAAAACATATTTAAGATTGATTGATTTTTTTAACTGAAATAATTAAAAAAAAAATAGAGGTATGCCTGATAAATTAACAAAAAAAAATACATCTTTTTAATATAAATAAATAAAGAAAATGAAGCCAATTTGCTTTAATGAGGAATGAAACCCCTATTCTTTTTCTCAAAAACATAAATCATGACTTTAGTCTACCACCACCACATTGATTGCTTGATGTAAATTTCGCAGTAGTATATAAATAATATATTTAAATACCGATTTTAAAATTTTGGGCCCCTAATATTCGAGGGTCTTGTGTGATCACCCATCTCGCACCCCCTCAGGACCACCCTTAAACGAATAGCACCTATTTTGTAATTTAAATGTTATTACAATATTTATTTTGAGGCCTTGTGCGATCGCTCATCTCGCACCCTCAGGACCACCCCTAAACGAATAGCCTCTATTTTGTAATTTAAATGTTATTACAATATTTATCTAAATTATTATTAAAATACTAATATTATACCTTACTTTTTTTTACATGTTGGGGATTAAGATCGAGAAGATTTCCCCTCTCCCCACTCTAAGGGATGAACCTATGGGTCTTTTTTTTTTTTAACAATATTTATAGATATAATATTGTTTAAAATTATTTATAAATACATTAATTTTTTTTGCGTTAATCAACAATTAATATTGATTAATATATGAAATATTGATTCATTTATTATAAAAAATAAAATTTAATATTAATCACTTATTGCTCAACTCAAAATTTATTAGTATTTTTATAAATTCACAGATAAATAGGAAAAATATGTAGATGATATAGCAAAGAGT
This sequence comes from Gynostemma pentaphyllum, assembly GCA_028015215.1. Taxonomy (NCBI): domain Eukaryota; kingdom Viridiplantae; phylum Streptophyta; class Magnoliopsida; order Cucurbitales; family Cucurbitaceae; genus Gynostemma; species Gynostemma pentaphyllum. The sequence goes on along the minus strand of CM051351.1, from coordinate 756,250 downwards.
ATATGAAACTATTTTTAAAAATATCTGTTTTAATATACAAAATAAGTATAAAAAATTATCCGAATATATATATGTTTGGATAATTTATTAACGCATGGGAGAATCCAATGAGAAGAGAATTAGACTAGTTAAAAAAATGAGGAAAAAAGACAGCTTGCATTGTCAAATCTTTGAAAAGAAAAGAAATTGAGAGGGCAAAAACGTCATATAGAAAGAAAAGCAATAATCCTTTTTCTTTTCCTTTTCCTTTTCTGACCGCCGTAATCAGCAGCCAATAGACATCAGAAATTTCCTTTAATTACAGCCGTCAGATATGATTATTTAGATATGTCGGGACACGTGTCCAAAGCCTAGGTAAGGACCCACCATAAGCTGTCAGTACTGTAACTCACGCGGGATTTGAATCCTTTGTGTATAAAAGCTGTGAAGCACCTTTGGTGATCAATCGTGATTTATAACCCCATCCTTTCAAATCCAAAACATTTCTTAATTATTATTATTTTTCTTAAAAAAATTAATAATTAATTACAACAATTATGGTTTTTTTTGTGTGTGGGAGTGATGACAATAATTTATTTTTTTTGGGTACTAAATTATGGTAGTATTTTGTAGGGGCTGGTTCAACAATAAAAAACCACGATAAAAACGGTTCTATTTAAAATTAGAAACGGGGAATCCTATATATATTAAATATATGTACAATGGTTAGCTGGGAACACTTGGATGAGATGGTCAGTGTGCTAGTCTTCAAACCCCACCCCAAGTTTGAAAGACAGTTTAAGTAATTTTGAGATCATTTTAATTGTTATCACTTAAATATGAAATGGGTCTAGTGAATCTTTGTCCAACCCAACCCAAAAGTCTCTCACCATATTCAACTTAGCCCATAAGCTAGGGGTGTTACCGGTTCGGTTCTTGACAACCAGAACCGAACCGATTAGTAATTATAAAAAAAGATGGAACTGGAACCAGTTTAGAAAGTTAACCGGTTCCTTAAAGATCTGGTTCCCGTTCGGGTAGGATAGTTAGTTTACTTAAAAAATTCATATAAAGTCCAAAAATCATAAAAAATCATTCTTATAATAGAAATCAATCCAAAATCATATATTTCACAAATAATTCAATTCAGACTCATAAAATCGTTCATCAAAATTCATATATATGTTGATGTTCATCCAATCTAAAATCATATATATCACAAATAAATACATCCATATATATATATATATATATATATATATATATATATTTTTTTTTTTTTTTTAAAAATTATATGCATATCGGTTCGGTTCCCGTTCCTTATCGGTTCTAAGTTCATAAACCAAAACCGAACTGTTAGCTTATCGATTCTTTCAAAGGAGAACTAAATCGGAACTGCGGTTCTGGTTCTTTCGGTTCCTCTTTCATCTCTACCAGAAGCGTCTCACTCATTCAAATAAAAAACCGGAAATTGACTAAACTGGACATGACTTGTTAGCCTATAAAAACCGGTTCGCCTCTATTTTCGTTTATTTAAAGTCGAACCGGTCCGGTTTTAACAGTTTGGTTAAAAACCAAACCAACCGGTTTCACCCCTAGTATTTTGAATCCACTTTGAATTTACATCTCAAATATTAATAATATATTATTATTTTTAATAGAAAATGATCTTTTTGATAATTTAGGAAAAGGATGTGAAACAATAAAGAAAGCGAAATTGGCCTACCCATGGATCCACCTTGATCAATTTGGTACAATTTAAGTACTGTTTAATGTTTTATTTATTTTATATATCACTCTTTAAAAAAACTATCTGGCAAATATTTTAAATTAAAAACAAAATTAAATTAAACAATATATGATGCACTATACTAAGATACAGTACTCAAAGGTAATTTTCTGCTTTTCTTTGTATGAATCAATGAAAAAAAAACATTTGAATTACTGTTTTCAAATAATATTTTTCCTTATTTTTGTTTATATATTTATATAATATATATCAGTGACTTTGTCGTTACTGTCATTTCGTACACTTTGATTCCAAAAGTTATTTTATAAAAATAAATTCTAAATTTGAATAAGTGAAAAATCAATACACTTATTTCATTGGTGCCCATTTTTTTTTGTTCTGGCGGACAATTTTTCAATTGCATTTGACATTTTCGTGTCGACCTCGGATATTTTTTACTACTTGACATTGGAAGTGGATTTGGGTATTTTGTGATAGAAAATACTTGCCTCCTAATATTTTTCTATATTATAATTCTATTGAGTCAAATATATTAATGAATAATAAATACATACCTTTTTTAATAAATATAAATAATTGATTGCTTGTTTTATCTAATTTGAATGAGACACAAAGATAAGTAGGAGCCGGTCTAGAGGCAAACATCATCCTTTTGTGATTGAGTTTAGGGTTTTTGTTTAATTATATTTAAGGTTTTCTTTTGACCATAGTGTTTATCTATATTAATTATTTTTTTTAGATAATTTAATAGTTTGATTTGTATAAGGGTATTACTGTTAACAAGTGTTCAAATTTAAAGTTTAAACCACGGATGAAAACTTTTCCCCATTTTAAGGTTTTTGTTGGGTGGGAAGATGCATGCATATTGGCTATTTTCTTTTTGTTTTTGTTTTGTTGGTAGCTTTGTGGGTGGATTTTACAGCAATCTTAAACACCATGTTGCCCCTTTTTTTTGGTTTATCCTTTCCCATCTCAAACGCTTGGGTTTTTGGGAGATTCTTTAATTTTTTTAGTGTTTTTTTTTTTTTGGCCATCGTTTGTGTTTTAAGGAATTAGTCTAAGAACTTACAGACATTTCGCCAAACATATAACATGCGTTCCTTGGGCTTTTCTTCTATTAATATTTGGTTCAAATTGAGAATACGCTGCTTGATGGATCATGATTAAAAATAAAATGCAATTTTATCACCATATATATATATATATATACTGGGCCTTCAACATTCAAATATCTTGACCACCAGAAAATATGGCAAATTCAAAAGACTCCCTAATATTGTTGTGTATTTGTGAAGACAAATCAAAATAAATGAAGTTAATGACTTAAAGCCCAAAGTAAGTCCAAGCCCACTATCTACTTTAACTTTGTATGGTGATAGACGGGTCTGGAGACAAATATTAAGTAGGTCAATTAAAATTGTTAAGTTTACAAATGTGAATTGATTTTAATTGGCTGAGAGGGTTTTGCCCACCATCGTGACGCGTGAGAACAAAAAGGAAATTTGGGTAAAATGACCTTCAAAATCTACCATAAATGTTTTTTGACCTCCATTCTCATATTAACCTTTTTTGACCTTATGATAATGTCATAATGTTGTGAAATTTCTAATATACCCTTAATCTCTTCTCCACTATCCTCTCCTCTCTCATTCCAAAAAGAAGAAAAAAATCTCCTCTCAACTTCTCTTAACAAAACTCTCAACTTCCATTGATCTTCATCTCCATTGATCCTTCATTTCACTTCTCATCCTTCAATCTCTAACAACGGAAAGAAGACTACACGGTGAAAGAAATGATACAAAAACTTTGAATTGGAAAATCCCGAAACCTCGGATCTACGGATTTCCTACGGATTTTGAAGGGGATTCAGATTTCGAAGGAAAGTTTCTTCGAAATTCGGAGATCGCCTCCGGATTCTGGAGGACACCTCAAAAAAAAAAATTAGGGGCTACCTCCGGAATTCGAAGGTAGAGGTTACCTCCGGGATTCCGGAATCCAGAAAAAAAAATTGTGGGGATCTCCGGAAATAAAATTAAAAAAAAAGTTGTGGAGATCTCCGGAATCCGGAAAAAGAAAAAAAGAAAAAAAAATTATTTGGGGGGCCAGCCTGTACCCCCCCCCTCTGGGTCGGATTTGTAACCAGAGGGGGGGCTGGCCCCCCCAAACAATTTTTTCCCCTTTTTCCGGATTCCGGAGGTTACCTCTGGATTCCGAAGTTCCCCCATTTTTTTTTCTTCCGGTTTCTTCCCTTCATGTCTTTACGAACGTCTCTCTTCTCGAACCCTCTTCTTCTTCTTCTCAAAAACCGCCTATTCTCTCTTCCACTACCGCCGCCACCGCTACGAAACTCATTTAAGAATGAAGCTCCGAGAGTTAGTAATGGTGGTGGGTTTGTTGAAGATGAAGCTAAAAACATGGGTTCTTCTCCTTGTTCTTCTTGTTGTGTTGTTCGATTTCCATGGATTTCGAAGGATTTCCATGGATTTCGAGAAATCCATGGAAATCCGTAGGTCCGAGTTTAGAAATCCATGGAAATCCGTAGGTCCGAGTTTTGAGATTTCGAATTCTAAGTTGTTTACCTTTTCGTTGTTAAAGATGTAGAATCAATGGAAGTTGAAAGATGAAAAATCAATGGAAGTTGAAAGATGAGAAGTTGAGAGGGAGATTTTCTTATTCTTTTTGGAAAGAGGGAGGAGAGGAGAGTGGAGATGAGTTTAAGGGTAAATGAGAGTTTTCACACAAAGATGACATCATCATAAGCTCAAAAAAGGTTAATGTGAGAATGGAGGTCAAAAAACATTAATTTCATATTTTGGAGGTCATTTTACCCAAATTTCCGAACAAAAAGTAGGGCACAACTCGTTATTTCAAATTGGCAGATTTATATTTAGTGAGGCGGTGAGTTTTTTTGAGTGGTTAATACACGGTTTAGTGTATTGAATATTTCTATATTGTAATGTAACTTTGATTCATCATAGTGAATTCCTTAGCGGTAGCAAATGAATGTAGCCAATTTGGGTTAACTAGTGTAAATTCTTGTGTCATTTTTATTGTGTTTGTTTCTTTAATTTTTCGATTACTTCTTTTTATTCCTAACGGTGAATGTGGGAAGGTGTTTTTCCCAACAAATATAACATATAAAATATGGCTCAAAACCCCATAAAAATTGTCTTAAAATTGAGTTTTGGCCTTGGAAAAAAGCTTGAAGGCCAACCATATGATATGACCAAGAAATTGTGGTGAGTCGCATAAGAATTTCGTTCATATAATTTATAATTTTAAAAAATGATAGGACCAAGAAATTGTTGAAAATGTCTGAAAAGTACCTATTACAAATTTTTATCAAAATGGTATATAGGCGGGACCATCTTAATTCGACCATATTAGATGATGAAGAAAAAAAAACCAAAGTCGACTACATCAAAATAAAAAAATTAAAAACATTTTTTTAATATATAAAACAGCAAAAATTACGTAGTAATTTCCTGAATGGTAGAAACATATTATTAATAACACCACGTATGGTATACATTTAATTACTTAGTGAATCCTTACCATGCGTTTTTTACTAATATTTTGGATTTTTTTCTATAAACATTTTAGATACTTCAATATTAATAAAATACTTAATGATATATTTTATTATGATTTTTTTAATCATATTTTATTAAATACAAATCAATAATTATTGAAATATTATTTACACTATCATACTGTATAAAATAATAAAAAAAATTGTGTCAAATTCATTCTTATATGATGATCGTAAATAAAAAACTATTTATTTGTTTTAAATCAATATCTCATTATAAGAAAGGAAGAAACAGAAACGGGATAATCCAGTAGATAGTCTGTTTTGGCTAATCACTAAGTTTTTTTAGCCCCCTCTTTATTTTAAGACTTTTTAGCCCATTTTTAGTATGATTTTTTTAATATACCTGATTTGTCCCTTATTTATTTATTTTTTCCTTTTTATATCCCACCTTCCCTCTCCCTCTCCCTCTCCCCCTCCCTCTCACGTTATCCCCCTCTCTCCATATCTCATTCATAATTTTAAATTTTGAATGAAATTTTTTTCCCTTATTTATTATTTATTTTTTCCTTTTTTACATCACACCTTCTCTCTCCCTCTCCCGTTATCCCCCCCTCTCTCTCCATATCTCATTCATAATTTTAAATTTTGAATGGAATTTTTTTTTACATTTATTCCTATTATTTGAATTAAATTTAAATCAAATCCAAGACTTTTACAAACCCTAATTTTAATCTATTCTTTTTCTTTTTCTTCTTCTTCTTCCTATAGCAGCCACCACCATTTGTTTTTCCGTCGCAGCCCTCATAAACGGCGTTGTTACGATAGCAGTAAGATCCGAGTTTCTCTTTTATAGAAGGCAGGTGTTATGGGTAATCGTGACAACAAATATGAAGGTTTGTAAATCACAAACTTGCAATCTATTTGAAGCACGTAGTGACATGAGAAAATGGGCGGACGGCTGGTTGGTAGGGGCGGAAGATGGAGGAGTCGATTTGAGGAGTACAGCGGCCTGATGGAGAAAAGATGAAGCTTTGGACAATATATTATTTTGGACCATACATTATGACGATGGAGATGAATGTACAGTACCATACAACAATGGAGAGGAAGCTTGTACAATACAGTTTAATAATTTGTACAGTATAGAGTTTAAGTGATTTTGAATAGTGGATTTGGGAAGGAATTAAGTGGTACAGTACAATACTTTGTACAATACAATCATTAGGTCTGAGTAGTGTTGCTGGTTTGATAAAGTACAGTATCGCAGCTTATACGGTATATTTCTATCTTTTTATTCACCGGAAAAAAAATTATCGGTTTTGAAAAGTTATATTTTTTTTTATTTAGTTTTGATTTTTTTTTAATTTCTGATTCCCTCTTATTTTCTTTTATGATTTTTTAATATTTAATGTTTCCTTGATTTAAGCATTTTCAAATCTTAATTCTCTTTCTTCTTTATTTTTTAATTAAGTTTAGTAAGGGTGGTTTAGACATTTTACATATTAAACAGGCTATTTACTCTTATTTTTTTGAGGCGGGCCCCTTTGTCTTATTTTGTACATTTCCAGGCTATATACCCAGATAACCCAAGAGAAACATTGGTGAGCCCAAAAATATTCAAATGATGTTTGGGCCTTTAATAATCATCATGGGCTGTTCTTTGACGGGCCGACCAAGCTTAGGGCCTTATACTGGATTTATCCCTTTCTTGTTTTAGCAAGAGTAGTATTGTCCAATAAGCAATTCAGATCTCTGGATATTTAGATGACTGAGAATTAAAGAAAGTTGGCTTTGTTTGACAGAATTTAATGATGTATGTAATAAATTCCAATAATATCGTGACCACTCTATTAATTATTTTTTATTTCCTACTTTATATTTTATTAAAAAAAATACTTAATCTATTAATCAAATCATTTAATAGAGTCATTTGTTATACTCTCTTCTCTTAAAGTCGAAACTTCAAAGTCTTTTCCCCCTTAATTTAATGTAATAGCTAAAAAAAATATTTTACGAGATTTAGATTAGATTCCGTCACTTCAAATTCAATTATTTTGGTCAAAAACTTAATATTATAAATTCACATTATTTCAAATGTCACTTATAATAAAAACTCCATTGCAAAAATATATAATAAATTTTGTTCATTATGGAAAAAAAAGAGAAAGAAACTGAAAATAATAATTTAAAATTATTTGTAAACTTTAAAATGCGTCAGAATTCTCAAAAACATTTGCGTGTGTGTGTGTTGTAATAGCCGCACAACTGTCAACTCATTCGAAGTATGATACAGATATTGTGCGAACTTTCAGATAATGACGTGGTTTCTTATCCACCATCCATCTTACCGACTTCTATTTTATTTTTCAATAGATTGAAAATGAAACCCCGATAAAATTATATATATAATATATATATATACTAGAGTTAAATGTCTAAGAAATTTGTCCAATGGTCTTATAGATTTTAAATTATTTGTCATTCATGTACCATATTATTATTATTATTATCTTTACCTTTTTTATAACAATTTAATCTGTGTAATTTTATAAATATATATATATATATATATTTAGTTCATTATTATTAAAGATCACATTTGACCCAACTTATACATAAAATCGAGTGAGGTAAATGAAAACATTGAACTCTTACCCTCTATATCTAATTATGGTAAAATCGTATAACACCATTTTAATATCCCGTTATAATAGAGTTTCTAATATCAGAGACCTAATCGTTACACATTTTTAAAATATAAAGGCTCAATTGTTAAAAATAAATATATATGATCATTTAAAAAAAAAACTTTTTTTATGTGATATTTTAATTTCAATAATTATATAATAGTAATGATATAAATAAAAATATATATTTAGAATTTTCTATTTTATTTTAGGGTAGAGAGGTTTATATATTAAAAGAAAAATTAACCATATATTTTAGAGTTTTATAACATAAAAAAGTACCGAGTTGTATAATATTTATCAATGATTATAAGAAACAACATAAATAGTATTTGGGTTTACAATTTTTTTACTTAAAAAAATATAATATTATTACAACACAATAGAATCACAAATTGCAATGTATATTTGTTTTCCGCCCATACAAAATTTCTAAAAAATAAATATTACATATATTCAACTTTTTTTCAACAACCTTTAGGTTAGGTTCTCCATCTTTATTTAAAAGTAATGGATAAAGAATGGTAATAGATTAAAAATTATTGGTCTTAAATAACATAAATTTGCATACTAATTATTAAAATGTCAGATATTTCTAAAAACTACTCAAATAGCATAATTATAATTCATTAAATTATTAAACTATTTTTCATGGGTATTTAATGAATTTATATGTATTTTTTAAGTTCAAGTTCAATAATTTATCGAGTTATTTGATTATCTTTCATTATTATTTTCAATGAATTTATTAGTTTTTTTACTTTTTTTAGTTCAATAATTTAATGAATTATATAATTATTCTATTTTAGTAATTTTTGAAAAGTTATAACATTTTAGTAATTAGTATGTAAAAATATATTATATCAATAATTGCCTCTTATTATATTAAATTCAATGGTTGAGCATCAATATGTACTGATATTTACTTTAAGATAAAATAAAATAAATCTATCACGACTCACGAGGTAAGTCACTTGAGAGATTAATAATAATAGAAAAATTTGGTAAAAAGATTGGTTTATATTATAGGAATATATTAATGATATTGACGGATGAAGTGGAGTTATTCCTAAATCCTAACAGAGTTTTGTAACATATTTTAGGGTAAAATATAAATAAGAGTGTGTTTAAAAAGAAAATGTAAATAAGATCACTGTGATTTTTTGTTAAATATATGAACAATATTTATGATTTAAAAATTGAAAATCATACATATCGTTCTAAACTATTCTAATAAGACACATTCCCTTCAAAGCTATAAATTTTATTCTAGTAATAATTTTTTCGTTTGAACTATAATTTAAATGATTCAAGATGTTTTGGAATCCTCGTTTCGAGCACTACGTCATGGTCATTTCAAAACCGTTAATAAATAAAATAGTTTATTAGCATCAAAATACTAGGTATGATTTACACCATTAACGCTTTTGGTTACTGATGATTTACAAGTTTTGAACTGACCATAACATAAAGCTCGAAATGATAATTCCAAAGCATTTTGACTAATCAAAATTGGAGTTCAAACGAAGAAATTATGGCTAAAAAACAATTAATGATGTTGAAGGGAAGATGAGATGGACATTGTAGAAATGGTGGATTTTTTAGAAAGACAAAGAATGAGATTATCAACGGAGGTTTAAAAGAAAATGATAGGGAATGAATAAATAAATGAGGGTGAGAGGGAAGAAGAAATGAGAGAAAAATGAAAAAAATGTGGGAGGGAAGGAGATAATCAAATATATAGAAGAAAATAGAGGAAAATGTGAGGGAAAATATTTTTAAAAATAATTATGAAAAGTAGAGAGAGTTATTATGTTAATGTTAAAAAAAATAAAATGAATGGGCGGTAAGGGAAGGGGAGAGAGATAATAATTTGACATTAAGGGTGTTTATATATTTTTTATATATTGAGATGTGCCTATTTAGAAATGTTAACAAAAAAAAAAAAAAAATCGTGGCTATAGGAAAAAAGGGGAAGGAAAAGTGATTATTTTAATCTTTTTACTCTATTTTCGTATATAATAAAAATAGATGGAGATAAGAGTTTCATGATCACATGCCCAACTCTATTTTCGTATATAATATAAACGTGTTAAATTGAATAATAAAAAGAAATAAAAATAGATGGAGATAAGAGGTTCACGATCACATTCCCAACTACCACATATATTATATAAGACAGTGAGCAATGTATGTTAAGGAGGGAGGCGCCATTGTTAACGATTTGTAGCTCGCTCTCTTTCTCTTTCTCTTTCTCTTTCTTTCTAAGAGGAAGAAATGGAGGCGCCTTTGTTAAATGAGGTGAGTGAACCGGATTACGAACCGGTTCAATCATGGAAAGAAGTGAACAATGTTTTCTGGTTTGAAACGAAGAAGCTATGGAGGATAGCGGCTCCGATTGTGTTAACAATAGTTTGTCAGTTTGCAATTAACTCCGTTACAAGCATTTTCGTGGGACATATTGGTGATATTGAACTTTCTGCCGTTTCTATCTCCGTATCCGTTATTGGAACTTTCTCCTTCGGTTTCATGGTCCTTTTCCTTTCCTTCCCACTTTGTCTTTTTCTTTTTAATCTTGCTTTGTAATATATATATATATATATAACTGTAGAATATTAAGGAAAAAAGGAGCTGGAGAGGGCTAAAGTTTTGTTTTTTCGTCTGTAGATCTACAAAAATGGTTTCTTGGTTGTGGAATTTTGTGTTTTCTTTTCTGCCCATTTAAGAAACTTTTTTGTTTCGTTATCATCTTTTCCAATGTCAGAAGCTCGCTATTGTAACAACTTTATATTTTCCTTCTCTGTTTACTTTCCAATTGTTTTTTTTTCGTGTTAAAAAATGTAAAACCAGAGTCCATGTTAAATAAACTCCCTTGGGGCCCTCGGCTCGCTGGTTTGGCTGAGATTGTTGAACCTTGGTTTGTTAAGAAATTTGAAGAAAGTTGTCAAGGGATCTCGGTTTTATTTTGCATCTGAGTATGATTGAAGTCTTCTTTTTAATATAATGTCTTCTTCTTCTTCTTCTTCTTTGTTTAGGATTGCTCTTAGTTATTTCATTGATATTAATTATCTGCCATGGTTAGGTTGATAATGTACCCAATACACTTATTATTAGCTATTATTATCTAAATGGTGAACAAACTGAACAATATTTTATACTCAAATATCAATTTTTTACTAATGTAAAACATAAATTTTTGAAAAATGTAGCTTGGTATGGGAAGTGCACTAGAAACGCTTTGTGGTCAAGCTTATGGCGCTGGACGAGTTCACTTGCTCGGCATTTATATGCAACGTTCATGGATTATCCTTATAGTCTCCAGCTTCTTCATCGTACCCGTTTATTGGTATGCCACACCAATCCTGAAATTCCTAGGACAAGCTGATGAAATAGCTGAAGTTGCAGGAAGGTTCACCAGATTACTAATTCCTCAATTATTCGCACTTACCGTTGATTTTCCCACTCAGAAGTTCCTTCAGGCCCAGAGCAAGGTCGACGTCCTTACCTATATTGCGGTTGTGACCTTAATAGTACACGCTGGAATGACCTGGCTCTTTATCTCTGTATTCAACTGGAGTCTGACTGGTGCAGCCATAGCAAGTGACATTTCATCTTGGATTATTTCTATATCGCAAGCTATCTATGCCATTGGTTGGTGTAAAGATGGGTGGACCGGTTGGTCATGGTCGGCATTCAATGATATATGGTCCTTTGTCGGGCTTTCCCTTTCATCCGCCGTAATGCTCTGCCTGGAACTTTGGTATATGATGAGTATTATTATTCTGACAGGCAATCTTGATAACGCAGTATATGCTGTTGGTTCCCTTTCAATTTGGTAAGAACACACAACCCAGTGCTCTTCTTCTTTTTAGCTTTGTAGGTTACTTGTGCTTCATTAGGTTCTATTATAGTAACACCGTATACTTCTGTAGTTTGCTTGGCAAAAAGCAAATTTATACAGGATGGGATTTGTTGAGAATGCATAGCAAGTTTACCGGACTATAAACCTTGCAACTTGAATAGTGTAAATAGATAATCTCATAAAGAAAAATAGTAGATGATGGATATTCCCTCGTTACCGCAATATAAGTCTTAGAAGCAGGATTTGGAGTTTTGGCTGATTCATTTACTTTTTATCTTTCAGCATGAATATCAACGGTTTGGAAGCGATGTTGTTCATTGGTATAAATGCCGCAGTTAGGTATGTGATCAAGACATTCAATAACTTGTATCAATTCACAATTTTGATACCATGAATGATGATTATCACTCTGTACAACATGAAAAACTCACTGAAAAGTTGATATCAAGTTCCATATTAATTATCATTGGAAAACCGAACAAGGCGTTCTCCATGAACTTGAGAATTTGTTTTATTGAATCACGTGAAGAACGCTGCTGATTGCTCTATTACATAATTTCATTAATGCTATTTTTTTGAATTAGTATTTGTTTCACCCTTTCAGTGTTCGAGTTTCCAATGAGCTTGGACAAGGACATCCAATGGCAACCAAATACTCTGTCTATGTCACAGTTTTTCAGTCTCTTCTTCTCGGAGTATTCTTCATGCTAGTTATACTGATAGCAAAGGACCATTTTGCTATCATTTTCACCAACAGCAAAGAAATGCAAGCTGCTGTCTCTGAACTAGCATATCTTCTTGGAATCACCATGGTTCTTAACAGTGTTCAGCCAGTAATTTCAGGTATCCAATCTATTATAATTTTGAAGTCCACTAATGTTAATGAGATTATCCCTTCCCCTTTTAACTTGTTTTCCATGTAAATTCAGGTGTCGCGATTGGAGCCGGCTGGCAAACGATTGTAGCATATATCAATCTTGGCTCATATTATGCTTTTGGGCTTCCCCTTGGTTATCTTCTTGGTTATAAGGCGCATCTTGGAGTTCAGGTCGGTGAACTTCCCTTCCTGTTCCACGAAAATTAATTTAAACAATAGCAAACTACATCCCATCTCATTCATCTGCTGGTTATGGGAATCTTGAGGTCTTAACCTTAATGAGTATTTTAATTTTGTTATCCTTCTGTCTATAATGTTGGTAATTGTAGTGCTGGTATGATAAAAAAAAAATAATGTTGGTAATTGTAACGAATGAGTTCATCTTTAGTTTAAACCATTCCTCTTGGACTATCCACCCCCCGTCTGCACCCCACCGTCTCGAGAGACAGCAGGGGATCTTTAAACCATTCATAACCTTTAGTTTGACCATATGAATATAATTTAGTTCTTGATCACAGGGTCTATGGGGAGGCATGATATGTGGACTTTTCCTCCAGACCGTTCTGCTTTTATTCATTCTCTACAAAACTAACTGGATTGATGAGGTAAGTGTAATAACAAGTAACTGCATCTTTTCTCTCTTTCTTTCCCACCTTTTACATGGTTTCATCATTTATTACACCGGTTTTTCATCTGTTCGGAAAACATTTTCTTTCCTTAATGACTCGCTCAACAATCTTTCATTCCCAACCGTGTTAGTTTCAAGAATTACTTGTTAGTTTGTATCAGCACAATGAACCTTAATTCTCTTGATAGTGGTATTAGGACACTAAACTATTGACTTGTATTGAACGAGAAAAATTGGTCTCGCAGGTGAATCAATCAGTAGAACGTATGAAAAAATGGGGAGGACAAAAGATCAAAGATGAGAAAACAGTTGATTACATATGAACTAGATTTATTGTCAGGATAGCAACTACTGATAATCTTTTGGTTTAGAACTTCTTATTTAGTTGTAAACTTTTTTTCCCTTCCCTTAAAAAATAGAATTTGATTGGAGGCCATGCCTTCCTCCTCTTCTCTTCCCCTTTTTGTAGGCACTTGTTGCCATATCTTTTCTTTCCAATATTTAGGGGCTGTTTGGTGTAAGATTTTGTTGAATGACTATAGGTATTTGATGCCTGAGATTTAAATATTTTGGAATCAAACGTCTGAGGATATTAAATAACTGTGTTTTGTAATGTATACTAATTGAATATCTGGGAAGGGAATCTTGTGTCTTCACTGATCCCCAAGATGGAAGCTTGCATTGCCAAAATCTCCATTTTTCTTGTTATATTCCATTTTTACCTTGTTAAAATTGTGTTCTTCAACAACCAATCAATCGTCAACCAACCCCTTTTTCTATAGTTTTTTTTTTTTTTGGGGGGGGGGGGGTAATGGTATAGTATGTTTGATATTTAATTTGAAAATGTAGGTTCATGCCTTTGGTCTTGGGTGTTTGTGACTGATATGAACATTAAACACATGCAGATATTGAATATGTTTCAGAAAGAAAGAAAAATGTAGAGTTATTGAAATTAAAAAAAGGTAAAAAGTTTTTTTTTTTTATATCAATTTTGCCATCTAAGTGTCGGATGTCAGTGCTAAATATTAAAAGAACCACCACATCTTTTCTTTTTTAGGATTTTAATGGTCATGATCAAAATTAAACTTAATCAAAGCATGAGAGACTAGATTAGAAATTTTCAAACTGAAGAATTAAATTAAAAATTATGATGAATATTACAAACCAAGTATATAATTAACTACTACTGTGTGGCAGTAAGTTAGCACAAAAAGCTGACTTACGAAACTAGTCTCTTAGTAAATTATTTCTAAAAATAGTTAAATGATAGTTTTAAATATTAAAAGAAAAAAAAGAGTAATGTGAAGACACTGGAGAGTGATTTGGACAGTTCCGTACATGAGGGGGAAACAACTAAACTGTTATTTATTTAATATCACTTATTAATTCATTGCAACAAAAGGTCAGGATGGCCGAGTGGTCTAAGGCGCCAGACTCAAGTTCTGGTCTTCGAAAGGGGGCGTGGGTTCAAATCCCACTTCTGACAATTATTTTGCTTCTAATTTTTTAATATTCATATTAATAAATCATTGTTAATCTAGTTTTCTTCACACAACAAACTAAAAATAGTATTTCAAATATCCTTTCTCTAATAATTAATATACCAGAGAACTAAACTATTGATTTCACAAAATTTCAAGTAAAATGCAAATAATATAACGAGAATTAGAGTACTATATAAACACACTTCTCATTAAGTTTTTAGCTACAGAAAATGCAAACAACACTTATATAATTTAGATATTATGTAAATATAACACTCATTATTTGAAAATGCATATTTATACACTTATATTCTAAAATTATACGATTGCCCTATAATTCAATGTGGTTTGTACAATTTTCCTTCGTGTATCAATCGAAACTCTTTTCAAGTCAATTTCAATCCAGATCGAATCAATTTGAATTTCTATGGCTAGAATCAAACACCCTGAAGGGAAGATGAGATACTAGGTATGATTTACACCATTAACGCTTTTGGTTACTGATGATTTACAAGTTTTGAACTGACCATAACATAAAGCTCGAAATGATAATTCTAAAGCATTTTGATTAATCCAAATTGGAGTTCAAACGAATAAATTATGGCTAAAAAACAATTAATGATGTTGAAGGGAAGATGAGATGGACATTGTAGAAATGGTGGATTTTTTAGAAAGAGAAAGAATGAGATTATCAATAGAGGTTTATTCATCGAAATACTAGGGAATGAATAAAGAAATGATGGTGAGAGGGAAGAAGAAATGAGAGAAAAATGAAAAAAAAAATGTGGGAGGGAAGGAGATAATCAAATATATAGAAGAAAATAGAGGAAAATGTGAGGGAAAATATTTTTAAAAATAATTATGAAAAGTAGAGAGAGTTATGTTAATGTTAAAAAAAATAAAATGAATGGAAGGTAAGGGAAGGGAGAGAGATAATAATTTGACATTAAGGGTGTTTATATCTTTTTTATATATTGAGATGTGACTATTTAGAAATGTTAAAAAAAAATGTGGCAATAGGAAAAAAGGGGAAGTAAAAGTGATTATTTTCATCTTTTTACTCTATTTTCGTATATAATAAAAATAGATGGAGATAAGAGTTTCATGATCACATGCCCAACTCTATTTTCGTATATAATATAAATTGAATAATACAAAGAAATAAAAATAGATGGAGATAAGAGTTTCATGATCACATTCCCAACTACTCCATATCTTATGTAAGACAGTGATCAATGTATGTTAAGGAGGGAGGCGCCATTGTTAACGATTTGTAGCTGGCTCTCTTTCTCTTTCTCTTTCTTTCTAGGAGGAAGATAGAAATGGAGGCGCCTTTGTTAAATAAGGTGAGTGAACCGGATTACGAACCGGTTCAATCATGGAAAGAAGTGAACAATGTTTTCTGGTTTGAAACGAAGAAGCTATGGAAGATAGCGGCTCCGATTGTGTTAACAATAGTTTGTCAGTATGCAATTAACTCCGTTACAAGCATTTTCGTGGGACATATTGGTGATATTGAACTTTCTGCCGTTTCTATCTCCGTATCCGTTATTGGAACTTTCTCCTTCGGTTTCATGGTCCTTTTCCTTTCCTTCCCACTTTTTCTTTTTCTTTTCTTTTCTTTTTAATCTTGCTTTGTAATTAATATATATATATATATATATATATATATATATATATATATATATATATATATATATAACTGTAGAATATTAAGGAAAAAAGGAGCTGGAGAGGGCTAAAGTTTTGTTTTTTCGTCTGTAGATCTACAAAAATGGTTTCTTGGTTGTGAAATTTTGTGTTTTCTTTTCTGCCCATTTAAGAAACTTTTTGTTTTGTTATCATCTTTTCCAATGTCAGAAGCTCGCTATTGTAACAACTTTATATTTTCCTTCTCTGTTTACTTTCCAATTGTTTTTTTTTTCGTGTAAAAAAATGTAAAACCAGAGTCCATGTTAAATAAACTCCCTTGGGGCCCTCGGCTCGCTGGTTTGGCTGAGATTGTTGAACCTTGGTTTGTTAAGTACGTGTAGATTGTGCAAAACAATGAGTTTGTTAAGTCTAGGTCTGTGTAAAATGTGTTGGGATGGTGAAAAGGAATGAATTTGTCTAGGATAATGAGCTTAGATAACGCACCATCCGAGGTTACAAAACAGGAAGACAAACCGGGTTTAGACTTGTGTAGCCCAAACCCGCTATTCAAACGCTCCTTGGTGTTTTACTGTCTCAACTGCTCTTTTGAATTATGCTGATAATTTTATGTACCTAATGCACATGTTATTGGATAGATAGAGCTATTATTATTAAAATGGTGAAAATAATGAACAGAACTTTCTACCCAAATATTTATTAGTGAAAAGTGAGAACCTAATTTTTCAAATAATGTAGTTTAGTTTGGGAAGTGCCGTGGAAAATCGGAATCAATTCGTGTACT
Source organism: Gynostemma pentaphyllum (assembly GCA_028015215.1). NCBI lineage: Eukaryota > Viridiplantae > Streptophyta > Magnoliopsida > Cucurbitales > Cucurbitaceae > Gynostemma > Gynostemma pentaphyllum. The sequence continues at coordinate 739,014 of CM051351.1, read as the reverse complement.
TGTTGTCAAGGGATCTCGGTTTTATTTTGCATCTGAGTATGATTGAAGTCTTCTTTTTAATATAATGTCTTCTTCTTCTTCTTTGTTTAGGATTGCTCTTAGTTATTTCATTGATATTAATTATCTGCCATGGTTAGGTTGATAATGTACCCAATACACTTATTATTAGCTATTATTATCTAAATGGTGAACAAACTGAACTATATTTTATACTCAAATATCAATTTTTTACTAATGTAAAACATAAATTTTTGAAAAATGTAGCTTGGTATGGGAAGTGCACTAGAAACGCTTTGTGGTCAAGCTTATGGCGCTGGACGAGTTCACTTGCTCGGCATTTATATGCAACGTTCATTGATTATCCTTTTAGTCTCCAGCTTCTTCATCGTACCCGTTTATTGGTATGCCACACCAATCCTGAAATTCCTAGGACAAGCTGATGAAATAGCTGAAGTTGCAGGAAGGTTCACCAGATTACTAATTCCTCAATTATTCGCACTTGCCGTTGATTTTCCCACTCAGAAGTTCCTTCAGGCCCAGAGCAAGGTCAGCGTCCTTACCTATATTGCGGTTGTGACCTTAATAGTACACACTGGAATGACCTGGCTCTTTATCTCTGTATTCAACTGGAGTCTGACTGGTGCAGCCATAGCAAGTGACATTTCATCTTGGATTATTTCTATATCGCAAGCTATCTACACCATTGGTTGGTGTAAAGATGGGTGGACCGGTTGGTCATGGTCGGCATTCAATGATATATGGGCCTTCGTCGGGCTTTCCCTTTCATCCGCCGTAATGCTCTGCCTGGAACTTTGGTATATGATGAGTATTATTATTCTGACAGGCAATCTTGATAACGCAGTATATGCTGTTGGTTCCCTTTCAATTTGGTAAGAACACACAACCCAGTGCTCTTCTTCTTTTTAGCTTTGTAGGTTACCTGTGCTTCATTAGGTTCTATTATAGTAACACCGTATACTTCTGTAGTTTGTTTGGCAAAAAGCAAATTTATACGGGATGGGATTTGTTGAGAATGCATAGCAAGTTTACCGGACTATAAACTTTGCGACTTGAATAGTGTAAATAGATAATCTCATCAAGAAAAATAGTAGATGATGGATATTCCCTCGTTACCGCAATATAAGTTTTAGAAGCAGGATTTCGAGTTTTGGCTGATTCATCTACTTTTTATCTTTCAGCATGAATTTCGACGGTTTGGAAGCGATGTTGTTCATTGGTATAAATGCCGCAGTTAGGTATGTGATCAAGACATTCAATAACTTATGAATGATAATTATCACTCTGTACAACATGAAAAACTCACTGAAAAGTTGATATCAAGTTCCATATTAATTATCATTGGAAAACCGAACAAGGCGTTCTCCAGGAACTTGAGAATTTGTTTTATTGAATCACGTGAAGAACGCTGCTGATTGCTCTATAAGATGATTGCCTCTATTACATAAATTTCATTAATGCTATTTTTTTGAATTAGTATTTGTTTCACCCTTTCAGTGTTCGAGTTTCCAATGAGCTTGGACAAGGACATCCAATGGCAACCAAATACTCTGTCTATGTCACAGTTTTTCAGTCTCTTCTTCTCGGAGTATTCTTCATGCTAGTTATACTGATAGCAAAGGACCATTTTGCTATCATTTTCACCAACAGCAAAGAAATGCAAGCTGCTGTCTCTGAACTAGCATATCTTCTTGGAATCACCATGGTTCTTAACAGTGTTCAGCCAGTAATTTCAGGTATCCAATCTATTATAATTTTGAAGTCCACTAATGTTAATGAGATTATCCCTTCCCCTTTTAACTTGTTTTCTATGTAAATTCAGGTGTCGCGATTGGAGCCGGCTGGCAAACGATTGTAGCATATATCAATCTTGGCTCATATTATGCTTTTGGGCTTCCCCTTGGTTATCTTCTTGGTTATAAGGCGCATCTTGGAGTTCAGGTCGGTGAACTTCCCTTCCTGTTCCACGAAAATTAATTTAAACAATAACAACCTACGTCCCATCTCATTCATCTGATGGTTATGGGAATCTTGAGGTCTTAACCTTAATGAGTATTTTAATTTTGTTATCCTTCTGTCTATAATGTTGGTAATTGTAAAGAATGAGTTCATCTTTAGTTTAAACCATTCCTCTTGGACTATCCGCTGCCCGTCTGCACCCCACCTTCTCGAGAGACAGCAGGGGATCTTTAAACCATTCATAAATATCCAACTTACTCCTTTAGTTTGACCATATGAATATAATTTAGTTCTTGATCACAGGGTCTATGGGGAGGCATGATATGTGGACTTTTCCTCCAGACCGTTCTGCTTTTATTCATTCTCTACAAAACTAACTGGATTGATGAGGTAAGTGTAATAACAAGTTACTGCATCTTTTCTCTCTTTCTTTCCCACCTTTTACATGGTTTCATCATTTATTACACCGGTTTGTCATCTGTTCGGAAAACATTTTCTTTCCTTAATGACTCGCTCAACAATCTTTCGTTCCCAACTGTGTTAGTTTCAAGAATTACTTGTTAGTTTGTATCAGCACAATGAACCTTAATTCTCTTGATAGTGGAATTAGGACACTAAACTATTGACTTGTATTGAACGAGAAAAATTGGTCTCGCAGGTGAATCAATCAGTAGAACGTATGAAAAAATGGGGAGGACAAAAGATCAAAGATGAGAAAACAGTTGATTACATATGAACTAGATTTATTGTCAGGATAGCAACTACTGATAATCTTTGGGGGTTAAATTATAAATATGTGATTATAAACAGGTGATTTTATTACTTAAATAATGTTCATATGAATGCTCCATAACCACCCATTTATAAACAGGCTGCTACCCATTTATTGTCAGGATATTTCAGGTGCGGGGTAGGTACCTTGTTAAAATTGTGTTCTTCAACAACCAATCAATCGGCAACCAACCCCTTTTTCTATAGTTGTTTTTTTTTTTTTTTGGGGGGGTGTAATGGTATAGTATGTTTGATTTTTAATTTGAAAATGTAGGTTAGAACATGCCTTTGGTCTTGGGCGTTTGTGACTGATATGAACATTAAACACATGCAGATATTGAATATGTTTCAGAAAGAAAAAAAAAATGTAGTTATTGAAATTAAAAAAAGGAAAAAAGTTTTTTTTTTTTATATCAATTTTGACATCTAAGTGTCGGATGTCAGTGCTAAATATTAAAAGAACCACCACATCATTTTTTTTTTAGGATTTTAATGGTCATGATCAAAATTAAACTTAATTAAAGCATGAGAGACTAGATTAGAAATTTTCAAACTGAAGAATTAAATTAAAAATTATGATGAATATTACAAACCAAGTATATAATTAACTACTAACTACTACTGTGTGGCAGTAAGTTAGCACAAAAAGCTGACTTACGAAACTAGTCTCTTAGTAAATTATTTCTAAAAATAGTTAAATGATAGTTTTAAATATTAAAAGAAAAAAAAGAGTAATGTGAAGACACTGGAGAGTGATTTGGATAGTTCAGCACATGAGGGGGATACAACTAAACTGTTATTTATTTTATATCACTTATTAAGTCATTGCAATAAAAGGTCAGGATGGCCGAGTGGTCTAAGGCGCCAGAATCAAGTTCTGGTCTTCGAAAGGGGGCGTGGGTTCAAATCCCACTTCTTACAATTATTTTGCTTCTAATTTTTTAATATTCATACTAATAAATCATTGTTAATCGAGTTTTCGTCACACAACAAACTAAAAATAGTATTTCAAATATCCTTTCTCTAATAATTAATATACCGGAGAACTAAACTATTGATTTCACAAAATTTCAAGTAAAATGCAAATAATATAACGAGAATTAGAGTACTATATAAACACACTTCTCATTAAGTTTTTAGCTACAGAAAATGCAAACAACACTTATATAATTTAGATATTATGTAAATATAACACTCATTATTTGAAAATGCATATTTATACACTTATATTCTAAAATTATACGATTACCCTATAATTCAATGTGGTTTGTACAATTTTCCTTCGTGTATCGATCGAAACTCTTTTCAAGTCAATTTCAATCCAGATCGAATCAATTTGAAGTTCTATGGCTAGAATCAAACACCCTGAAGAGCAATCGTCTCGGCCGCATCCAACTCGCCCAAACCATGTTTAAATTAAAACTTTTTATAAGAATAATAAAATTAAATTTGAAATCATTAAAATAATGACATGTGTTATAATGGAGAGAATAACCAACAAATAATTGTTTCTTGATAGTGTAGGGGTGTATTTTACAATATAAAAAAAAGTCCGAGGGTCATTCTTATAATTAGGTGAAAATGTAGGGGTAATTTTTGTATTTTATTTCTTTTTAATCTCTTCACAAATTTCTAATTTTAAAACATAAATTTTACGAGAAATTTTTTGATCATATCCAATTTTACATTTTTAGTATAAAAAATGAAAGGGGAAATTCTTGATTATCTTTACAAGTATCCAAAAAAAAGCCTTCACGTACACTACAAGGTCCAATATTTTCATGCTTATCAATATCTTATTTTTTTCTTCCAAGCTAACACTAATCAGAAAATTCATCCTCTTATAAAAAAAACTTCTCCCTTTGTCCTCTCTTTTAGTTCCTTCCACCTCAATTTGTCAATCAAACCCCAAAAAACTCCCCAACTTTTTATAGGTCTCTCTCCCCAATTTTCACAGGTTTCTCTCTAATTTTTTAAAAATGATTTTTTTATGTAAAATTTTTTTATTTTTATTTTATTTTAATATGTTGTATCTAATTTTACTATTTTATCTGTCTTATATTTATTAAAAAACAGTTCAATGTGATTTTTGCTTCTCGTTAAAAAAAGTAGCGGCACCCTATAACATATGTGATAAATATTGATGAACTGAAATATATAAGTTGGTGTTTTTCCAGATTGGTATAGTTTCCAGACAGTTGGGAATGAGAAAAAGGATCCTTTCACGTCTCAGAAAATTTATTTCATGCTCTGGTAGTTCAAAACCTTCTCTACCCATATGCATGCAAAATCCTCATTTACTTTACAATTTTACTAACTTTTTTTTACAAAGTTTCGTTAATTTTCTAAATGCTTTAATATATTTGGAGCAACCACATAATTAATATTTTGTCATTCTTTTTTATTGAAGAATTAAATGTCTGTCAAATTAATATGTATACCTAATTTTCAGTTTATATCAATAAGAGTCGAAAACTTGAATGTTTCTCCCTTATACCCATTCAAGTATAATTGATCATAAAATTGGAGGGTAAATATATCATTTGTTCCTTCAAGTATGAATAATTCTTTATTTTATCTCTATTATTATCTAAATGTTTTTCATCCCTAAAATATCAACATTTTTCAATCAAATTATTATCTAATATTGTTGTTGAAATAATATTTATGATCTATCATATAAAAACAAATATTATTTTTATATTGCTTGTCTCCATTTTTTTATTTGTATTATTTTTAAAACAGTAACTCAGTTTTTTTTGGAAAGGATTCTATTAGTTTCACGGATAGGGTCAACTCTATAAGTAAATTGCTTTTGTTTTTTAGGTGGGTGAAAAACAATATATCACAATTTAGTCTCAAACTTTCAATAACGTTATTGGACAATATATATTTAAAGACCATATAATAAATATATGTAGCCTAAAATGAAATTAATGATTGATATTTTTTTTAAATATTCTTATTTACATAGTAGAAAAATTGAGATTTACTAATATTAAAGCTAAATTTCATTCAACATCTGTAGAATTATGTTGTCAACAAAAAAAAAAACACTCGTAGAATCATATGAAATCTCTCTTGTTTAGAGATATTCAGCATTTTAAAGCCAAATTAAAAAAAATAGATCTTCTAAAAAAAAGGTGCTTGCTTGGAAATAATTTTGGCATAAGAATTATAATATCATACTTTATTTAAAATTATATTAATTTTAATCATTTTGGTATATAGACAGTGGGCCACATATGAGCCAACCAATTGGAGTAGATGTGCGTGAGGAGTACGCTAATGCCTTCCGCACCGAATCATATATCGACTTTTGGACACATGTCCTCGCCTTAAATGAAGGAGAGCCCAAGCCCATGGCCCAATTACCAGTGGAGACCACGACCGCTGCCCGTCTCCCATCTTATAGGCTTTTTGCCGAACATCTATTGGATCCAGACCAGCCCACAGTCAAGAAAATCCTGACTCTCCCTTCGGCCCGTCATAGGCCCAATTACTACTCTCTTCTCTTTAATTATTTTTCTCATACGGCTAGCGCTTCTCTCGTATGTGGGCGTTTACTAAAAAATATTGACCATATACTTGTCAGACATCACCCTCTTAAAATTACTATGCAGTCCCTAGACAACACAGAATTTTACCATGATTGTCATTTTGAACCGGTGTTGACCGACCACAACCCGTTTGCACCATCCGCTTCGTCTACACGTCGAGTTCGGATCATCCAAAACAGTTGCTCCGAGTTGTTAAAGCAATTGGAGTTCAGTCGTGATGTGGCTCGAGCTAAACTCAGACGAGTAAGATATTTCAAGCGCGGCTCGATTGGTTTTTTTGCGGCTTTGACGGCTTCACTCACTATCATCGTTGTGACTCATGGAATTGCACTGATCGTCGCCATGCCGGGACTCTTGGTGGCTTCAATCGAGTTAGCTAAGCAGATGAAGCTGGCTAAAGAAGTGGCTCAGCTTGATGCCGCGGCCAAAGGAACCTACACTTTGAATCGGGATTTGGACACGATTGGGAGGCTTGTGGCTCGGCTAAACCATGAGCTGGAACATATGAGGGTGATGACAAGGTTTTGGCTTGAAAAGAGAGGTGATAGCCGCCAAGCGATTAGTGAAGTTGCGCGCCAATTGAAACTAAGCCAAGTAAGCTTTAGCCAACAATTAGATGAATTGGAGGAGCATTTGTATTTGTGTGTTATGACCATAAATAGGGCAAGAACCCTTGTCGTAAAAGAGATTTTGGATCCGGGTCAACCCACAAAAGCTCCATGTATATTGTCATAATTAGGGGGGAGAAAATTCAAAAGTTTTAAATTCGATTTTTTTATGTAGATTTGTTTGAAAATCATCTTGAATCATGATAGGTTTTGGTATAATCACATTGCAAAATAAATAAATAAATAATCAGTAAATACCAAAAATGATAACTCTTCTATTAACTAGTTTTAACAAAATAATATACCATATTCCTAATAATCATGTGTACGTGTCCAATTCACTACTAAATAAAATAATAAAAAGACTTAATCAGTAAATATTAAAAAAATGCATTTATAGACAGTGATGGATCCAGAATTGACGTTCAAGGGAGGCACATAATACAAACATGTACATAAAATTAATTTTTATGTGTTCATAAATGGTATTAAATTTATTGAAAACTAAATCAAGTAAACATATGTAAACTTTAATCTATTAAATTTTTTAGATTGTAAAACCATTTGATTCCTATTAAAAGTTATATGTAACGAGGTAATAAAAATAATTATTTAGAATATAAAAAATATTTTAATTTATTTTAAACTTTGATTATACTATTCTTTAAAAATCAAGAAAATACTCATCGTAAATATATTCAACTATTTTATTTACGTTAAATTGAAGTATAGAAATATATTAAAAACAACAAATCGAGACTAGTATATATATTATGAGTTAGAGAAAGGGTCGGAGCACGAGTACAAAAAAAATTCTCAAAGAGTAACATCTAACCAGGGACGAGGCTAGAAAATTTGTTAAAAGGGGGGCAAAAATACTTATGTAGAGAAATGGTGTGAGCGGATCGGTTTAATATCTATTTGATAGTTTACAAATCAATCGAAAGTTAACCCTTTTTTTTTTACTAAAGTTGATTGTTGGGTTTTTCTTGGTTTCTTACTTTATTAAAACTCAATAATTTTACTCTAAGGAGTTTCTATTAATTGTTAAAAAACGTTTTTACAATATAGACATATTTTAAAGTAATTCTTTCTTTTTTTAACTTCATTCCTTATATTATAAACTTTGTAATTTATTTTCCTTGTTTTTTTATATGTTTTGTGTAAACAATAAAATGTTCCATAAAACATTTTATTAACTCTCTTTGGTTTAGTTTTTTCCAACTTGAAAATGAGTTCCCTATTATAATTTTTATAATTCAAAGCAATGAAAAAGTAGATTTCTAATTCCAATATTTATAAATAAATATATTAGTTTTTGTCTCTAAGAGTATTGAGATTTAATTTTTCATTCTAATAAAGCTTTTAATAAAACTAGTACTAAAAATCACAATCTAAACTGATTAAATTTTATATTGTAGAATGATATGGCTAATTTTCATAATAACTAATAAGCTTTTTAATTTAATTCAACTCATGTACACTTGGCAATATGTTATTCAATGAACCAAATAAGCGTGAGTGGGACCAAAGGCACGTGTGAAGGTGTGGGTAGCATTTGGGGTCTATATGAAAAGGACCGAACAAACTCAAAGTCATAAAACAAGTCATCTTGTAAAAATTCTCCCCAAACACGAATTGTTTCTCACCTCACCTTTCAAATAAGCATATCATATAATAAAAAAATTATTGTCCCCTAATTTTAATTGATATCATATTTCTTCTACTCTACTCTATCACATCAATTGCATTATTTCTTGTCATGCCAACAAGTCAAATATACCTTCTTCTTTTTTTAAATAAATTTTATATGGTTTTTTGTACTATTAAAAAATATTATGTTTTCCTTTGCAACTTGACTTGTAGGATTAAATTATATAATATTTAATTAATTTATACAAATCTTAAGATTTGTGTATTCAACATGGAATGTTGTTGTTCACACAAAGAAATTTCTAAGTAAAGAAATTAAATGCGGAATAAATATAATTTGTATTTGATGAATTGAATGTTACAATCTCTAATGAATTTATCCTTTGATTCTTTCTCTAAAATATAAACTTCGACGCAGGGCTTTGGCGTATTTCTCGGATCGTTGGATCGAATCTTGGCTTTTGGGCTTGTGAAGAGTCAATTGATTTGTTCATGGTCTTGAAGTTTGAACACTAAAGTCTTTGGAACTTGCGAGAATTTAGTCTTCAATAATTTGTCTTCAAGATGGTCATCACGAGAAGCTTTAAAGTCTTGAAGTCGTCAACGTTAGGGTCTTCGATCTTCGAGATCTCCAGGTTTTCAAGAAGTCTTCAAAGAGTCTTTGGTCTTCAAGAGTATTTGGTCTTGCAAAAAGTCTTTAGTCTTTAAGAAGTCTTCGATCTTCAGGCTTCATTCTTTAAAGTCTTCAATCTCGATCCCGAGCTCTTCGTTCTTTGAAGTCTTCAATCTTCAAAGAATATTTGGTCTTTGGGAAGTCTTCGATCTTCGAGTCTTTGATCGTCGAACTCTTTAATCTCGATCTTCTTCGTTCTTCTTCGAGGTCTTTGATTTTCAAAGTCTTCAGTCTTTTCTCTGAATCTTCTCCGTTGTCGACCTCTTCAAATGATGAATGACCTACTCTATTTATAGAGTTTTCTATGGGCCTTTGGTGGATATGGGCTTTATTTGATTTGAGCCCAATTGTCACGTGACATATTTTCATTGGACTAATTTATGTCATCCAATGGCCAAGAAAAAGACACATGGCATCATTTGATTTGCCAATTTAATGTCTTTTAATTTAATTTAAAGACATGTGTCAATTTATGATTGGTCTTTATTTAATGACATGTAATTTTGTCCTTTGCTTGAATTATTATGTGGCAATTTATAATTTGACAAATTTTCTTCTTCTACAGTTGTATTTATACCTTTTTTTTTTACAGATTATTATTTTGGGTGTTATTATGAATGTTTGATCTTTATAATAAAACCAATTATAAAATAATTAGTATAATGAGTCATCCATAATATCGTATGGACATCAAGGACCCATTTGGTAACCTTCTCAATTTCGGTTTCTTATTTTTATTCCTCATTTTTTAAGAAATAGAGTTGTTTGGTAACTCTTCTTGTTTCTCATTTTTTTAGAAACACTTCCCAAAATTGTGTAGAAATTTTAGAAACAACAAATTATAATTTCTTATTTCTCTTTCTTGTTTCCAAAGATTTTCAACACTATTACGTTGTCCCGTTTTGACTTATAAAATATATATAAATATCCAAAAATTATATTAATATAATATTTTTAAATATGTCATTTAAAATTGTAATATTTTCAAAATATTTTTATATTTTTTAAATGAGAAACAGAAACAATAAATTGTTACCAAACACATTTATGTTTCTTTTTTTTTCCCGAAGCAAGAAATAAAAAATAGTTACCAAACATGTTTCTGTTTCTCTTTAAAAAAAAACAGGAACAAGAAACAATAAATAAAAATAAGAAATAATAAATGGAAATGATGAAGGTTATTAAACGGGCCCTAAATAATCAAAAGTATTGCAACAAAAATTATTCTTTATTTAAAAGGTTTGACGTTTTCAAATTTTAAAAACTAGGTTTACTTCAATTTTTATATGTTACCTCTTATGATGTTTGAGTCCATATAGTTTTCTTCTCAAATGGTTTAGTAATGGTACTTTAATAAAAGTAACGATTAAGTCATTGACTCTAAAACTTTATTTAAATCTTATCCATAAGTAATCTAGGTGTGAAATCGAATCATATGAATGAGGCAGACAATTTTTTTACCATTTCAACTACTAATTTGATTTAATTGTAATTGGAGAATATTAATAAAAAAAAATATAAATTAAAAACAAGCATAAATGTTTTTTCTTCTTCGGTGGAGTATTACTTGGAGAATGAGATATTTAGATTTCTAAAGCTCAAACCAATCAAATTCTAAGGCAAAGCCATAGTTACAGGCGAATAGAAGAGAGAATACTTGTTTTACGGAGACGAGAGGGTTCGTGGGAGAAGAACGGATGATCAAGAGAGAGATATATGATAATTATATGTCACGTCATTAAAATACTTAACATACCACTCATTAAAATTGTAATAATTAATAGTAAGTGACTGGAGGTCAACTAACAGAAACTTAACCGAAGCATTAAAAAGACAGGTTTTTAAAAGTCGAGGGACCAAAGAGACTTTACTTTTAAAAGCCTAGGGACGAAAATGACACTTAATTGAAAGTATAGGAGTAAAATGATATTTTTAAACAAATGCATAGTCAAACATCATCTTTGACTTTTTATATCCGATTGGGAAAAAATTCTCTTTCTTCTTTTACGATTTAAATTTGATTTAATTTATCTGTCAAATAACGCAACACCTCAAATGTGGGGAAAAAAAAATCAATCTGTTTTAGTGTTTTATCATCACAGACAAAATATTTATTAATTTATATATCAAATGTTTATATTGTAATAAAGGTCAAAAACGCTTTTTGTTCCATGTAGTACGGACGGAGTTTATTTATTTATTATTGTTTTTTTTAATATATATTTCTTCGACGAACAGACTATTTAAAAATTTTATAATAATAATAAAACAACTATCTTTTAACGAATAGTTTTCAAATACAAATTTGTTTCAATTGTCAGACAAACACACTGGACGTCGTTTTATGGAAGCTATCACGCATGACCGTTTAATTGTTTTGTTTTATTTTTATTATTAAGTTAGATAATAGATATCCATGATAAGTTTAGTCAGTATAATAATATGATTACTAGTTTCAGCTTGAATCTGTGTATTTGGAATTAGTATCATCCCTTAGTTTATAATATTTATCAGACTTTGAGATATGATTTATATTAGTTAAAGTTTTTTTTTTTTAAAATAATGGTCTAAAGTAGTCAATTGTTTACTCATTGAATTTTTCACATTTGATTTGCTCCTAATTTTTTATTTTAGGCAAAAAGATTGATTATTTCAAATCTTAAGATTTATTTTCGTTTAGATTCGTTGTTTTGTTTTGAAGATTTTCTATTTTTTAAAACTTAATTTTACTTTAATATACGAAAAAATTTAGATTTTGAGTCCGAGCTTTTAAGCCTTCTATTATGTTTCCTTTATTTGATTATATCAATTGGAATCGAGTTGTTACAATTTACAAAAGATTTTTACTTCTCTATATTAATTTTTCATAACTTAAAGGTCATTCAAAATATAATTTTGATAGTAATTAAAGTTTAGATTACTTTATTAGCCATTTCATTTGGATAATCATAATCAAAAGGTTGTATAGTGAGATAGACATTTTCAAAAAAGAAAAATAGTGACAAAAACAGTAAAGAAAGCTCATTAGATTACATTCCCAAATAGAAAATTGTTCACTAACCTAAAAAATAAAATACAAAAATGAATGCTTTAATTGAAATGCATTATCATCCTTTTTCAATAGTAATCATTTGCTAAAACTAAATACATTTACAAAAAAAAAAAAAAAAAAAAAAAAAAATCAATTTTCAGACATTTTCACGTCCCTTTCCTTAATCACTTTCTCTCTCTTCTTTCTCACTCCTTCTGTACCGATCTCTGCCAATCTCAGAATTCAAAAGAGAAAACAAAAAAATTGGTAGAAGTTCGTGTTTTCTTTCTTCGATATCTTGAACTACAATTTCGAGGGTTTTTCTGTTTTCTCGAATTCATTATTCAATTTCGATTGATTTGAGTGAGATAATCCCGAAGTGATTTCAGCCGGGATCTATAGCTTCGAGCTTAATTTTTTTTAGTAAGTTTCACTTATGATTCTCTCTCTCTTTTGTTATGTATCAACAAAATTACTTAATAAATTTAGCTGAGTTAGTGATTAAGTATTTCAAGTTGAGTTTTTTTTTTCCATTTTCGAAAATTTAGTAGATCTGCATTTTGACAGTGGTTTTAACTTGGTGACTGATTCCCAGAATATTGGAGAATGGAATGGAAAGTAGATAAGTTGGTTTTCAAAATCAGGATAAGTGTTGATGATCCTTTGATCGCTTGTATATAAAAAAGAACAAAGATGCCGTTTTTTTATTTGGGCTTTGAAAATCTCAACTGGGAATTTGAAATATTAATTGAATTAAGGGAATGTAAATTTTTGTATTGGCTTCAGGTTTTTCTCCAATCTCAAAGGGAATAGATTCTTTAAAGAGTTAATCATAGATGTACATTGTGACTATGAAGAAATGCTGCCATAATCACTTGTTTAAGAATTTCTTTTTTTTATTTAAGTAAATGATATGGGTTTGGAAGAGACCTTTAAAGCTTTTTTTTTTTTTGCTTATTCATTTCCGACTTTCCTGCAGCCTGCAGCTGTGTAATTGACATGAATCACATAATATGTCTGTTTTCAGTCATATTTGCTTGCTACTAAGGATTTAATTTGATAAATTTGTGGTGGAGAAGGATTTTACACATTGGGTTTATCTAAATAATGTTTTAAACTTTTTTTCCTTTGAAAAAGATGGCTCAAATGTTTGAATCGGTTTGATACAACAATTTTCAACTATTTCATGTCTGTTAATTTGTGAGTCCTTAAACTTTATGCATAATGTGCTAGTGAGTTAGTCTGCTACTCTCTTAAAATCACAGTAGGACACGGGGGTGATTTATTTATTTATTTTTATGAGGAGATAGCTTAAGTTGTATATATTGTCAATAAATCCTTGTAACCAAGTCATTTTTTGGTATTTATATTGTATAGATGGATTTTCTTTAGGAAATCTGGCTTGCTGATTTTATATTCTTTAAGTAAAAGCAATATGCCTTCATGGTGGGGGAAGTCATCATCAAAAGAAGTAAAGAAGAGCAGGGAAAGTATTATTGACACATGGCACCGAAAATTTAAAACTTCTGAGGGTAAACCAAACAGCAAAGCAGGAGGGTCTCCAAGAAATTGTAACGACACAGTTTCTGAGCTGGGATCTCGATCTCCTGCGCTTTCAAGATCAGTTTCACCTTCCAAACAAGTTTCAAGATGTCAAAGTTTTTCTGAAAAGCCGCAATCCCAACCACTTCCACTTCCTGGTGCGCTGCCAGCAATCGTAGGCCGTACAGACTCTGGGATTAGCATTTCACCAAAACCAAGAACTGAAAAGGGCTCAAGGTCATCATCATTTCTACCACTCCCCAGACCAGCGTGCATCCGTAGGGAGGCAAAATCATACAGATTTAGATGCTGATCTGGGTGTTGGTTCAGTGTCCAGTGAGAGCTCAATTGATAGTACTGATCCATCTGATTCACGCCATCGTAGTCCTCGGGCAACTGACTATGACCTTGGGACTAAAGCTGCTACCAGCAGCCCATCCAGGTGAACTTGCATTTGTCCTGTTTTTTAGAGCACCTTTAATGTAAAATAGTCTCTTGCAGTTTCAAGGTTATACATAGGTTATTTGTAGGGACATACATAAGCTATCGGCATTTAGATTGCTTTTTTCTGACCTATTTAGTGCGGTTTTTTTTTTTCCGGTGTAGTGTCATTGTTAAGGATCAATCTTCTACTGCCCCTCAACTAAGCTTCCAAGAGGCAAGAAAACCAGCAAATATCTCATTGAGCAACCACATCTGCTCTACATCACCCAAACGGAGGCCTTTAAGCAGTCATGTGCCAAACTTACAAGTTCCATATCACGGGACTTTATTTAGTGCTCCAGAGAGTTCCATGTCAAGTCCTTCTAGAAGTCCCACTCCCATGAGAGGATGTAGCATGGAGCAAGTTATTAATAATGCTGTTAATGCTGGAAAGCCTTATTCAGATGTTACTTTTCCTGGGTCAGGCCATTGCTCTAGTCCTGGATCTGGTTACAATTCTGGGCATAATTCTATGGGTGGTGATATGTCAGGGCAGTTGTTTTATATGTCTGGGCAGTTGTTTTTCCAACAAAGCAGGGGTAGCCCTGAATATTCCCCAGCGCCCAGTCCCAGGATGACCAGCCCTGGCCCTAGCTCCAGAGTCCATAGTGGTGCAGTTACCCCAATTCATCCCAGGGCAGGAGGGATACCGACAGATTCACAGACAAGCTGGCCTGATGAGAAGCAAACTCACCGCTTGCCCCTACCTCCTGTTGCAATTTCCAATCCTCCGTTTTCTCATTCCAATTCAGCTGCAACATCTCCCTCTGTGCCAAGGAGTCCTGGAAGGGCTGATAATCCAGTAAGCCCAGGCTCCCGCTGGAAAAAGGGGAAGCTTTTGGGTAGGGGAACTTTTGGGCATGTTTACGTTGGTTTTAACAGGTACTTAAGAAATAGTTCTTTGAGATATCCCGACCTTTTATTTTTTTGGGGAACTATTTATTTCCATTGTCTATACTAAAATTGATTCATGATATTTTCATTATACTTTTGACTATGCAAATACTTTTGCTAGTGACGTTTTTTTCCTAATTAATTAGCACTGGTGATTTATTATTGCAGTTTTTGAAATTAGTCCTTTTATTACTAAATCTTAATTGATGCCCCAGTGCAAAATCTCCAGATTTTTGTTTAATTTTTTAACCCTGACTGGTTTAGTGAAAGTGGTGAAATGTGTGCCATGAAGGAGGTTACATTATTTTCAGATGATGCGAAGTCCAAGGAAAGTGCGAAGCAATTAACGCAAGTAAGTTTTATTATCTGATTAATTGGAATTTGTCCTTATGAATTGTGATTTTCATGCTTTCTATCAAAAAAAAAAATTGTGATTTTCATGCTATCAAGATTTCCTCCCCCCCCCCCTTTCTAATAACTACTTGGAGTTAAAACAATTAAGTATTTTTTTTCAGGAAATTACGTTGTTGAGCCGTTTACGGCATCCAAATATTGTACAGTATTATGGATCTGAAACGGTTAGTGTTATGCCTTCTGATTTTCTTTGGCTTGTATTCAACTTTTTGACATTTACATCAATTTAGCTTTGGTGTCTGCATATTCATAGAGTATTTACCTTTATCCAAAAGAACTGAGTTGACAATAATTTTAGAATTTTTTTTTTTCCAAATTCAGAAATTTGGTTGCATCTGTATGTGCTGTTATTTTACTTGATAAAAAAATTAACTGACGTCAACTCGATTAATTTTGTTCTTCCTACTTAAGCGTTACGATATTCTGTACAGGTAGGCGACAGACTATACATATACCTGGAATATGTGTCTGGTGGCTCAATTTATAAACTTCTCCAAGAATATGGACAGCTTGGAGAAGTAGCACTTCGTAGTTATACTCAGCAAATATTGTCTGGGCTTGCATATTTACATGCTAAAAGTACTGTGCACAGGTGAATTGAATCAGTCAAGTTTAATCCGGAGTCTGATAGTCTGAAGGATAAACCTGGAGTTATTTCTGACTTTATTTCCTAGATTTGCTTCATTTATTTTTATTTTTTATTCTAGGGATATCAAAGGAGCAAATATACTTGTGGATCCGAATGGGCGTGTGAAGTTGGCGGACTTTGGAATGGCAAAGCATGTAAGCCTCTTGATTAGTTTTTTTAAGTAAATTATACTAATGGGAATGAATTTGAGCTTGTGAAAATGTTCCATGAATGCTTATCAGAAAGGTGTATGTGTTTTTTTCTTCTTCAAAGAATGGTGTATATGTTCAAAACATAATAATACTCAATCCACTGCCTGCTTCTCTGTGCTAAATGAATTGTGGAAAATGCTATTCATTTAATAAGTGTAACTTTCTCCCCCCTTTCTAGTTTCTGAAGGCTTTAATTTTGTGGTTTTAGATATCACATATCTGTACACTCGTTACTTAAATTATTATTTTACTTAATTGATCCTGCTGGTTGAACTTATCCTGACTTTGCTTTCAGATCACTGGGCAGTCATGCCCTTTGTCTTTTAAAGGAAGCCCTTACTGGATGGCACCTGAGGTTGGACCACCCTTTTTAACTAAAGCAATTTCTTGTTATGATTTTTGCAATATACTGGCTACAACTTCAACTTCACGGGTTACTTCAATTTCCCTGCTTTATTCCCCGCACAGGTTATTAAAAATTCCAGTGGTTGTAACCTTGCGGTGGATATATGGAGTCTTGGATGCACAGTTTTGGAGATGGCTACAACTAAACCACCTTGGAGTCAGTATGAGGGGGTGAGTGGTTTAAGCCCAAAGATTGGTATTCTCTATATTGACTTTGTAAATATATATAATATAGTTTTATAGTTTTTCTTCCCTGTCATTTTCTGACCTGAAGGTTGGATTTAAGTTCAACTTAGATTTTAGGCTTTTTTTATTTTATTTACAGTTGACTTGTGTTTAATGTCGATATCTATAGGTTGCTGCAATGTTTAAGATTGGTAATAGCAAGGAACTTCCTGCAATCCCGGATCACCTTTCTCACGATGGAAAAGACTTCGTCAGACAATGTCTGCAACGAAATCCACTTCATCGCCCTACAGCCACTCAACTTCTGGATCACCCTTTTGTCCAACATGCAGCGCCTCTCGAAAGGCCAATTTCAGGTTCTGAACATTCAGATGAAGCTCCTGGAATTACGAATGGTGTCAGAACTCTGGTACGAGTCCTTTAAACAATTTTTTTGCTTTAAAAAATATATGCTGGCTCACATTGTTTGAATGCTTTCTGTGCATATGAAATTGGTCTATTTGTGTTTATTTTCTTGTGTTATGTTTTCTAAAGGTTTTTTGGGTCATCACTCTGGTTTCTTGATCAATTTTAGGGTATTGAGCAAGTAAGGAATATCAGCATCTTGGATTCTGATAGATCTTCCGGTCATTCATCTAGACTTCCGACAGTTGGTTTTCATTCCAGGTTTCTTCCCTCTCCTCTCTCTTTTTGTGGGTTGGTGAGTGCTGTGAACGGGCAGCTTTTCACGATTTCATTTCCTTTTTGCCAGTGACATCCATATACCAAGGAACTTATCATGTCCTGTTTCACCCATTGGAAGCCCTATGGTGCATTCACGGTCACCACAACACCGCAGTGGAAGAATGTCTCCGTCACCCATCTCTAGCCCCCGGAACGCTTCAGGGTCATCAACTCCTCTCACAGGAGGTAGTGGCGCCATTCCACACCAGCACCTCAAGCAGTCTCTATATTTGCAGGAGTGTTTTGGAAGCATGCCAAAATCTTCAATAGGTCCCTTTAGTAACGGCCTTTCCTATCATGATACAAATCCTGACATCTTTCAAGGGATTCAGCCAGGATCTCACATCTTCTCAGAGCTGGTACACCATGAAACTGATTTTTTGGGAAAGCAGTTTGGAAAGCCTGCGTGGGAATTGTATGATGGGCAGGCGATCTTGGCTGATCGTGTGTCTAGGCAGCTGCTGAGTGATCATGTGACAGCTCCATCTCTGGATTTAAGTCCTAGCTCTTCTTTGACCAACCACAAATAGTGGAATTTTAAGTAACTGCTTGAAAGTTCATGGACCAATCTATCAGCGGAAGCTCAAGAGAGGGTTTCTCTGCTTTGGTGGAATGAAACATATTGTTTGGCTATGAAGAAACTGAGCAGTGTTATAAGGACCCCAACCGGAAGAATTTGTCTAATAAGGTCTGATATCTCAAATCAGACTGGAGAAAGACGATTTCCTTGTCACTTCACATGGTGTATAAGGCTTGTGACACTGTTAACAGATAATGCAAGGTCAAATTCTTCATGAAAGTATTTTTTTAGAACCCTCATTGAAGCTGGCTTCCAGGTAAGCAAAAACCTTGCTGCCGTTAGTAGCTTATGATTCGATGGCATCAGATTGTACAAAAATAGCAGAACATTGCTTTAGGATTGAATCTGATGATCTACATTGTGACTATTCTTCAAGAAAAAGACGTTCACGACAATGAAGTTGCATACTTCTACGTCATCAAATATGGCCAATGCAAGATTGAGATGGTAAATTACTACCCTTCTGACCCCTTATGTCTGAAGCTAATGTACAGAAGGTGAAAGACTGAATTGGGGTTCAAATTCTTTAATGCATTTCAGGCCTGTCATGCTTTATTTAATCTAAGTTGATAGCGTCACTGTATATTGTTTGAGCATTCTTAATTGTATGTACTTGCTCAGTGAATCAAGGAAAAAGCAAAAAAAAATGAGTTTCATGATCCTCAAATTTTCAATCTTCTTCTGTTTGTGATCATTGATTTAGATTTTGTCATCATAAATTGAAAGGTAAATCTCCTGCTGCATATTAGTGACTTTCAAAGTCCAGCTTGGGTACTAAACAAGTTTCTCATTTGCTTTGGGGTGCTTAAGAGTACTTTTAGTGAGAAAAAAATAATAATAACATGCATATATGTGATAAACAATACCTGATTTAATTTAATATTTGGTTCCATAATTTTTAAAGTATTTTTTTATCTGATTAAAAATATTTTTTACTATTTTATTGTTTGGTTCAATAATTTTTACAATTACCAAATTACTAAAAAGTGACGCATTTACAAGCTTAAGTGTTTTTTATGTGCTTCTCAGTTCTCAGTCAAGTACTTGGGTTAAAACACCTATTAAAAAAACACTTACACTTTCAAATTAATGTAAAACGTGAAAATTGACATAATAAATACTATTGATCATCATAAAGTGCTTTTGACCATAGTTAAAAAAAGGAAGGCAAAATTGTACGCATTCTACCGCATAAATAAATAATAAACTGAATTTTAATATTGAGAGAAACTTGTTATTTAAAACTTGATGCAGATGAAACAGAGTAAGTTATATACAAGTATATCATCCATTACTAAATAAGAAGGAATTTCTAAACCACATGATTTCTGTTGTTAATCAAATTCAAGCTGAAATCCCAGAGTTTTGTTGCCAATTGCCTATCATTAGCTTGTGAGCTTGCTTTGGCTATGTTGCTGTCAGCAAAATACTGGCCACTTACCCCTTTTATTTGTGGATGCAGTGCTACATAGCAAGTAGTTGCTGCACCCTAAAAACAGTGAAATTTTCAAATACTATTCTTTCAAGTTTCAACTCTTACAATTGATATGTTTGAAAGTTTAAATTGATAGAGTAACTTTCTTCATTGGTTTATTTTTATCTTCTCGAAAAAATGCAAGTGCAATTAAGTAGGAAGGATAAAAATGTGTGTGAAAAACAATTAGAAGAGTGAGACTTAGCCCCGTTTAATAACCATTCCATTTCTTGTTTTTAGTTTTTGATTTTTAATTTTAAAAAACATAATTGTTTAGGCTTGTTAGGTAACGTTCTTGTTTCTTGTTATTAATTTTAGTTATTATTATTATTTTATTCTTGATTTTTTTAAAAACAAAAAATAAAAAACGAAGAAACCAATTGGTTATCAAACAATTCTATTCTTAAAAACTACAAACAAAAATCAAAATAGAAAACAAAATGGTTATAAAAAGGGGCATAAAAATCTGTGTTTGTGTTTGTGTATGATTTCTAGAAGTAGACAGTTACCTGCTCTATGTTCTTCATCAAATATTTACCCACGACACAAAGAAACCCTGCATCAAAGGTAAGTAATTTTATCATTTTTAACACATGTTGAGCCAAAAACAACAGAGAAACAGTAGATTTAACAGGAGAATAAGGTGACAAACATAAATAAAATGAAATGAAATGTGTGAGCTTGAAGCAATCTATTGAAGAAAACGAAGAAAATACAGTACGATAAAAGATTTACTACCATTGACAAGGCTGTGGTAACGAAATAAGTTAGTAGCAATGGCTCCAGGATGTAGTGAATTTGCAGTTATCGGCACCCGTTCTTCCTGTTTTGAGAAATAAATGATGATTAAAAGCATTATGTACCCTACTTAATAATAACGTTCTGTTTCCCCAATGGCTTATATGAAATTGAAAACTTATCGCTTTAGAGAAGCACAAAGTGGTAAGCCTAAGATCAAAATTCGGTGTCAATGAGAAAGCAAGCGATGCATTCTATACCAGATAAAAATTATGAAAAATATAGATTCTAATTGTATAATTCTTCGGTTTCTATTCTAATGCTATAAAAGTAATAGAGAAGACTAAGAGAGTGAATCAAACAAACATATTACATACCTTCAGCTGTCTTGCAAGTTCAACAGCATGCAAAACATTAGCGAGCTTTGACTGGCCATATGCCGAAACACTGTTGTAGCTGTATGGAATGAATATTAGTTATACTCTTGAATGGAAATTTTGCCCATGGTGTGGAGAGACTGAAAGAAGATTTTAATTTAACCTTCTTCATATTTGAGGGTGAAAAAAAGCAAAAATGTATGAAGATTAGAGTTACCCTGCTGGATCATTGATTTTGTCGAACCGGATACCTTCACGATATGAAAATTGGTGACGTCGCGATGAAACATTGACAATTCTTCCTTCTCTGTTGCTTTTAGTAGCTGTCTTTTTCAAGGTCTCCAATAATAGATTTGTCAAAAGAAAATGACCTGCAGAAAGAACTATAAGTCTAGAGCAGAATAGGTCCATAATTTTTCTCAAACTTTCAACTGGGGTTACTGGATTCAGATTCCAATTTCCCAACTGCTAGACCATGGGACCTATTCTTTTTTTTACCATGGGTCCATAATTAATGAGACTTGGGTCCATAATTAATGAGACTTGTGTCCATTAAGAAAAAGAGCAAAAATACCAAGAGAATATAATGACCAGTTATTCTTCACTGATGATATGCTCACCTAAATGGTTTGTCGCAAACTGTAATTCTATGTCATCTTTGGAGAGCAAGAATGGTGTTGCCATGACTCCTGCATTGTTACTACGAAAAGGAAACAGTACTGCTGCTTAGAAGAGAATTACTAAGGGTACAAATGATCACACTTTACATCTATAAACAAGATGATTTTTACTTTGTACAACCAAATTGAGGAACAATTGGAAAGCACAACTAGACTTTTACACAAAACATGGCCATATATTTTAGACAGGATGGGAGGCATAAATAAGCAGTTGAACTGTAAGACGGCTGAGCCAAATAATTATCTAGTTTAAGACATTGATATGAATCGAGTTGAGACCGACATTCACAATAATAATTTCCAAAGATATAAAAAGGCGAGAAGATTTGGGAATATTCACATTGTGGCGTCTTCCTTGAGCATAGTTCACCAAAAACAAAGGTCCTTGCAGTTAAGAAAGAGCATAACTCTCAACTTCACAAATGCAATATAGAGTGCATATTAGTCCTAACTTGCTACTTACACGAGGATGTTCAATGGAAGACCCGAGGACTTGAAATTTGTGGCAAATTTCCTAACAGATGCCATTGAGCTCAGGTCCAACTCCATGGTATCGACTTTCGCAGTCGGATTTTCCTTAACAATCGCTTCTTGGACCTCCTGACCAGCTGCCACATTTCTAACAGCCATAACCACATGTACTCCACGCAACGCAAGAACACGAGCAGTTTCAGAGCCAATGCCACTTGATGCCCCTGAGAGAGTATAACAGACCATGTGATGAGAAATGGGAAGCACTCAAATATGATCATTTAACTAAATTTAACTCCAAAAGAAGATAATAATCCAGACAGTAATCAGCATGATTTTATTTTTATTATTTTAATGAATAAGTAGATAAGTAGATAGATTGATACAAAAAAACAAAACAAAAAATTTCCCAGTAAAAACAATGAATCCATGCTTAACCCAGTGACCCATGGGGAAGTTCTAAGCAAAAAAAAAATTGTTTTTTTCCCTCAAAATCTTGGAAAATCATGAAATAGAGAGAAAGACTCACCCCCTTGTTGATATTATTGGAAATCTGATAGGAAACGGGAATTAGTAAACAAACAAATACATTTGATTGAGTGGGTGGATGAGTTTGGAAATTAGAAAAGATGAAGTGGGTCAATGAAATTTCTTGCAATAACCATAAGGAATTGAAAATAAAAGTAAAACCCAATTCTTTTTTTTTTGTTAAAATTGGAATGACCTGTAATAATAGCAGTGAGATTAGTCCCATCTATTCCTTGTGTAACTTGTTCAGCTGTTGATGAACCTGAAAATCCAGATTCCCCTTTTCTGCTTAACAACCACATTCCAATTAATTGTTTTACACTCGA
This sequence comes from Gynostemma pentaphyllum, assembly GCA_028015215.1. Lineage (NCBI taxonomy): Eukaryota > Viridiplantae > Streptophyta > Magnoliopsida > Cucurbitales > Cucurbitaceae > Gynostemma > Gynostemma pentaphyllum. Next base: position 716,080 of record CM051351.1, on the reverse strand, counting down.
TTCCCTTTGGTTGGCTGATTTCAGTTTAAACACCAAACTTTTGCACCCATAATTTCATCTCTGCACTTTTTTTCCGCCTTAATTTTAAATTTAGTAAAAATTCACCTCAATTTGGGTATAACTTGAGTGTTTCATTCACGTGAATTCGAAGGTTTAAGTCTTTTGCCCTCCAATTTGATTCAAAGATTTCAACCATAAAGTAATCGTAATTCTAAAATATTAAGAAAACCTACCATTTTTTTTTCTCTTGTATTATAAAATAACAAATTTCATTATTATTTTATGATGGTCATGAGATGCTTTGAATTCTATTTTAATACTTTTTTAAGTTTTGATTTCAATAAATTTATTGAGTATTGTTATAAAAATAAATATACCGAGTATCGTTTTTGGAAATTCTTTAAACATTTGCAACTTTTTTAATTAATAATTAATAATTTTCAATCTTTTAATGTCTCTTTTTTAATTGAAAAAATTAAAATTAAAATTCAATCTCTTATGATTACCTTAATTTCTAATTTAGTGCTTAACGTTTAAAACATCCTAATTTAATCCTCACATAATAATTGTGAAATCAACAGTTCAAAACTTGCCCCCCTCAAATCCCAAACAATAGAGCCTTAATATGTAACTAAACCTTAGATCTATTTCCAATTTATTTTAACTAGATCTATTTTCAATTTATTTAAACATAGTTAAAATATAATTTAAGTTGATAAAATTTTGACAATCATAAAAATTTCCCAAAAATATATAACAAATCCAATTAAGAGGACTAATTTTAAAAAAAGAAAAAAAAAGTTCATAAATGTATATTGCATATAATAAAGATTCATAACACCTGAAATCCTTCTGTATCTCACCCAACATCCAATTTTTTATTTTTTTATTTTTTTTAAAAAAAAAGGGGTTCTAGAAGGCATGGGCACTAATTGAAACCGTTAACATCCATTAAAAAAACCAAAACCAAAACCAAAAAGCAAATGATCCATCCAACTGATAAATTTGATAAAATAGTGGATAAGATATTGAGTGTGACACTGTCTTCGTACAAAAAGCTAAAACATGAGTGGGGGATGTTTTATTCCTTCACATACATTTCTATTTGCTAACAAAACAAGATTATCCATAACTTTATTGCAATTTCAGGTTTTAAAAAACAAAAGTCAATCTAACCAGAACTATTGTAAAGTAGAGCGAAAACAAAGGCTATTTGATTAAATTGGTGCTAAAATCCCAGAGTCTCTTGGCCAAATCAACATCCTGGCCATGAGGGCTTGCCTTGTTGATGTTACTATTCATAAAATATTCACCACTCACACCCTTCACTTGTGGATGCAATGCCACATAGCAAGTAGTTGCTGCACCCTGTAATCAGACACCCATGTCAATATACAAACCGATTATGTTATGACTAACAAGGTACCCGATTAATGCTGCATTGTTTCGATACATCATTGATTAAAAGTTAGAACCCGAAATGGGCATCCTTTCAATATATCAAGCTTTCTTCTCAAATATGAAATAATTTAGCTTTCTTCTCATCATGCAGTGTAAACGCATCATTTCAATACATCGAGAGTTTTAAAATCTCTTCAGCATAGAAATTGCTATACCATAAAATACCATTGAAGTTAAAAGCATTCACTTTATTTTTTTAAATATATAATGCCTCAGCGTATTTGATAACTCAACTGATAAGGCATGTAAACCTCGGAAGAAATAGACTTCGTGAAATGAAGCTCACCTGCTGAACATTTTTAAAAAAGACTCGGCCGATGGTGTTTGTAATACCTGCGATGGAACCAAAAGCATTTTAGCCTCGACGATCCTTGACTGTTAAGTGGTAAGGATAAGAAGCACATTTCAAATACATGGTTGTCATGCAGTTTTCGTCTCAGATGGCTTCTTTGCATTTAATAAAGAAAAATGAGTAGCAAAACAGAGAATTTTTACTTCATTAAACCTCAGCATAATTAAATTTATATTGTGGTAGAGAAAATATCTTGATGTGATCAGTAAAACTTGTCTAAAATCTCATCCAAATCATATTTTAAATGCATGGCAGCAAATCAAAATGTTGGCAAAGTGATTACCATTCCCGAAATTAAAGTGGCGGAAAAGGTTGGTGGTAATTATTCCTGGGTGAAGTGAATTTGCAGTAATATTTACTCCTCCTTCCTGGTCAAGAAAGAAATCATCAATTTCAGAAAGGAAAAATGGAATGAAACGTAACACTTTTCATTTCATGATGAGGGTAGAATAGAAACACCTCACTACAAAGAACATCTCTATCAGGCAGAACTGTATGAAGTAATATCAGCACAAGTTGAATATCCAAACAACGAAGAATAATTTTTGTGTCGAGAAGATATTGGTTCAATTAAACTTTATAGGATTAATTAACAAAATTTGACGGAAATTTAGAATAAAAGTACTGAAATGACAGCCATTCAGTAAACTATATAAATTCGTAGTATGTCTCTCAATATTGTATTTCTAAAGATACTAAAAAAACAATAAAGGTAAAATAGTGTTGAAAACTTGAAAGAATGAAAGATTTCAACTACAAAATCCAACCCAGCAATCAACTACAAAGGTTATATATAAGCTCTTACATAAATTATCGACAATATCGACAATACTCTTTTGAAAAGTGAAAGTACATCCTTTCCACCAAAGACCAGAGAAATCCATTTACCTTAAAACATCTTGTAAGCTCATTGGCATGCAAAACATTAGAAAGCTTTGATTGGCCATAAGCCTGCATTTTATTGTACCTACAGTACAAGAAAATCTGAACACTATAAACTTTTATAAAATGAAAATATTCAACCAAGAAACCATTAGGCATAAAGAAAATGCAATTAAGTAGTGCACAAGCACTGTAGAAGGTACATTGTCCTTACATGTTGACTGACCACTGATTTAGGTTCTACTCGAAGGATCCAAAGGAAAGTCCAGTCCAGAAGAAAATTCAGGCATTTTGGAACAGCCCAGGTAGTTCAATACATAATAGAACACAATAATTATTATTAATTGTTGTTGTTGTTCTTAATTTGGTTATATTTATTTACTACGTGGGGCAAAATACGGTGATATTCAGTAAAAAGGTATATGGAACATGTCATATAGAGTAGAGAATAAGCAAACAATACATCATGTACCGATATATAATGACTATAGTAAGGGCATGGGTGAACAGTACATATAGAAAAGATGACACCAAACAGCTCTTCCCAAACTCAATCACTACTTTCAGTCTTCAGAAACTCAATCCGTATGCAAGAAGTACAAAGTCAGCTTCCTTTGGCCAGGGAGCAGACGAAAAAAGAATGTGAACCCAAGCTCTAAATTCCTAATTCTCAAAGAGAGCTTCCTAGTTCATAAAATCGTTAATCGCTTTTGTATGCTTATATAGAAACATTACCGTGACTGATCACTGATTCCATCAAAGCGGATCCCTTCAGGATATGTGTAACGGTGAGCTTCTGAGGAAACATTTACAATTCTTCCTTCTTTGTTACTTTTAATGGCAGTTTCCTTCATATTGTCCAACAATAGATCTGTCAAAAGAAAATGACCTGCAAAGACATGTACAAATTGCGTACGAGTTAATTCACTTCCTGATTCTTTAATGATATCATCTCATTCTACATTAAAGATGTCACTTAATATAGAAATTGTCTGAATTGAGGGGAAAGAAACATATAGCAAGTACTCATTTTCTCTGTTTACAAATAATTTTTTTTGACGTGTCAGCAGTTTTAAGTGGATCGTACATTTATCCTGCGAGTTAACACAGATTAAAGCTTCAGTGTGCTAGAAATATTCTTACGTACCAACGTGGTTCGTTGCAAACTGCAGTTCTATGTTATCCTTCGAAAGTGAAAAGGGGACAGCCATTATTCCTGCATTATTACTTTCAACAAAAAAAACAAGAGAGAGATAAGAAAAAAGTTACAACCTGTATTACATTACATCTTTGATTAAAAAGCTACAAAAGCATAGAGAAACGTGAAAGCGAAAAAAAAAAAAGAAAGACTTCTACTATTGTAATGCCTATCATTCTCTTACATGAGGATGTTAAGGGGAAACCCAGACGATTGATAATCCTCAGCAAATTTTCTAACAGATGCCATGGAGCTAAGATCCAACTCCATGGCATCAACTTTTGCAGAGGGATTCTCCTTGACAATTGATTCTCTAACATTTCCGCCAGCATCTAAATTTCTAACCCCCATAATGACATGGACTCCACGCAATGCAAGAACACGTGAAGTTTCGGCACCAATACCACTTGATGCTCCTATAATATATGAACATAAGCAAGAATGAGATGCCTGTAATTGCAAATAGCAATCATGTTTCCATTAAGCACTTCAGCCTACGTCATAACAGCAAAAAGACAAAAGAAAGAAAAAAACAGCAAAGTGAAGAGATTTGATCTCATAATGTCTCTATTTAGTAATGATTAATGAAGACCATTCTAGAGAATGGTTTTATGAAAACAAATGGAAACCAAGGCCCCGTTTGATGACCATTTCGTTTCCTGATTTTGGTTTATAGTTTTTATTTTATTTTTAAAAAAAGGTTGTTTGATGGTCAATTTATTTAGGTTTTTAAATTTGGAAAAAGGTTTTTAGAATTTTAAAAAAGCTAGTTTTTAAAAACAGCTTTGTGTTTTTATTTTGTTTCTATTTTCAAAAAACCAAAAACTGTTTATAAAAATTGTTTAATTCTCTACTTTTTAAAAACAGAAAACAAAAACAGTTATCAAACCAGTTGTACTTTTGTTTTCAAAAAATATAAAAAACTAAAATGGTTATCAAGCGAGCCTAGACTAATTTCCATTTGTGCATTAAAAAACAAGTAGGAGAAACAAAAAAACAAAATCAGACAAGTTATGTCCCCTTCCTCTGACAAAATCAGCAACATTTCTTTGGATTATTTTCCTCCAAAAATTTTCCTGCATCAGAAATCAGTAAAAGTAAAACAGATAATGGAAAAACCAAATGGTTTCAAATCAATCAGAAAACAAAATCAGATTTACTCATTATAACTCAGCTTAACATGATCGAATAAAAAACATGAAACATTTCTTATACAAAATAATGGGCAGACAAATCTCTAAAACAAAATCATACAATAAAAATCCGTATAATATAAGGGAAACCCACATAAATGAATTCAATAATTGAAAGGAAAATCAGAAAAAAATCAAAAAAATTTTACATATATAAAAACAGTTAAATTTGGACCCGTGACAATGGCAGTAAGACCAGTTCCATCAATTCCGTGAGTAACTTGTTCAGCGGTGGAGGAGGATGAAAACCCAGAAGGACCTTTCCTATTAAACAACCACATTTCTTTCCCTAATCAGAACTAAAGAGCCAATCCAATTGGGATGGAAAATCAGACTTGAATTAAAAGAAAATGCTGTCGGACAGTGTTATTAAGATTTGAAAACCTGAAACTTTAAAAATGAAATTGGGTTTTAATGTCAACCATGCATTTTGCCACCTCTTCGTTGAATTTCTTTTGTGTCACCGACGCTCACTCCTCATACGTCACTCTTTCTTCTTCTTTTTTGAACAACTCAAACGTCTATCCCCTATCTATATTAGATGATAGATTTTATTGATCTACACATTTTAGTAAACAAAATATTATATTATTTATAAATAGAGATAAATATAAAAATAGCCACATCTCTTTCAACTTTTTTCCCTATAGCCACTATTTTTAAAACGTCTTAAATTAATCACCATTCATTATAAAAATACATAAATACCCCTAATATCAAATCAACATTTCTCTCTCCTCCTTCCACCGTCCATATGCCTTCCTTTTTACTTTATTTTTAAATTTTAAATCATCTCTCTCTCTCCTCTCTCTCCACTTTTCATAATTACTTTTTAAAAAAATTTCACTCCAATTTTCCCTCCCATTTTTCCTTTCATTTTCTTTTATATATTTGATTCTCTCTCTCTCTTTCTCATTTTTCCTCTCATTTTTTTTTTCATTTCTCCTTCCCTCTCTACCTCATTTCTTTATCAATTTTCTTTGAAACCTCCATTGATTCTCTCATTTTTTTTTTATTTTTTATTTTACAAATCCACCATTTCTACAAATGTTCATCTCACAACTTTCTTACATTTTTTAAATTTCCTATCTCTCCTTATTTTATTTTCATTTTCGTTTTTTATTTTATATATTTCTTCTCTACTTAATTCCCTATCTCTTCATAATTTCTTCTCATTTTCGTTTTTTTTAATAAATATTTTTCACTGATTTTGTTATGAATCTCGAAGATCTAAACTAAAAGTACCATGGATTTGACGAAAGGTATTTTTTTTCTTAATATTTTTGTTTTCTGCTATACATGTAATGCATGCAATATAGTTTTTTTTTTTGCAATATACGTAATATACATATTTTGTCTCTCGTCTCGTTTCTGTTTTGCGTAATGTTATGTCCGTGCTATACGTACTATCCATAATATACATTTTTCTATGGTCTGTTTACATATATATTTTGTGGTCTCTCGTTCTGTTGTTGTTTTACTATACAATATGTAATATACGCAATATACTTTTTTTGAGTCTGTTTAAACATATATCCTTTGTAATATACGCGCTATACATAACTATGTGTTTTTCTTGGTATACGATTTATAATACACGCAATATCACGAAATATACATACTATACACAACTATGCGACTTTCTTGATGTACGATCTATATCACACGTAATATATGATATATACGTACTATACACACACGTGAGTTCTTCTTGATGTACACAATCGTACTTACACATAATATACGATATATACGTACTATATACACACCTATGATAGTTTTTTTGATGTACACCCACTTTCTTTTATGTTCGTTTTGTAATATACGTAATATGTTTGCTATACAAGACGTAATATACTTTTTTTGGTCTGTTTAAGTATATATTTTTTTGTAATATACGTGCTAGACATAACTATGTGTTTTTCTTGATGTACGGTCTGTACTACACGCAATATACGAAATGTTCGTACTATATACACCTATGAGTTTTTCTTAATGCACACTCACTTTCTTTTATGTTCGTTCTATAATATACGTAATATAATATATATTTATTTTTGTTTTGTTTGCATATTAAATATCTTTTTTGTACATTTAGTATTATTGAATTAACACTCTTTTTGTTTTTCATTTGCAGGTTATATGACATGTATATTACATATAGCACGTACAAATGAAACACTATGGAATGGACGCTATACGAACTATACCAAAATAATATACTAAAATGAATCTATAAAATTGAATTAAAAATCGAAAATGTAATATGAAATCAAAATGCAAAAATAATAAAAATATAAAACAAATACTAAATACATGAAACAATATGGACGCTATACAAACTATACCAAAATCTGGGAAAGAAATAATGCATTGAGAAAGAAAAATGTCAGAACTGTCAAGCCGTACCTGCCATACCTGCCATACGAAAAGGGCAAAATAGGTATTTTGAAAAATCAAATAGTAAAAGTGGCTAGTATAGATATTTTTAAAAAATGTGGCTATTTTAATATTTTTGATGCCAAAAGTGGCTATTATGATTTTTCCCCCTTATAAATATAGTAATTTTTATTTAATTGTCAATTTAATAAATTTCGAGTCAATTAAGGATTAATATCAATTATTTATTGACATTCTAACCGTGTAAAAATAACTTCATACTCTAATTATGTATACGGATAAAAAAAAGTCAATTCATAAATGAATTGGTTTACTAATAAATCTCCTCAAGTCCTAATATTTTCACAAGTTTTGGATATATTGACGGCTAATAATTGATTGACAGTTCTCAAACCATCCATTCTATTTGTTTATGATTTATAATACAGAAGGGAATTTTAAGTTGGTCCACCGTATTGGGGGTTTCTTCAGAAATATTGTTATTTAAAAAAATAATTCCTAAAATATGGGGGGAGTGAAATTATTTCCAAAACTAAGGTAAGGCGTCTGTTGAACAGACGATTTAGGGCCAAGTCAGCATAAATCGTCTGTTGAACAGACGATTTTACTGCCACATGTACAAAACGTCTGTTGAACAGACGTTTTGTAAAAACCGGGTGAAAAACGCCTTGGCCAGGCGTTTTTACCTTTTTGGTCTTAAATCGCCTGTTGAGCGAGCGTTTTTCCTTCTTGGCCTAAAAACGCGTGCGTTCAGCCAGGCGTTTTAGACCGAGAGGGTTTTTGTAAAACGCGTGCGTTCAACAGGCGTTTTTAGACTGAGCGTTTTTTAAAACGTCGTTGAAGCGACGTTTTTTGACCAGAGCGTTTTTTTAAAACGTCCGTTCAACAGACGTTTTTGACCAGAGGCATTTTAAAGGCAGAGTTTCTCTAATTTCATGACAATTTCCGTTTTTGGCAATTTTTTTCAAGCGTACAAAGTAATGTAATTTGTTAAAGCAACAATATTATACAAAGTTAAGAACAAAATAACTAACATAAAAGCAATGTAATTTAATTTGAACAAAATAGCTAACATATATATATAATGTTATAAACTAAAAATAATGTGATCATAATAAAACTAAATAATGTAATTTGAACACAATAATGTATGAATGTGTTATGTAAAAAAACAAAAATCATCTAAATAAGCTAATGAGTGCCGCAGGAGGGAGGTCTTCTATTTCGAGTTGGGTTTCGTCTTTGCTGTGGGCGCCTCTGTTGTTGGCGTCCTCGAGGAGCTCGAACTGTGGAAGGTCCCGCGGAAGATCCTGCCTCATGATCATAACCGCCCCTAATAATGTGAGATCCCGGAGTCGGTATGAAAATGGGTGAAGAGGGTCCTGAAGCGTAAAAGAAATAATAAAATCATTACCATGGAGCCAATAGCTGTCCCCTGACGCGTCAAATATCGTCGGGTGATAGTATTATACCATGCCATATATCCCGCATCAACATCTAGGCCGCCATCAACTGGATCACCTCGAAGAAGATGATCTCGACGAGATAACCACTCCTCAACATAGTGAAAATGTTCACTCCTCCAATCTACGGCACGAGTCCGAAGATCCATAGCGTGCAAACCTCCTGGGTTAGCGTTACATGGTTCTGGCACGACCTGTATGAGGCCAAACTGTCGCATAATCTCAAACAATTGGTGTGTCTTCTTTTTAATACCACGAAGTCTCCACGGACACTTGTCAGCCCATTTCTTACACCTAACAGCCCAAATAGCAGGTGTTGACTCCGTTACCTCAAATTCATGATTTTTTTTTATGGAGTAACGTTTCACTTTATGTTTTAAATCTTCTTTACTTCGACATAAAAATCCTTTATACAACTCTTCATCACTCCCTATTACTCCAGGACAAGCAATCGGATCGTGTTCGGGGATAGTGTTCATAATGATCGTATTTAATTCTGGAGAATGTTGGTGAGGGGGCTTCATATTCAGGACGGTCTAAATCTATACCCTCGAATTCATCATCCGTCAGGGTACTCATATCAATGAACTCGTTTCCAGGACGTATAACTTCAAACTCACCAAAAGGTAACGTATTTTCAACTTCGTTATTCTCACGTAATTCATTTGAGGTCCCTCCAGAGCCACTACAAACAACGCTTGGATTCTCATGTATTGAAACTTGAGTGTCACGGCCTATTAGGTTCTCATCTCTACTCCTAATGGACACATAAATATCTATCTTATTAGGAGGAGGCAAAGCAATTGCAAATATGAAATTCAAATTTGCATCATTATGGATTGGGAATGATGAGAACTTAGTTGATCCATTTGATAATTGGGTGGGATATCTATACACAATCTCTGCTTCGATGGTCCTAAAATCAATGGATAATGTCTCACTCAATAGTTCAACAAAACCATTAAACTTAATCCCATATTCAATTAAAAATCCTCCACATGGGGGTTGATCATATTCTATTCCTTCCAAACCATGGACAATATTGCCATTGGCATATACGACAATTGCAAGAGTTCTTTCCGTCATTATCTATACAAGAATAATTTGCAAATTTCAAATCAATAAAATTACTATATCAAACTTAACTTTCACACATTTCTAGTCAATTTCATCCTAACTCAATTCATCACAAGATCAACATAGCATTGAGAGATAAGATCAAAATAAACTCATTTAAATCACATTTAAGTTCATTAGAAGATCAAACTTAACTTTCACATAATTTTAGTCTATTTCATCCAAACTCATTTACTTTGGAAATAAAAAACAAACCCAACATCAAAATACTCAAACAATGCTCACAAAAAAGGGAAGATTTATGCATTATTATAACCACACCAGGAAAATAACTCACAAAATGAAGACAATCAAAGGAGGAGTTAGTTATGCATTTTCACAAATGACCTATCTATATAATTTTAACAAAAAAATACAACTAGCTCACAAAATTAAGCAAAAAATTGTTTCAATCACCGGAATATATGAAATGAGAGGACCTAATCACGCTAGGAAAATAGAAATACCATCAAATTTCGGATTACAACCAAAAACCCCCCAAAAACCATCAACATTCGCTATGTTTGTAAAATCCAAGAGTTACCTTCAATATTCACGTGATTGTTGATGAATCCAACGGAAATTACCCCTTTCTCACAACGAAATGGTAGCGGCCGCGAGGAGAGTGGTGGAGACGAGAGGGAGATCGAGAGAGAAAGAAAGAAAATAGGGTTGCGGATCGAAATGAGGAAGAAAGGTGTTAGGAGCCTTTTGGATCGGATGTAAAGCGTCCGTACAAACGGACGCTTTTACATTTTGAAGCAAAAAAATCGCCTGTTGCATGAGGCGTTTTTGCTCCTTTTTTAAATAAGTAATGCTTGTATGCAGACGATTTTGATCTTTTTAACTAAATCGTCTGCATAAAGCGACGATTTAGTGCTTCCACCTCCCCGCCACATCATCCACTCAAGTCCACCTATTAAAAACCACAATATTTTTGGAAATAGTTTCATTTTCTTAATATTTCTGTCAATATTTTTAAAAATAATAATATTCCTAAAAAAAAATCCACCGTATTGAGTTCTAATATAATTCGTTATTTTATCTTCATTTATCTTTGACTATGATTTGACTCACTAATATATTGGTTTTTCAACTTATTTATTAAAAAGACAAGCTTATAATATTTTTCATCGATTACCTTTATAAAGCTTATAATTTTTTGTCTTCAATAGCAGTAGCATCAGCCTTCATGACATACATGATATTCGTATTCGATGGATCTGAAAATCCAAGACTTATCCTCGAACTCATGATAACAAATAAAACGGTCACCTTGATAATAACCTTATCTTAAGGAAGTGGTAATGATTCTTCATTTTACTCTTAGTAACAATGAAATATCAAATTTCTTGTAGTTAAAGATCTCTATTACGACTACGAGTAATGATACTCTTATATGAGTCACTTATAGCAACAATTTTTAAATATGTATTTTTAGATGCCATTTATTTCTTGATGAAACTTAAACTTGATATAAGATTGATAAACATTCAATGTTGAGATGTCCCACCATACATACCAATTTGTTCACATAAATTTCAAATACTTAGAATAAAATAAAATTGTTTTGATGTGTGAGTGTTACAATCTCTAATAGATGATCATATGAATTTTTCTTTAAAATATAAATTTTGATTTGAGGGTCGATCAACGTATTTCAATTTTTTTAGTATAGATGAAATTACTCATAAGGATTTAGAGTTTAAATTAATGAAATTATAAGTTAAAAGATATAATTCAAAACTTTAACAATAGTGAATTTGAGATAACTAGGGTTGAACAAGCACCCTATTACCCTGCCCCATCTCATCCCATTTAAGTGTGTAATCGGGGTAAGCGTGAGCAATTATGCCCCGTTTATTAAATGGGGCGGGTTCGGGGTGATGAAATTTGACCCATCCATTTTTTTTAATGTCCTCTTTCTATAAGTCTTAATCCCACTTTTTTTTTTCCTCAAATCACATTTATACCCCGTTTACAATCCAACCCCAATTAAACAAATAACCCTATTTACATCCCAATAAATGTCCCAAACCCGCTCCGACCTCGATAATTAAATAGGGTGGGTCGAGGTACCATTTTTTATTTAAAATGGGTCGGATATAAACGGAGTACTCAGCGCCCTATTTTCACCCCTAGAGATAACTTCCGAGACATGTATTTTAAGTCAAATATTTTTCTCTCATTTTTTTCAAGCAAACAGCGATGATAGATTTGGATATAACCATTGGAGGGAAAAAAATATTTATGAACTAGAAAAAGCTTAGGATCTATGGGCCCAAAGCATTTTGGGGCCTCCCAAAAGTTGCAAGGGTTTCAAAGAAATTTTATTTATTTTTATATTATTATTACGATGTGGCCAAACATCATATATATATATATATATATATATATGTATGTATATAAATATTTATAATGAACAGAATATATATTTTAAAACGTCATCATAAACTCAGGATATTTTTTTTTTTGAGAGAAAATTGTATTTATTATTATTATTTTATCTTGTATTGTATCCAATCCCAGAATTAAAAATAAACCTTGATTATTGCACCTAACAATATCTTCATATGTGATCTAAGATTGAGCAGAAAAACTGACGAGAACGGTAAACCGAACCGACCGACCGGTCCGTTTTCTTACTTTATACACGGTCTTCTAAATTTAAACCTTCAAAGCTATGTAGAAAAGAAATCAAATAAAAACTTCCGATATAAACGAACCGAACCACACCGGTTTATATAATTAAAAAAAAAAAAAAAACTAATTATTGTTATTTCTCTGCATCTGTAAATCCACAATTGCATAACCTATCTCTCTCTTTCTCTCTCTCAATCCTCATTTCTTCCCCGACCTTCCCTTTCCAGCCGTCGCCTCCTCAACTTCCAGCCGTCTCCGTCTCCGTCACCGGAGCTTTTGTGTTCCAGGAATTCGTTGTCGTTTTCGATCATTTCAACTTTACGGATTCTTTCCGTTTCTTATGGTATTTTTTTTTTCATAAAAAATTTCATTTATATCTCAATATGAAGTATTCAAACAATGTATTGCTTCTGTTTGTGAAATTTCATTTTTCATTTTCTTCGTAGTTTGTTTTTTGTCTTTTCGGTTGATTTCTACATAGATTTTTAGGTTTTATATATGTAGTATTTTGAGTTTTTGTAAGCAGAATATTGTGATATTGTTAAAAAGAGAAACCCCAATTTTATGCAATCTTCAAATTAATACTTAGAAACATTGTCTAAATTGGTTTGAGAGATTGAAACCTCTCTTAGGAGGTTAAAAAAAAAACACCTCAATTAGATAACGGGGAATGATTGCAAAAATAATTATATAAATTTAGATATTTTTCCTTTTTTTGGTTACCTTAATGAAATGGATTTGTGCGCCTTCTCTGAAAAAATAAAAATAAAAATAAAAAATAGCTAATCTGACGATTTCCTCCTACTCCCTGTATTTTTCATTGAATACCCAGTTTTTTCTTTCAAACCCTAATCCCATAGAACGGCTTTGATACCGTTGGTTTATATCTTGATGACTTCTTTTTTGGTGCTTTGGCTAGAGAGAAATGATAAGATACATGGAATTTTGTTGAGGTGTCTTAAATTTTTTGTTACTATTCTCTTGATGCTAGTAAATTGGAGAGTTCTCGTGTAATTTTTACTGACATTTGAAAGTTACTGATGCCTTTTCAATCAATAGCGATGGAACCAGAGCATATTACTTCTATTTTTCTAGGATATGTGATGTTGTGTTTTCTGTGAAAACGGTATATTTTGGGAGTGCGCATAATTTTTTTTACCGGTTTGTAAGTGTCCTTTTATTTTGATATTTTACATTAAGTATTTCTAGTATGTATATGCATGTTGCAAGTGAGTTGTGGAAATGAAAGTCTGCTTATCTTTTCAATAATGCTGGCTTTTCATTGCTTTTGATCTCAGGTATTTTGTTAGATTATCTGTCAGTTCCTTTATTGTGAATCACTTCTGCGTAGTGCAGCTAGCTTCCAGAAAGATCTACTTTCAATAACAGAAATGTTTTTCTCGTTCCTACTTATTATCAACCTTGGAAGCATTGATAAAGAGTTGAGAGTCTTAACAAAGTTAAAACCTTGAAGAAGTGAAATTTTATTTCTATGTGGCTTCGTTATTTATCTAAGAGGTGGTTCAAAGTTCTTATTTTTTTCTTTGAAAGCGTAATAACTCAGTTGCAGTGTTACATCAAATGACAGAAAGTGCTATGGCAGTAGTCAAACCTGAGGTATGCTACCTTTTGTATTTAGGATAGGACCAAGAAATTGTCGTGGTTTGAGAATAGGGGCATACAAGTTTGAAGTTTACATATATTTTGTTCACTTTCAATCTGGTTTGCTATCAATTTTAAAATTAAAGAAATTGAGAAACTTCATTTTGACTAATCATCAGCTCTTGTAATTCCCTTTTTAAAATACCCAATACTGTACACAAAACATTCTCCTACTCATTATATGTAGCCGACAAAAACAATGGAATAAGCTACAAATCACGAGAACACACCCACGTTTACATTTTGAAAATCAATACATAGTGTCATTAGATGAAGCAAAATTCAGATTCTTTTCCAGATTGCATCAGCCACTTCATTTTGGCCTCTGCTTAATTTTTCTTGTTGAATATGGATTTGTTCTAGATGAAGTCTTACATCTGGCTTCAAACTGCTGATGGTTCAATACAACAAGTTGAAGAAGAGGTTGCCATGTTTTGCCCTATGATATGTCGGGAAATACTTCAAACGGGGATGGGATCCTCCAAAAATTTTGCTATTTCTCTACCACAGCGAGTAAATCCTGCTATATTGGGCTTAATACTTGACTATTGTCGGTTTCATCAAGTGCCAGGTCGCTCTAATAAGGTCAGTATACCTCTGAACCTGTTTTGATCTCTTGCTCTATCATCAGTTATGAAGTTGTGGAGATTGAACAGATACTCTTACTTATGAACAGCACAGTAGTCATATTTCAAATGAACATGAGTTATTCTTTTCCGTAGGAGCGTAAAACGTATGATGAGAAGTTTATTCGCATGGATACAAAAAAGCTTTGCGAGTTGACATCTGCCGCCGATAGCCTCCAATTGAAACCTTTGGTTGATCTAACTAGCCGAGCACTTGCTCGAATTATTGAAGGAAAAACTCCAGAGGAGATTCGGGAGACTTTTCACCTACCCGATGATCTCACGGAGGTGTGTTCTGTTTCTGAGAACTAAGAAGTTGTGTACGGCCTCACACTCATACGCACATTCAGTTTAAGTGTCTTACTGTTATTCTACAGGAGGAAAAATTGGAGCCGCTGCGAAACATAACTGACGATCCACGTATTCGGCTCTTAAACCGATTGTATGCTAGAAAGAGGAAAGAGTTGAGGGAAAGAGAGAAATTGAAGGTGGATTATTTTTGTTCATTACCTTATTTTGGTTGAAAACAAGATTTTTATTTATAAAAGAAATAAATATTACTAGACAGAGAGCGTGAGATATCTGCATGCAAAGAAAATAAAAATTACAAAAAATTTATTCACCTAGGATAGAAGTGGTGAAAGTAACCAAGTATAAGTAATTTAGATATCCTGTTCATTACCTTATGTGTAGCTCTAGCCTTTACCAGGGCTCGATGCTATATTTATTTTGATTTTGAGTTCTGACATATATTTTAATCTCACATCACATTAGCATTTTTATTTTTGCACAATTTTCAGAATGTTGAGATTGAGGAGCGGGTGGATGATCGATCAGTTGATGACCTATTGTCATTTATAAATGGAGGAGATGGAGGTACTTGAGAATGTTCTCTCCTTCTCTCTTGCTCTCTCTGTCCCATATAGTGGTTGTAGAGTTGGGCTATGTCTTGGACTTATTGTATTGTACCTTCTGTTTTACAGTTCTTATAAATTGGTTTCCAATATATAAGAGTGCAACAATTTACGTGAAAACATGAAAAGAAATGATGCTATTACAACTTACATATCCATTTTCTTTGATATGTCTCAGTTTTAAATGCCTCCTGATTATCCATGTTTGTAATTGAACCAATATTATTTTACTTGCAGACGCAAAGGCGGTTAAAGCAAATAAAAACAAAAAGAAAAATCGGAGGAGAAAGGATCAACAAAAGGATTCTTCTTCAACCAATGTAAATGGGAACCATGATAAAGTACGGGTACTATATATGCATGGCTTTGTATTATGACTTGTCTAAATGTGTGGTCATTGGTCTGATTGACAATCTCTCTTCATGTTAAAAGTACCTCTGTTTATTGAATATTGCTTCTTATGTTGTTTAGGAGTTGGATTCTCTTCCTTCTTGTCATCAGAATAACGAGTTTGACAATATTTTGGGGGCATCTCCTAGTAGATCTGTGAAATCACAAGATTCAGCAGCTGTTATTAATTCACCTAAGCTTGAATTTGATGATGGTGATATTTATGATGACCTAGATCCTGCAATGAAGGAGGAACTTGACAGGTTAGATAAATGAATGTACCCTACCCTTCTTTTTATCTTGTTCAATTGTTAGGTGAGCATTAAATGTCAGCCTACATTCTTTTCCTCACTTCTTAGTTCTTATTTCTCTTCACATGGCATAGGTCTTCTTCCTTTTTCTGAACTTCTGCATTTTCTGAGTTCATATAATCAAAATTGTTATATAAAATTGCTCTGCTACAACCTTATCATGAATACATACATAGTGTGTTATACAGGTGATATTAATTATTATTTCTGATTCCTGAAAGCTTCTCCATGTTCTCCTCATTATGTTATCAGATTTTTTTTTCTCAAGGTCCTAGGAATTATAGGAGTCTTTTTTCGGCTTACATGAGAGTTAGGCCAGGCTAGCTCTTTGACTAGTAAACCATACTGTTTCTGAAGAAATTATGGAAGTTTTTTTTTCTTATACGAGGAGAATGCCATTTTTAATAAAAGTCTTTTGCCCTTTTGGGGAAGGAAATGATAGTCCTTGATAGCAGTCACCCTTTTGGTGCATTTCTTTTTGTCACCCTTTAAGTTCATCTCTCTGATGCAGGGAAGTAGAAGATTTTGCAAGAAGATTGAATTCAGATTGGCCAGAGAGAGTACAAGAAATTTTATCTCTAGGCCAAGAAAGAAAACTGGTGACAGTATTGAACAGCAATGGTTCAGCACCAAGATATACAAGTAAGTTTTGGGTTAATTCTTTCATGTCCGATCACGAGTTCGAAAAAATATGGGATCAATTAGGAATTTAGATAAAATGTTAGTGTGGATGCTAGTATTGAAACTCATCCCGAAAAACTTTGAGGGGTGTTGGGTATTTTGGTTATGAAAAATTGCTTAAATCGAGAAATACTTGAAAATGGAGTTCAAGCTTTTGGACAAGAGCCACTAGAATGACTGATGAGTTTTTTTTGACTTGTCTAGAACAGGTGTTGATAGGAGATAGAAGTCTTCCTATCAAAGTTCGGAGATAGTAACCAGGTAGAACTGATCTGCTTTCGCTACCGATACAGTTGCTCGATTGGTTCAAAGGAGCTGGTTGAAGGAGAGCTACTGTTAGGAAGCTAAAGTCAACAAGATTTTCAGTGTAAATGGCTGTTCGGAAGATTATATGCATTTACACCATCAAGATGTGCAAAATTTTGTTTTGTGGGAGTCTTGTATGCCAGAGAAAGGGAAGGAGAGAGTCATTAAGGGAACATGAGAGAAAAAACTGTGGCGTTTTATCGCCGAACATAATTGGCTCATCTCTTTTTCTTGAGCCCTTTTTCGTGTAACTTCAGCCAGCATTATTGGCTCTCTGTATCGTTGAAATTAATATCCATTGCATAAAAATCGTGTCTTTATTCTTTTCATTTGTTTGTAGCCCAATTTTGGCATTCGATAGTGAGAATTTTTGAAGTACTTTTGTTGGTAATGAAATGAAAATGATTACTTTGATTCTTTAATAGTTGTGTCATTTAGATGGATGCATGCTTAAAAAGGTGGATCACTGATGTCCCCCAAACCTCCTTAATATTTTCCTTTGCACGTATACCATTGTCTACGTTGACTAAAATTAATTTCAAGTTTAACTATTAATAAAAGAGTTAAATTAAATAGGAATAATTCATAAATCACAACTTATGATATAAAAGTGGTTCCAAGTACGAATGTGGATTGTAAATTGTATTTCCATTTCAGTTAATTTTACAAATTTAGAAAACATGTTTATTTTAAGTTGCTATAATTTCATTAAAGTTTTTAAAAAAATCAACATGTGTGCAATTTGTAACATATAACACTGTTAATAAAGTGTAAAATCACAGTTTGATATTAATATAATCTCTTATGTTTTAAAAATTTTCAATTTAATCTCTATAATTTGATAAAAATTGACAAAATATTTCTACCACAAATTAACACAATTACTTATACGAGTATGACTACTATATTCGATCTAAAAACCTGTAATAACATAAAATGTTTTATGAATTATATATATTCCCACCGACTAAGTTGAAACTTTTAAAACCATAAGAATTAAATTATATAAAACTAAACCATCAGGACTAAATTAAATGTGTTATCTTTATCTTTTAAAACCATAAGAATTAAATTATATAAAACTAAACCATCAGGACTAAATTAAATTTGTTAAAATAACACGAATAAATTGACATATACAAATAAAAGTTATAATTTTAACCTTTTACTTACGTGGCATGTTTAACAAATGGTTCATTTATCCGAAACATTTAACCAAAAAAAAAAAACCAGAGAACAAGTGCAAAATCTTACCATTAATTAGTATTAGACATCTCATTTGTTTAAGACGAGAAAAGAAGAACCAAAATTGATGTTATAAATCAGAAACCAACTTATACAAAAGTAATCTCTCACTAAGAGAAGCAAACCTAGACAAGTATATCAAAACTTCCACAATCAAAGATTGTCTTCCCACCATTATTCAAGGCATATAAAACAGGTTAAAGTATTATCCTATGAGTTCCTAACACGCTTGTAAGGTCATGTACTTGTGTCGTGAGATTAGTTGAGATACACATCCGGACTAATTCAAACAGAAAGATTGAAAATATTACAGAATTAAAGAAGATCAAACCCATTAATCTTTAGGTTTGTGAAGAGAATAATATCTCTTAAAAGCTCTTGGAAGATAAACAGGCAACAAGAATCCAAAAAGATTATAACACCAAAGAAGCATATTAGCCACAGCCAAGGCTTTTCCAACATAAAGCCTTCTTGCAGATCCACTAAACTCTTTATCTTCCTTAGCAAATTCATCTCTCAACCAATCAGTCAGAGTAAAAATCCTCCTCGAGTTATAGAAAACCGGAACGAAAACACGAATCGGAGTAGAAAATCGATCATTAAACGCCACACCCTCCATGAAAACCTGACTAGCGAGAAGGAAAACATGAGGAGAAGCAGCTTTAATCCCTTCTTTATCATCTTCAAAAAACCCTTCGAGAATATAAGCAATAGGGAGGAAAAGTCCGATAGCAGCGGCGAGAGAGACGTAGAGACGGAGGAGTTTGCTCTGTGAGGGGCCGAAAACAGAGGAATCTGCAGCGGTAGCGGAGATTTGACGTGGAAAAGCCACCTTAGAAATGAAGTACATGTATATGATTGAGAAGAATACGAAGGCTAAATCTTCGAAACAAACCATGCCGCTAGCGGAGAAGATTATGATCACGGCTAAGGAATTGAGTTGGCTGAATGAAAGAAAAGCGGCTTTCTTCGAAGATCCTGATAATGTTTTTTTGGAGGAAGATGAAGATGGATCACATGATTCTTTGTGAATGTTTTCTTGTTCTTTTGGAAGGCTAATGTCATTGCATGTTGGACCAACCCCACCTGACATTTTTTTTTCCCTTTGCTTTCTTCTTTTTCTTGATTATGGAATGGATTACAAAAAAAAGGTGTTTCTATCAGAATACAAATGGAGTTTTTTTGGTTTTGGGAGGAAGGTAGGGTTAAATAATATGGTGATGAGAGTGGACACGTGGAAAGCTGTGAGGGATTATGGGATGGTAAGAGAAGACGTGGCGGGTTTTAGTTGGTTTTAATGAATACGTGGTCGTTGTTTTAGGAAAGTTTTGAGGCTATTGTGTCAGAAAGAAGAACATGGGATGGGATCTTTTTTCTAAGACGAAGGAATCAGTTTGGCGTTAAGAGGAAAATTAGGGAAGGTGTGGTAGTTTTGGCCTTTACGGACTCACTTTCGTCACCGTTTATTATGATTTTATTTTTTGTTTTTGGATCTCTTTTGAATTGCGGGGTTGAGAAGTGGGTATTTATTTAATATATGGTTGTGAAAATTAAGGTTAGTATAACTCAACTCGTTAGACATTTATTCTATTTTTTGAGATCGAAAATCGAGTTTTCATCTTTAAAATTTGATGTAATATTTAGAAAAATAATAATTATAAAGGTTTTGGAGGTTCTTAATGAAGTTTATGAAGGGGTGTCTAAAAAATATTATTTTTATGAGTTAACCAACATTTTTCTTATAGATATTACATTGAATTGGGAGAAAGGAGACTCGAATCTTCAATCTCATAAAAAAGGAGTAAGTGCATGACCAATTGAGTAATGCTTCGATTGACAGTTAACCAATCTTAAAACTTAATTTTATTACACAAAGTGTTACCTATTGGTTATTGGAGTGGCAAAACCCACTCCTTAGTCACAAATTATAATAGTGAAAATGGAGTGGAGGATATTATATTTATATATTTAAATATGAAAAATACCCTCATCCTGATCTCTTTATGTGTTCATTTTCTGTTAGTTAAAAGCAAATTAATGAGTCTCATGTAATTAATAAAAATGTTCCTTATTATTTTTTAACCAACATAAATAGAGATTAGGAAAAGATTATCTTAACTTGTCAAGAAAGTAAGTATTTTCCTTGAAATATTATAGATAATATAATTGGATCATATTATAGACAATTTTGCAACAAATCAGTTTGAGGGTATTTTAGTAAAGGCGGCTTGCCATCCAATTATCTTATCCGTTTTCAAACTTTCAAAGGAGCGTTACATACAATACAATACAATACAACCAGCGCCGATAAATCAAAATTCGAAACCTCTAACGGCTACTTTCTTCCACAATTATATTGCCAAAATTACTCCAACACTGAATTCATTAATTCCCTCTCTCTTTCAATTTCTATCTGAATTTCACCTTTCTCTTTCAAAATTTCATTTTTTGAAACCCTAATCTTCATGGCTTCCTCTACCAATGATCATCCGGAGCTCAGGAGAGTTGCAAAAGGTTTGAATCAAAAGCGAAAGGTAAGAATGATCGCAAAGATCAGGAGCTCAACTGGTCACGAGTCGGATGAAGATCTTAAATCACCGTGGATTTTTGTGAAGAAGCCTGATGGAGATTCTTCTGAATCTGTCACCATTTCTTTTGGAGATCAACCTGCGAGGTAGCTTTCTTGAATTACAGAGTCAAGATTGTGTTTATTTCTAGGAATTGTCGCAATCGCACGTGAAGATGAACATGTTTTACCATGAATTTACGATTTATGACATCAACGAAAAAGAAATTTTGTTACGTCTATTTCGTTTATGAGAACTAGTTGAAAGGCTTCTTTTTTGTCTATTTTGTACAATTCCAATTGTTGAATGCAATGCTTATTATTCTTCATTCATTTGTTTTCTTGCATCAAACATATGTTTTTTGGTTGATTAAGATGATTTTTTTTTGTCTTTTAGTCGTAAAGAATCTTATGAACTGGATTATTGCTACGATCAAAATGAAAACGTAGAAAACATATTTGAAAGAGAGGTAAAATCTCTAATTTCCGGAGTCTTTGATGGTCGTAATGCAACTGTTATTGCATATGGAGCAAGAGGCAGTGGAAAAACGTCTGTGATTCAGGTGCAAGTTTGTCACTTTTCTTTATTTCACATTCTTCAATATGATCTCCAACACGGTTTCCCCTATAATGTAATGAAACCATTCATTTTGCAGGGCTCTACTGAGAAACCAGGCCTTGCAGCGTTATCCATGGAAGAATTTCTTTTAATGGCCGAAGAAAAAGGAAAATCAGTTTCCATATCATTCTATGAAGTTTATGTGGATCATGTGTATGATTTACTGGATTCTAAACGACCAGCAGTTTTAGTATTGGATGATGGTCAAGGCAAAATACAACTCAAGGGTTTATCTAGGGCGAGTTAAATGAAGCTTTTCTTTTCTTTTTTGTCCTAAATTTCAAAGTTAATGGGCCAGCATGATTCTGTGCCTTCATTGATTTTTATACTTTTTTTTGTTTGTTCATTTACCTTTTTTATGGCCATTTATTTGAAATTTTGTTCAGATTCCAGTGAAATCTATGTCAGACTTTTATGGACTGTATTTTGCTGGCTCTAGTTCACATAAACAAGGGCAAAAAATGGCAACTGAACCACCTCACAGAAGCCACAGGGGCTTGATAGTGCATATATCATCCCCTGATGAGACTTTAGACACCCGTGTTGTTGCCAAGATGAATTTTGTTGACATGGCTGGTATTTAATTCTACAACGCAATCAAAGAATTATATGAAAAGGTATTTCAATGTCATTTGCCTAATGCTTAGTTAATTCCTCTCCTTGCTTTCTTTATTAGGTTATGAAGATGCTAGAAGGAAAAGTAGTGATGGTTCCAGTCTTGTAGAAAATAGTAAAATCAACAAGTCTATATATGCCATGTTGAATGTTGCTTCTGCTTTGAATGCTAATGAAAGCCATGTGCCATACCGGGAAAGCAAGCTTACACGCATTTTACAAGATTCCCTGGGAATGCAGAGCAGGATTTTGATGATTACCTGTTTGGTATGGCTTTTTGGCTCCACCCCTAAAAAAAGTAAAAATAAAATTAGAAAAATGAAGTTGGGGATGGAATTTCAATTGGGTTTTGACTTTTCAGTTCTTAGTCCTTGTTTTTCACAATTATTTTTATATTTCAGAATGCAACTTTTTGCCAAGACTCCATCTATATGGCTAATTTGGCGGTTCGATCTTGTCAAGTAATTAAGCGAGTTGTCTCAGATTCCAATAGGAAGAATAAAAGTTTGACAAGTACTGTCGCGCATTCATCGGTTAGGAACCAGATACCTAAGAGTGTTTTTGCAACTGTAAAGAAGCAAATTGTCTCCCAGTCTGCGTTTTCTGTAAAGAGGCAAACTGTCTCCCAGTCTGCTTTTTCTGTAAAGAAGGCTAGTCTTAGTACGGCTTCTGGTATGAAAGGAAGGTATGATGTGAAGATTAATGTGTACAAATTTAAATTAAATTATATTATATATCTTAAATAATTGTGTTAATGTATAAGTTGATGATACTCTTCATTTTTAATCCCAACTTGAAGGAAGTTGTTTGATGATACAAGCCGTTCAAGAAAACTGGACAAGGTATCATCAATCTTCTTTCATTGTTATGATATTATACCATTCTTTCCTGACATTTCCCTCACCTCCCCTCCCCCAGATCTTGGCTCACGCATGTTTAAATCTTCTAACGATTTACCTCATTTGTTAACTGTTGCTAGGAAATTCACTTGCCAAGTTCTCTGAATCATGGAGAACCTACTTCTGCTGTTGACCAGGTATTTAACAGAATTTTTGTAACCTTTGCTACGTCAAACGACGGCTTTAAATTCTGCTCCCTCATAAAAAACTTGAAAAGAGAAGGGCTAAATTTATGCAAGAATTTGCTCTGAAGCATGAAGAATCTAATGTTTTTTTACGGAATTAGGGAAGTTCATTACCAAGTGCTCCAAAGCCTGAAGAATCTTCTCCTGCACTGGAAAAGGCAAGTAAACTTTTGCAACTTCTACCAGGCGAATAATTTGTATCTTATTGTTTGTCCATTTTGAACTCCTCAGAAATGGTCTGCTGTAGCAACTTCTAGCCCAGTAGAAACTACCATACTGACGGAGGTGATCATCTTTGGTTTTATTAGGCATCATTATTTTATGGAAGAGACATCAGTAACTGAGAAATCTATTTTTTTGTTTGCCTAGGATGTTTTTATTGGAAAGCAGGTTCCTGAAATCATTGAAGGCAGAATAGCATCTTTCACTGGAGAAGGTATGAATCAATAATCTTTACCTTGAAATGTATGTAGGGTATTGATGCATGCATGATGAATATAAATGGTGCATATTTTATAACTTTTTGTAGGTCTAAACATCGAGGGAAAAAATTGTGCCGTGGTCAATATTGATGACCTCCAAGTGGAAAGTACACCTGGGGTGAAGAGCACGACGAGTGTGTTTCCTGTGAAAAGTAATACTTCTGGTTTTTCTGACATTTGTAAAATTCTATAGGTTTTACTTGAATTGTTATTTAATTTTTTTCTATGTATTTATAGGCCCAAATTTTGGTAAGGAAAACAATAGTTTTGTGGTCAATGAAGACACATCCCCTCCAATTAGTGCACGGTTACGAGAATTATCAAACAACTTGAGATTATTTTGTTCTACCACACCATCGAGCTTAAAGATTCCTGATACTGATGCTCCCTCCATCTTAGTTTCTAGTGATATTATGGAACCACGAACTCCAGTTATGGAACAAACCATGCAAGTTTATGATGAACAACACGTTGCAAATCTGAATACTCCATGGGAAACATTTAGTAAGCACACCTCAGGCGTGAAGGTTAGAATTGACGATGTCATATTTAAAGGTTGCCATAGTCCCTTAAATATAATTGACCATCTTTTCTCGTTTTCAGAACTCACTTGTGAAAGACTATCTCAAGTTTCTGAACACGGCTAACAAGTAAGTTAATGCATTTGGTTGATATGATCTAGCAATGCTGTTGTGTGGTATTTTTTCGTTCTTTGTTTGATAAACTTATCATTTTTCTTGTTTCTCTCTCTTATTCACAGGGAAGAGCTGAAAAAATTGAAGGTAAGAGTAGCATTTTCATTTCTTTTTCCCATGTATGATATTATTGTTCTTAGCGTTTCCAAGTTTTTTTTTATTAGGGAATTGGTGAGAAGAGAGCATTATCAATTATTGAACTGCGTGAAGAATCTCCTGAGCCTTTTAAAAGTGTGAGTAATTTCATCATAAATTCGCATGCTCTCCTCCAAGTCTCTTTAAATTTATTATCTCAGTGCATAAATTCACAATTCAATGTTGTCGATTCATAAACCCGCTTGACAATATCTTACTTTTAACAGCTTGATGATTTAATGGAGATTGGACTATCGGCGAAACAGGTAGTTTTCTCTTCTTTGGCCGCTCAGAGAGAGATATTTTCCTTGAATACATCATGGAAATTATGTTTCTATTTTCTATATGTTTTTTAAAAGCGTTTTGAATCTAAGGGGTCCGTTTGGGATAACTTTTGAAAGTGTGTAACAATGTTTTTAAATGGTTGTCAAAAACATTTTTAAACACTTTAAAAAATTATCCCAAACAGGTACTAAGAATAGTTGTAACTATAGTTATTTTGGTTTTGTACAGATTAAGGGATTGATGAAAAAGGAAGTTGGTGAGCTATTATTCAATTAAGCGATGATGTGTGAGAGAATCAAAGATTTTTTGTTTCTTTTAGGAATTGGATATGATACATGTTCGACAGTGGCAACACGCAAGCCACTGTATGGTATATTGGTGTTTGTATAGTTTCATATGTATACAGTTGTTTCCTTCTATTTATTCACATGACATATTGATGATCATCTCGCCATTTACATTTGCAATACACTGCTTTAATATAGACTTCCTTTTCTCACGTGCATTGCAAGTGATTTTTATTTTTGAACTTGTAAAATATAGTTATAAAAATAATCGGTGTATTTTTTTAAATTTAATTAAAAAAATGAGTGAACGTAATCAATATTAGTAATGATTACTAATAATTAATTCTAATCACTAATTAATCATATTTACAACATTTACAAATAGTTTTGAATGATGATATATTTATCAATACAATATCAACTTCTATAACCCATCAGAAACTTCCCTAGACAAATTAGAGTTAAACTCTCCACTCTCTTCCATTGATTTTATCATTTTAAATAGCCTTCTATATACTGCCCACTAATGAAGCTAATAATAAAAAATCCTGTCTAGGAAATCACTATCTCCATAATTATAATAAATAGTAGAAATAGAAAATGTTGAGACCAACAAATAGCCAAGTAAATCTAAAGTGATAAAACAAAAGGATAATTAACATCCTTACTGAAATATACCTACATTCAAAATAAGATTATAATATGAACTGATTATGAATCAAAATTCCTGTTTGAATCTAATTATCTATGAGATCAGGAAAAAAAAAACAATCACTTGAAAGGTATTCATCAACATGCATTGCAACTTTTTCTACATGTTCCATAATAATCTGGAGAGCCAACCATGAAAACAGAGTTTCTTTGACATTCTCCAATGGCAGCCCATTGGGGACAGCTTTGATCTTCATCAATGCACTCTTCGTCATCTAATTCATCAGCCGCTCGCTTCCCATTGACCTCTCTTAAGTAAAAGAATTTTGTAGCAACCCATAATTCCCCATCAAGTATTGGACATCTAACATGAGAACTACTCTTGTCTGGCGAAGCATTAAGATTCACAGAGAAAAAAAGAATTGCGTTGCCTTTAACTGGTTTCAGAATGTTATTTTTCTTTCTACAGTCGGACCGAATTTGGCTCTTTACCTGAGGCATTTAAAAGAGAATAATCAAAACGTTATTATATTATGGCCAGAAAGGTTTGAATATTTCCTCTCACCTTCGATTCCGGAAAGAGCATCTCGCCACCACTAACTGAATCTGAGAGATACAAAACTACTGTGGCCATCAAAGGCTCACTAGATGCCATTGCGGATTTGTTACCAAAAATGTATTTATGGTTGGCCTCTTCATCTCCATATTGCATAATCTGTAAAGGCATGCTGTAATCTGAAGACAGTGAAATGCATTAGTTTAAAAGCAGATCAAATCAGATGGGCAAATCAGGTAAATGAGAAAGGAACAACAGTATAAGCACCGAAGAAAAATACCTTTTGGAAGAAAAGTCCATGCTGCAATTCGATCTTCAATCCTTGCAACAATATCATCCTAAAAAAAAAGCCAAAAGAATTATATATAAAACTCATAAAACCTAGAAATAGACAAAACAACCAGTAGCTTTTATCTCATGAGGTCTGGGGACTGTTGGAAATTGAATTTAAAACTGTTTTCTGGCTTTTATAACAACAATTCAATAAAAATATATTTAAGTAAATGTTTTTTAAAAGTTGTTGATGCCCGTTCTTAATAATAATAATTCTTTTGAAAATCATTGGCTTTGTGAGTAGTGATTTCAAGTCGACAGTCAACCATTTACAATTCACCTGATCACAACTCTTTAAACCATTTTACAGAACAAACTGTCAAACCCCCTAGTTACTTAAAAGAAGCAAAAAAGCTATAACAAAAAACACATAAAATTCAGCAACAGAAATATCTGGGCAGTATAAAAAGGAGCAAGAATTTCAAACATAATTGATGACTAGTCAATGTGGAGTAATCGAGAACAAGAATTTCAGTAATAATAATGAAATACTTGCAAAGATTTTTCTCAAATTATACTACCAATGTCCACTTATTTTGTGCTAACATCTACAAAAGCACGAGAAAGAAATGTATCATTTTGGGTGTTGTTTTTGAAAAAAAAAATTAGCTTTTATTTTCAAACCTACTTTTAAGAACAACTTTTCAGTGACTTGTAAAGATTAAGGTTATTGTGAACAAAAAATCACTACTCGCATCGCATGCCCACGGTTTTGGAGTGAAGAACTTCAATTGTTCTAGAAAACAGGCCATCTTTGAAAATAAACTAAAATAAAATAACCGAACAATTTTTTATAACAAGTTACCTAGACATGTTCTCACTATATTTTTGTTTTGAAAAGCATAAAATTGTTTTTAAGAAGAGCTTCCAAAGAAATTAAGACATTTGTTGCTATAATTGTTTGAGACAGCAGAAGGCAAGTTCCCCAGAAAACTCAGCAACAAGGAATCTTCTATGGAAATTAGAACAACATAAAAGCATATGAAATATATCATCGATAAAAGTGATTAATCAAGAAAAATTAGGGAACGAGAAAAGGAACCTAAAAGCACCAAGTAATTGATTAAAAGCAACAATAGTGGGTGCAACCAGGTCCCAAATCCTAATATGTAACAAGGATATTTTGTTGAAACACCCTGGAAACTAACAGAATGCTTTTAATCAACCATACTACAATAGAAAATACATTGCAGAACAAATCAAACTCAAACAATTTCCAAGCAAAGAGAAAACTATTCATCAATTCATATTTGTAGTTGAATCTCGAGTAACAATACTGGAAATAAATAAAATGATAAATAATGTCAGAACAAATTCTGAATTGATGGTTTCAGAATTAATCACACTTAGACACTGTTAAGATAAACAATGTAAGATTAAAATATATATATATATATATATACTTCTTCTATGTTAACTTTAAGAAAACAAGATAAAAAGAACCTTGACGTTAAAGTTTCTGTCGCGTGCTATGAAAAAGATATTTGACCATTAGTTGTGTAAAACCATTGCATAAACAGCAAAAAGCACAGGACCATACTGTTGTGTTTAAAAGAACTCCAGAACTTGTTAGTAATCTGGTTGAGACATTGTTCCCCGAAGACTTATCTTCTGAACTTACAGCCTAAGGCAAAAATATATATATGTATATTAGAAACAGTTGAAGCATGTTTAAGATGCTAAGAACAAAGCACAGAATTATACCAAAGAAATAAGGCTATCACACTCTTCATCTGAAAGAAAACCCTTATACAAGAAAACCCTATAGCAAGGAAAGTTAAAAATCAGTCTTTCAAACAAATTAATCAACACATATACAGGATCAAAGAACATCAATATGGATCTAAGTTGATTCTATATTGGAATACAAAATTAATTTATAACCTTATACAATTCATGCAAGGTATGATTAGTCTAAATAACTTAGGCCACTTTGGATAACCATTTTCCTTTTCTATTTTTAGTGGTTGGTTTTTTGTTTTTTAAAAACAAAAACAAGACTTGTTGATTTGGAGAACCAAACATGTTTGCTAACAATCTTTTGTTTTGAAAACTGTTCATTTAAAAAAAAAAAAAAAAAAAAAACCACTTTTTTGGTTTTTGAACTTCATTGATAATTTTAAAAACGTTTTAAAATCTAAAAATTGAAAACATAATTGGTGATCAAACAACCACGTTTTTTAAAATAAAAAATAAAAATGAAACTGGTTATCAAACAAACCTTATTATCAACAATTTCACATTAATGATTATGTTATGAGAGATTTTGCAAGTACCTGACCTTGGTCGCCAAGAGATTTGAACAACTCTTGAGGGGTCGATTCTTCCAGCATGATTTGAGTAACTCAAAGGTACATTGTTGATCACTTTGTCTCTTAAACCCTTACGACCACTGAATCAAATTGGTGGCAGAAAAAACAATTTCAAGTTAAATTAAATATCATGATCTTCGATTATCAAATATATATATACACATATAATCATGAACACTTCATTATTGTAAACTAGTTTTGGGCCCGTTTGATAACCATTTCGCTTTCTGATTTTAATTTTTAAAAAACAGAATTGTTTGATAACCGCTTAATATTTTTCGTTTTTGGTTTTGAAAATCAAGAAACTAATTGGATTTTCAATAATTCTATTTTTTGAAAATCTAAAGGGAAAAAAAAACAGAATATGAAATGGTTATGAAACGGGGCAGTGAATACCATTACAAATGCATATCCGGGGATGAACTTGATGAAAATCAAACGCAGTAAGTAAATTACAGAAAGAAAACAAGATGGGGATGTAAAACTGGCGTTCGATTTATCACCTCTGTGAAAGGCAGCTGGAGAATGAAGACGTAATTGCTAACAGTAACAGAAGAAAAATGTGAAGACGAGAATCCATGGATGGCTGGGACAGAAATCCAAAACGGAGGAAGGGAAAACAAAATAAATTATTTGAAACCTACGGCTGCAGAAATTCCTGTTCCAGATTTTAATGAACGTTGATCCCTCGATCAGATTCAAATTCTACCGACAACCATTTTCTATTTGAATGTCCATCATCTTATTCTTGGTGTTATGGCAAATTACGAGGTAATTCGATGGTTTTGAAATTACATAAATATATTCCCCTCCGTTAAACGCCAACGCTAAATACCCACGTGTCCTACTCTTTTTACCATATTGATACACAATTAGATAAATGAGACACGTTGCATATAACTCAAGTGATTAGATATATACTCTCTTCTCGTGAAAATCTCCCGCCTCGAATGATGTAATATCTTTAAAAATAAAAATAGACGCACTATCCACTACCCATGAAAATCTGCCTCGATCCACAATTAGGATGCAATTCTTTTTTTCAGAATTATCGTGCTAATAATTTCAGAATATGGCGAGACAAATTTTCATGCATCATCAACGTTTAGAAATATGAGTGATGTTAGTTAAAGGAAAGAACACTTATCATTAATTAACCCATCAACCTCATTATTCTGGGTCCATGTAGGGGTGTAAAAATCAATTAATTAATATTTTACATATATAATATAATTATTAATCATTTAACTCATATAATAATAATAAAATTATGATTATATATATCCTATATCTAAAATGTATCATATAATACTAAATTACAATACGAATAATGAGAAAAAGGTTTTCTACATCCCTAACTTTTTGAAAAGGGAAATTTTAGGATGCGAGAAAGGGGGATGGAAAAGGAGTACAGATGCACTAAGATAATGATATCCCAACATTGAATATAAAACTTCACCTAACAAATTATGAAGGCATTCTTTTAATGTAATCTTAAGCAATGAATTGGGATTGTGTGAGCATTTGCTATACATATTTGTTAGAGGGTTTCCATATTAACTTTGTGATTGAACTCAAATTGATATCACCAATTAAGATAACAGACATAAAGAAAATTTGAGAGTCTCCCTTCTCTCCCTACCAAAATACCCAGAAAATTTTATAACAGTTCTATAGATTGTCACATGCTATATAGAGCTATTAATACAACAACAACAACAACATTTATACAGTTTTACAGATTATTTCAAGAAAAACTAGTAAAGCTATCTCCAAACTACCAAAATTCACTTCCTGCAATGAACAAATTTACAATTTTACCAGGTAAAATTATTGATGAAATCATGAATTTAAGTGAAGAGTGCATAGCTCTAATTATATCCATACTGTTTCCAATCCAAGATTATTAACACCTTGAAAGTCATCCACTAGAATCATTTGACCAAACTTGATCTGAGTAATAAATATGAACACTTTAAGCAGGCAAAGCTCCAAACTCACATTGTGCTTCCCTTGCGAGTAACTGCCACATCAAATACTACTGAGTGATTTCTTCAGCGTAACACGTCCAGGATCATCCTTGTCGTAGAGACGCTCAATCAGTTCATCCCAAGTTTCTTTCTTCCTCCTTGATGAACCTGCAGGAGATTCTCCACTTGATCCTGATGACTCTTCCCCTTCTTCTGTCTGGCCGAAAGTTCCATATGAGAAAGGTGCATATGCATGTGGCACGGCCAACGTCACAGCTCGCTGCAATGCTGCCTTGTACTCTTCAGTGTGCTCTTCGGTTAACGTCTTTTGTCTTTCCATTTTTTGCTGGGGTGGCATCTCCATGACTTTATCATCCTCATGCATTAGCTGAACTTGGCAGAAGCAATACATGGATGGAATTTTTCATTTTTTAGCAATCTCTTGCTGATGATTTCATTAAACTCATGAATGAAGAGTGGCAAATGATACCTCAATTCACAAGAGTACAGCAATGAACAGGATAAAGCAATAAAAAAATATGAATTTTTAATTGGAAGAACAATAAATGAAACCTCATGTGTGAACTACAAATTTTTGCCACTAACAGGATGCTATAATGACATGATGTCAAGTCTCAGTTTTCAATAATAATGCATCCTAAACTCCTGAAGTGTCGTAAAATCTGCTAAGCTGCATACTCGAATGGGATCTATATCAACTTCTAAAAGTAGTTCAAGATATGAAAACAAACAGAGTCCATAAAATTTTCAATTCACAGTGCAAGGGTTATTTTAAGTTTTCAGCAGTTCCCCAAGTAGTTACAGACTCCATAAACAAGTCAGAATGGACTGTTATTAAAAACAAAAAATGCGAAAAGAATGCTTGTATTTCAAAATTTAATTAAATGTCAAATAATCAGTAGAAAAGACTAGGCCATGAAACTTACATCCAGGGCTCTTCGTGCCTCTTTCTCTATCCAGATGATAGCATGGTCTGAAGTTGCGTTACAAGAAAGAACAATGTGTTCAAACCGTCCGTCGACTGGAACAGCTGTCTTCACGACTGGTGGAAACCTTCCACACCTTTAAACACAAGAAACCAGGATCACTCAAATGTTAAAGCGGGACATCTTACTAACTTATAAGATGGAGAGACTTCCCACACAACAGAAACAGTAAGGACCAAAAACTTATGATTTCTATCAACTTTTCAAATAGATTCTTGTAACAAAATGTTTTTTCTACTAGCCTTTTCTATTATGAATGTCCTCAAATTTTATTTCCTTGGAGGTGGAGGATATAATATAAAGATCTGAGATTTTCTAATATAGGCTTTAATCCATAATCATTTCTCGTATTTATAAAACATGCAACACAAAAATGTAACTAATATTTCCATCAACTTGCAGGGATTCAAGAATTCCCTACTACAGTCCTTACCTGAAAGGCTTTCGCTCTACAATATGATAGAGTCTTCCAGGTGCATAAAGTCTCCTTGGATCTTTAAGCTTCTTCTCCTCTGATACACATGTATCCCGCATGCACCTCAGCCATAGAAGGCAAGGCAAACTATGAACAAAAAGAAACCAGCTTATAATATCCGGTACTGAGCCACAGAATTGTAGAACTAATGACTTAAAAAGAGTTAATATCATAAAGAGTCGTGAATCATACCAGAGGATTGACTTAAAAATGTCTTCCAAGGGTGTGGCTGTCCTAGGTAAGAAGTCATCCTGGTACAGTATAATGATTACTGTTACTTTTAGAATTCCATAGCAGGAAATTCCAAATAAAACATTTTCAGATCATTTAACAAACTCAACAAAGTTTTATGCACAACCATTTTCTGACAGAAAATGTGATCCTAGATATGCTCTACCATGAAGTGAGACACTGCAATATTATGTCAGAAAACTATAATAAAAATGGAAGTTATATGTAGGGTAGCATGTACAAGAACCATACCCAATATAATACTTCAATCACCAATAGACCCAAGAGTTTAAGTTGATAGGTTGAGGCATGATAGCTTAAGCTGATACCACCCACATTGATTGTTATTTAATAAAGCTTTATTAACATGGTACACCTTTGCATTTCATATAATTAATGAAAAGTTGTTTCTTGTGCAAAAAAATAAATAAAGTTTTAATAACATGGCTAATATAAAAGGAATTTAGAGTCACTAGAACATAGATGTAAATAATGAGTGATTGTTATATATGAGATGCACAAGAAGAAATCATATGAGTTATCAAGGCCTCAAAACGCATAGATGAACATTACTTGAAAATTTGTAATTCAAAACTTTACTGTTTTTCTTTTAGAAAAAGTTATGAGAGTTTACCTGAAGAACAACAGAGTTGATGACATCTGCATATCTAACAGCTAAATTTAGAGACATGCACCTCGCAGGTGCAATAGCATAGCACCTTACCCTCGTCCGATCAATATTTTCCAACTTAATACGATTCTGCACTACTAACATACTTAACAAGGCAGAAACACCAGAGCCAAGAGAATGCCCTGCAAAAGTCAAAGTATAATCTGGATACTTGTTCACTAAATCCTTTAAAACCTGACTCTCAGTGTCCAAAACCCACCCAGCTGCCTTAAGCAACCCATTGTGAACATATCCACCCTCAAATTTCTTCTTTCCCAGCTTATTGTCCAACAAAACAGCATAGTCACTCTCCTTTGCCATATTTAGTCCTCTTATGGCAAGAACAATATCTGCATGATCATGATCAAGATATATAATATATGGAGGAGCACGTCCTTGCGTATCTTCATATGTTTTTTTAATAAGCAACCAATTTGGATTGATTCCATAGCCACCAGGGGGTTCCCAAAGGGGCTGTCGAATATCATCTTCATACACTGCAAGAATATATCGACAAAGGCGGGGAACAGCCTCGAATTCTTCAGCATTGGCAACACTCCAATTTTCACTTTCATGACCTGCTGAGTGCAGACAGCGTTTCCAGGCCCAACGAGCACACCCAAGACAACATACACACTCGAGTATAGGTACGCCACATATGATAGACATCGATGCCTGCCTACCCTATGATCCAACCTTACTAGGAATGATAATTCATATAGATTTTGCTATGCACAAAGAATTATGAAATTCGATGCATTGGAACTATAAGTAATGATTGGAGTGGAGTTGGTAATATATTTGGACAGAAAAGAGTAGTGGTTGTAGTTGTTGAACAAAAGAGAAAATATATCTCAATAATAAGAACAGCACTTAAACTTTTCCCCCAAATGATCAAATAATTCTAATTCACAGAAAAATGTGAATAAGGAAATCAATACAACAACAAAAGCATCAACAATTTGAATGTCATAACCAACAAAAGTCTGATAAACCACTCAACTGCCGGGCAAAAATTGAAGACAGTGGAAGCAAATAAAGTTAAATGAAAGAAGACCCAGATGCAATTATTCACTTCTTGGTCAAGAATTGAAAGAAAAAAAATGAATGAATTTGAAGATTGAAAAGGGACTTCATTCAAATGCTGGATTTTGAATATTAATCTTAGAGACGGAAATAGCAAGTCAAATGTTCTGGAATGAGCTGTAAGTTAAGAGCAATGGGTAAAAAACTAAAATCCAAAATGGAAATAAATCTAAAGATAGAAATGAAACCTGAAAGTCAATGCCTTTATTTGGGTTTACAGAAATGAAACTTTGCTGTTTTTTGGGAGAGAAGGAAAAGAAGAAGATTGGGAATTGTTTTTGAACTCACCTCTCCCTCTACCCCCCTTAACTTTAGAGATATATTAGGGAAAAAATCAATTTACACCCCTGAACTTTACATGGTGTGTCAATTTAAACCCTAAACTTTCAATTGAATCAATTTACACCCTGAACTTTAATAAATGAATCAATTTACACCCATTGTTAATAAACTTACTATTATTTTTTAAAATTTTTAATTAGACATAGGCGTTTTTATATAGAAATAAAGTTAATTTTTTGAAAATTAATTTTAAGTTTATGTTAAATATTTTTTATAGTTTAAATTTGACCGTTTTGGTGTCGGGTTTGAACATTTTTGTACCGTTTAAATTGGTAACTAGGATTTGAGTTTTTTCATAGTTGGGGTTGGGCGTTTTTATGATGAGGTCATAGACGTTTTGTTATTTTTATCTTTCGGTGATTTGGTAATTGAATTTTGATTAATTTTATAGTTTTAGTATTATGTGGGTTTAAATTGATTCACTTAAAAAAGTTCAGGGTGTAAATTGATTCAATTGAAAGTTTAGGGTATAAATTGACACAACATGTAAAGTTTAGGGGTGTAAATTGATTTTTTCCCGATATATTATGACTTTTTAGGATCTAATTTCAAAAGCTAACGTTTAAAAGAATGTAGGGTAAACACGATTGTAAAATAATTTTTTTCGGAAATTTCTTTGACTCTTTGAAATGGAGTTAAAACAACTGTAAAATGCTCCATATCATCAGTTTTTTATTTCTTTATGTGATTGTCGTTAGCGTCTTCAATCTGGAATACAGTCAAAGGGTTAAAAGAAATTATTATAGGTTTAGATGGATTTTGTAACAAATGTCGAACTCTGGAAATATGGGTGTGTCGTTTTAGGGGGGGTAACTGAGACGAGGTCGAGTTACCTGATTACACCTGTCCCATTTAGAAAGAAATATACCACTTCTACTCTCACCCCGACCGTTAATTAAACTAAAGTTATAAGGTAACTTAGTTACATTTTCCAATTATTGGATTAATATCAAACTGGTTTTTTTGTTACAATAATCTCTCTAGATAATAAAAATGAATATTTTAAGAAATTAGAGCTTGTTTGATCTCAATTTATATTTTTTATTTTTAGAGAAAAAGAGTTGTTTGTAACTTTATATAACTAGTACCATAACACGTGCGTTGCACGTGACCTACTATCTCATGCAAATTATCTTCTTTTATAATGAAATATATTTTGTAAGTATTTGAGTATCTGTCAAATATTTTAATTTTTTAATAAAGTTATGAATTCTTCTCTTTTTTTTAAATATCCAATAAGTGCAATAATTTAATCATTATTTAAAGTTATAAATTTTTTATAAAGTAAAATTTGTGTGTCCTTAGTTTTGATAATAAAGATAATCTTTTCAATTAATTTTGATAGTAAAAAAGTTGTTACTAAACCTTTAAAATACCAAAACTAATTTCTAATGAAGGGACTATAATTTTACATTCAAGCTTTTTATATTACATTTATTTATCGTCGGGTATTTAATTCTTAGTTTCACAAATTATTTTTATATCAATCACCAATTAAATGTATAAAAAGTAATGTTCACTTAATGAACGATACTCCTAATTAATATTCTTTGTCAAAAAAAAATTACTTTTTAAATAAAATATTTATATGAAAAATTCTATTAGATGGCACTTTATGAATGGATATTTTCAAAAATAGTAACTGTTTTGAAAATTTTAAAACATGACATTAAAAAGAAAAACACATGGATTGAATTTCATGCTTATTCAAGTAATATAGAAAATTATTACTAAAAAAAAGCAATACATTTAACCTTTAAACGTCAATAATATCACAACTATAATAATAATGCAAAAAAAAAAAAGACAACTTGAACATTTCTGAAATTTTGACAAAACCATAATTACAACTAAAGGCCATTGGGATGGGCAACAACAACACAAATGCAACAATTTCAAAAAAACAAAGCTTCAACTGCAACTCTTTGACTCTTTATTTGGATAATTTTATTTCTTGAATCCACATACCCACCGAAGATAAATCATCCAAAGTCTTGCAAATGAGAAAACAATGGTGGGGGTTGTCATCCGAAATCAATAAGGGAAGAGAAATTGATTTTTTTGAGTAAACTATTTTTTTATGAATTTCTAGGATTTCGGTACTATGAACCCTTCTAGTTCTAGAGAAAACAAAATTGAATAATTATAGATGAAAAACATTGAATAATTATAAATGAAAACATTGAAGAATTATTGATGGTAAGCAATATGGTCCTATCCGAAATCATCAGAATTCAATTTGAGTAATTTGAGAAGAAAGAGGGTGAAGAGCTTGGCAAGTTTAGAAACATACTTATACTAATTTACATGAAGAACATCAAAAGACATCATAAATGAGTAATGATAATATGATTGTTGATATTCTTTCAACAGTTTCAACCGATGGCTTTGTTCAATATTAAGGGGGGTGCAAATTTTTGTTTAACCCTAAACCCTAAACAAATTGAATTAATGCAAATTCATGCAACTCTATGATACATTTCAAAGTCTATTTTGAGAAAAAAAAATTGATTAAATATATATAAAAAATTTAATGAAATTCAAAACTTATGCACTTCTCTATAAATGAGTTTTAAGAGAATTTTTTCGTTTCTTCCATTTGATTGAAAGCAACCGAATTCTAACACAAAATTAAAACCAAAAAAATCTATCATATGAAAAACAAATTTTTTAGAATAAATAACTCAAATTTTTTGGAATTTCTATCACTTTCTGGAAAGAAAAGGAAGAAAGAAGGAAAATTTGTGAAAAATTATAGAAAAGTCTATGCTTTGGAGTTTCCATGGGATGAGATTGTGAGGAGAAGAGA
This sequence comes from Gynostemma pentaphyllum, assembly GCA_028015215.1. Classification (NCBI taxonomy): domain Eukaryota; kingdom Viridiplantae; phylum Streptophyta; class Magnoliopsida; order Cucurbitales; family Cucurbitaceae; genus Gynostemma; species Gynostemma pentaphyllum. The sequence continues at coordinate 678,027 of CM051351.1, read as the reverse complement.
GGCCCAGCCCGTGGATGAGAAAGGGAAGAAGGAAGAAACAGGTGTAAGAGAGGGAGAGTTCCTATTTCATAATAAAAAATAATATAAAAAACCAATTAGGCTGCCACCTCGTTAGAAAAGGCAACATCATCTTTGTCATCTGATGGAGGACCAAAAACATACATTTCTTAAATAGTACGGGTTGGGGGGTGCACATTTTTAACCCTAAACCCTAAACAAATTGAATTAATGTAAATTCATGCAACTCTATGACACATATTTCAAGATCTATTTTAAGGAAAAAAATTGATTAAATATATATAAAAAATTAAATGAAATTCAAAACTTATGCACTTCCCTTTGAATGAGTCTTACATTCATGAATTAAAATAAATAGACCATTTAATAAAAATCAAATAAGACTTATATTCTAAATTTATATATATATATATATATATATATATAATTAAAATTGAATTTAATAATTAAATAAGGGGCAAAAGGGGAATTCAAAAGTTTCTCCCCTTAAGCCCCCTTTAGAGGTATTATAGATTTATAATTTCTCGTTTTTAGAAACGTTTATAAAATTTAGAAACAACCGATACTAATATATTGTTTCTCTTTTCTGTTTCCAATTTTTTCAATAGATTAATATATTATTATTTTGTATCGTTTTTACTTAATATGATATAAATATACAAAAAATTAAATGGATATAATATTTAAAATTTATTTTTCACATAATTTTATTTATTTATTTTTTAGTTAGAAACATAAAGAAAAAAATGCGGTAAAATACTGTTTTAGTCCTTGAACTTTCACCCCATTTTCATTTTCGTCCATAAACTTTTAAAAGTTACATTTTTCATCCATAAACTTTACGGTTTATTTTGTTTTAGTCCTTCCGTCTGTACTTTTCCTTCTTAGACACTAATGGAAGGCTTATATAGCGTGTAATTGATGATGTTGTTTTATATAAATATACAAATGAGGTCAAATAACGTGAAAAATGAATATACAGTGAGGAGGGTTAAGACTGCAATTCAGGAGAAAGTGATAAGATTAACCTCACTATATATTCATTTTTCTATGTCATTTAATCTCACTGTATATTTCTATAATATTACTGACATAAGCCCTCCATTAGTGTTATTGACGGAAAATCACAGACAAAAAAAGAAATTGAATGAATCGTAAAATTCAGGGATGAAAAATGTAACTTTTAAAAGTTTGAGAACAAAAATAGAATGAGAAAGTTCAAAAACCAAAATAATATTTTATCCAAGAAATAATTATCAAACAAATTTCTCAATCTAAGAAGGTTACCAAATGGGTTAAATAAATCTTTTTTTTTTTTTATTTTCTAAAGAGAGAAGATGTCAATGCCACGTGCAATTCGTGTTTTAATTTTTTTTTTTTTTAAAAAAAAAACCCAAACAACATCCGTCTGGCCTGAATATCCCAATCAATGATATATACGTGGCAACAGTCCAATCACATGAGATGTCTTGCTTTTGTAGCATCTCAATCCAACGGTTTAGATTTGAATCTCTCATAGCCAGCCTGGAAATTCAATCTTAACCGTACATATTATTAATTATGAGTGGTTGGGGCTGTCTCTTCCTTGTCTCCTCCGCGTTAGACCCTCCTTTCCTCGATGTTGTGCTGATGGCCTACATGCATATCTCCAAGCATTCATTCTCATTCCTTATGTTCACGCGCCACCTACGGCGCGTGCTTTCTATCTAATGTAAATAACATTGAAAATTATCTCAATGTTTTCAAATATTTGTTATATCTTCATTTGTGAAATTATTTTCTAAAATATTTATAGAACTTTGTAATGAGCAGCCTTTTAAGAATTTTATCTTAAACTATAACAATTTTTAAAAATAAAAATAACAACATTTTTTAAGTCAAAATAACAAGAAGTATTTAAGTAATGACATTCTCTATCATTGATTAACGCTAAAGATGTCTAGTTCAAAAGACGGGTAATTGAAATTCTAGTAATCTTCTTAAAAATATTTAACAAAATAGTATATTTAAAAAATAATTGCAAATCTAATAAGTTTTTAAAAATATTTATAGATGTATTAAATTGAGTATCTCACTCAATGATTAACAACGATTTATATTTTTTAAATTAAGTTAATCATTAATTAATTGTAATATATGATAATTATTTTGCATTATAACTATTGATTTACATATTTCAGCCATTTATTTAGCGTGTCAATCAATGATTAACAGTACCAATGTTAATCGCATATTAAAAATTCAAAAAAAAAATATGTTTACAATTATATTTAAACAATGATTATTTGAATTATTGATTATTAGTAATCAATGATAATAACTAATTAACACAGTAAAAACTAATATATTTATACAGAATTTTAAATAATGATATATTTATAAATAAAAAATACTATATTTATCAACTCTGTTAATGATTTTTAAAAAATAATATTCAGATTTGATGTAAAAAAAAAAAAAAAGTAATCTTGAGGGTTTTTCATAAGAACCGTGCGCGTGGTTGAGTCGTACGCGTAAGAGAGTACAGTACACGTGTCATTGTCACTGATAATAAGCGGAAAGATTCATGCACAAACACGTTAATTATAAAACTCTTTCTTATCACAAACACAAACATCTTCAGTTTTGAAATCCTTTCCAAAAGAAAAAGCTACTCTTTGAACAAAGCTTTTGAGATATGGAAGGAAGAGTAAATTTTAGAAACAATGATCTCAATTTCGAGGAGACTGAGTTAAGATTAGGATTGCCTGGAAGAGAAAAAGAACAAGTTTCTAAAAGAAACAAGAGGCCACCCTCGCCATCTACGGCTGAGGAATCAGGATCCGCTAGCAATTCTACTCTATCCGATGCCGGAGACGGCGATATACAAAATCCTCCCCCAAAGTAAGAATATATATAAACTTTGTTAGGTCGTTTCATCTTTATTCCAGAAGTAATAATAATATGATTTGATTTAAAATTTTGCAGGGCACAAATGGTAGGATGGCCACCAGTCAGATCATACAGGAAGAATATGATGATAAATAATATTAAAGAAAAGAAGAAAAAAGAGACAGAATTTTGTGGAATGTATGTGAAAGTTAGTATGGATGGAGCTCCTTACTTGAGGAAGATAGATCTCAAGGTTTATAACAGCTATCAACAGCTTTTGGATGCCTTGGAAAATATGTTCAATTTCAAAGTTGGTAAGTTTTTTTTTTTATAATTTATACATGACTAATATCATATCAAGCTAATGCTTTTTTTCTTTTTGATAATTCTAATTTGTTTTTTATTTTAGGGATATATTCTGAGAGAGAAGGCTATAATGGATCTGATTATGTTCCTACTTATGAAGACAAAGATGGTGATTGGATGCTTGTTGGAGATGTTCCATGGAAGTCAGTCTCTTTCTTTTTCTCTTAATTTGTTTAGAAAATAAAACTAAAAAGACTAATTTTTTTTTTTTAATCTCTTGAAATGATGCAGTATGTTTATTTCTTCCTGCAAGAGACTGAGAATCATGAAAGGATCAGATGCTAAAGGCTTGGGTCGCTTGTGAAATCCCTCACAAAATTGTAAATGAAAAAAGAAAAAAGTAAAATCGTTACTGCTTTTGACAGAAAAGAAAAGAGAGATTTGTATTTTGTTGAGAACACGTTTTTACCATTATTTTACTCATTACAGTAATATTGAGGATTTAAAACCTTCAATATTGTTTTGTATTCTTCTAGGAATCTAAAACTTGTAAGATGTAAAAACAATACTACGCAATTGAGATCCAATTGTACAAACGATGTTCTACTTTGGATTATGAATATGTGCATCACATATTTTGTCAGTATCTAAACCAGTTTACACACAACTCAACTACACGATCATATGTAATACTTAAAAAGATAATATCTTAAAGTCGGGTAACCAATGATTGGGTATAATTTTAAAGTCGGGTAACCAATGATTGGTTTTAACTTATAAAATTATAGTAAAATAATTTACTTTACTAAGAGTTTTGTTCCAAATTAAAGCGATTGTAAATTTGGAAATAACATGAGATACTCTCTCGGCTTTAATTTTGGCTGTGCTTATATATAGAGTTTCAAAAGCAAAATTTAAAATGGAATATTTCGAAATCCTCTCTTGGCCTTATTTTGGCCGTGCTTATATCCAGAGTTCCAAGAGAAAATAAAAATTGAAATTCCAATAAAGGACAGAAATCTGATTATATATGATAATACGAAAGCAAACTACATTTGATTGAAGGTTATCAGGGAGGAATTGATCTAACAAGATTTTAGAACACAATACAAACTGCTGAAAATACCAATTCAAAACAAATTCAACAGTTTTCAAACCCCTCTAGCTTGATCTCAAAATGCTAAATCAAATCAATACAAGAATGGACTGCCCATATTTCCGTGCATTTCAGAGAAGCCTCGCAAGAAACAGTGTTGTGTTTGAATCACTTGATAATGATCTACCGAACAGCTGTACAGGCAAAAAAGCACAATTTTTAAAGGGAAGAAAAGCAGAATATCAATATAACGAGTCTTCCTTGACTTGCAAAATAAGCAAATGAAATATACTTCCACAAATATCTTCAAAGGTAACTTTCATTCTCTAACTTTTGTATGATACACAAACACGGGAATACCTGTTAACATTTAAAACCATCTGAACTTCATTTATTTGTCACTAGACTCGATCGGAATACCAAATATATTAAATCGTTTTTTTCATTTCTAAATACAAGGGCAAAGAATGCGATGAAGCACAGCGAAACGATGCAGAAATGAAATTGTCACTGTTGTTCATGTTTCAATTCGTTCTGGTGCTGTGAGAAAAACTCTTTTGCATTGTGAGCCACCTCTGCTTCCAATATTGCTTCCAACATTATGTCAGACCCTTTCAACTCATCTGTCAAAATATAAAAGCTCTGGTAAGTAACTTCAATTTCAATAGCCAGAAACACTATTCAAAATGCAAAGTGGTTCTAATTCTAAATTGATGCTTAAAACAAAATCTTCTAGGTTTTGTCATCTGATCTTTAAATTCAATTAAAGATAAAAGTACCAGGGCGTTTAGGTAACATCCCGGTATTTTCAGCAGATACGGGTAAGACTGTAGAAAGCTCAGACTCCTCATTAATATTTTCTACATTTGTAGCGCTTGATAATGAGCCAGTCAAACCAGTCTTAATGGGTGTTGATTCAGCCAACCTGGCAAACATAGTTGCTTGGCTGTGTGCATTTGATAATTGTGGAGTTGGCACCTAGAGAAAACGCAGACCCATTCACAAGACACTTAAATATGTATGGCCAAAAAAATTAATTCATGAATATGTACAGCTATTAATAAGAACCTTTAAACTGCTAGCTGTTGATGTAGTTTGCAGTTCCACAACTTGTTTTTCTTTTGCTGTATCACCTGCATTCCAAACACAAAAATACACTTATAGAATTAGAAACCACACAAACATCAGTAATAATATTATATATTAGGTACTAGTTACACACCATTATTAGCAGTTGTGAGCTCAGGCTCGTCCATGAGCCTCCGAGTCAAAGGCCCAGGGTTCAAGATTGATATGCTTCGAATTTCATGACGAATAGCTTCAAGCTGAGCCATAGTGTCTTGCAATTCTTTGTGAACCTAAAAAGAGGGAAACATGTTGTCAGCTAAATCAATTTAGTAGATCTCTTTAAAATCGTCAAATAATGACTGGACAAGGTTCAATCTAATTCTATGCAGTCTATATACATTAAGAGTCCATGAGCACTAAAATCCACGTGTATGCGAAGTTGTGAACCTAATTTTGCAATCTGATGTTCCTATGTTCAATCGTGTTACAGATGACAATGTGTGAAATTGAGTGAAAAAAACTCTAAAATCTTGGAAAGAAAGCACAAAGATACAGGAATATAAATAGATATTGATTTTACCAGCAAGAACGAGAAAGAATGTGCAATACACATTCAGCAATGTACTTTTATGCTCAACCTAGCTCCAAAATTAACAAAACGAGTCCAAAGCATTTTATCAGCTCTAACAAGTTTCTAATTCCATAACAAAATATATATGATTTATTTATTAAAAAACACAGTTTTTTTTTATAGACTTTGATTCACTAAGATTAGAACAACCTCAAAAGTACAAACCAGGGAAGGTTCACCCCAACCTCCCAAAGTTCATTTCCCTCCAGTACGATTCTCATACCTCACCAAATCTCACATCCCAGAATATAATATGGGGAGTTTCATTCTCCTCTAACTAACTTTTATTCTTAATTCCGTACTCTACCCTTCTTTTGTTTGTGGCGCGATCGGAGGCTTATAAATACCACTGGGAGTCAGAAGCACATTGTATGTGAAATTGAGGAATTTGAACCAGAATCAAAGATTTCCAATTAGCTTCAAAGTCAGGTAGCCCCTTCCATGCATTATGATCTCAAAAGATGTTTCATCCTTCAACTTTAAAACATTCATAACCTTGTTAGGTTCTAAGTGCCAATTTCCATGTTTGCATCTAATTCAGCAGAAAAAGGGTATGCAACCTCACCTAAGTTGATGGTCTCAATTTGTGAGTTTGATGGTAAGCAACCTTGCCAATGCATCGTTCCACCGAATAATTTAGGGGACAATTTTTCCTTGCTTTTGAGAACCTGCAAGGATCTAAGTCTATATGGCCAAAGAAGTTCAGATAAATCCAATCTCCAATCTGAAACTAAATATACCTCCACTCGGGGTACTTTGATGGATTTGAGTTTTGGATGGATCTGGAAATTCTCGAATCTAATAGGAAAGTAGAGACAGACCCCACTGGAAAGGGTTTGTTTCTAGAATGATGGCTTTCCAGGACGCTGGGATAGTGATCTAAAGGTATTCTATCTTTTTGGACACCCTAAAATGCTAAGACATACAAATCCAATCTATGAAACACAATACTTAATATCTTTGGCAAAATCCAAAGGAAAACTCATGGAACAGACCAACCATAAGAAATTGACTATTAATTAGTTACAACAGCAATGAGGCAGAATATACCTGGCGAGCTTGAGTTTGCTGCATGACAGAGTCAAACTGCCCACGAGCTAATTGAACATATCCAATTGCCCTGCCCGCCAACCTCCCTGCCGTTCTTGATATCAGTGGGAGGTCCTTTGGCCCTTTTCATCAGATTCACGACTTAGATTTCATCTTTGATCATTTAACAAATGAGGAAGGGGAAAAACAATAATTACCAATGAAGGCAGCAGTAGCTCCAAGAAGGAGAAAAAGTTCTCCATATGAAATACCCAGCATGGCATCTAAGTTTCTTCGTGTCCTGTGCAGGGCCTCAAGAGTGGCAATCAACCCAGGCTTGGCGCTCGAAAATGATTTCGCATACAATAATTTTCACTCCATTGAGCTCACACCGTTATCTTGTGGTCTCATCAAATTGATAATCTATTTCAAAAAGGAAATAAAAAAATTACCCGTATAAAAGTAAATATTTTTTCAAAATTTCATAAAATTATCTAATTTATTCTATCTTTTTCTAGGAAACATAAGAAAAAACTAAGCGGTAATCAATCGTAAGCTTCGAACAAAATTTTGCATACACCAGGAGACGACATTAATCGAATACAAAATGCACTTTTGAATAAAAAAAATTCAATGTCTCGTGAGTCTGGAAATCAGATTCGTAAGAAATGCACGAAATCGTAAATTCCAATTCAAGAACGTGAAGAAGAAGAAGAAGAAGAGTAAGCGGAACTTACAGATTAAATACGGTTGATACAAATTTCATATCAGAAAAAAAATCCATTGACGACTTAATCGAAGAAAAAACTCAAGTTGAGCTATCTATGTGGTAAGGTAACTTCGGTGATTCACATGAGAGGATGAAACATCTTCTCTCTTGTGAATAAGAGAAACCTTCGTTTCTTTTAACCAAAAGGGTTTTTTTTTAAAAAAAAAATAAATTATTTTGATCAAATATTAAATTTAAAAACAAATTATTATTTTTTCCAGTGAAAAGCAAACAAACGCATTTCAAACTTCATATGAACCATTTCTGTATTAAATAAGCAGTAGTTAGGGAACCTTTAATTTTAATTTTAATTTTAATTTTAATTTTAATTTTAATTATTGAATATGTAAATTAAATAATAACTCTTAATTATATTAATATTAAATTTTAAAATTTACAAAATTTAAGATTTTTTAATCATTATGACTTGCTGGTTTATTGAGTTTATACATTAAATCAACTTACCATAAGAAAGAAAGAGAAACAATACAAAATCCGTGATTACACTCATTTATCCTCCAAAATTTTAATTATTGTTTGAAAAAATTTCCCATCTGTTTCCAGATCTTATATCTTATAAACGAAATTTCGAAAGAGAAAAGGGTACAAAAGCCAAAAAAAAAAAAACTATAAAAGCAAACAAGGTAATCGATTTATTTTTCCTAATCAAGCTCTCACTTTTGCCATTAAATTCAACAAACCATAATGCATCATTGAATTGAAAATACAAGCAAAACGTGACAAAATTGGTTGATGGCATTAATAAAACATGTCTAGAGAAAAAAATTTGAAATTTGTCCCCCCAAACTACCCAAGGCCCCTTGCAAAATCAGGAGAAAAGCCCAATAGTCTTTAAGATTTGGAATGGATAGGTGCAAGTAAATCTCACTTCTTCTTCTCACCACCTCCACCAGCCCTGCAAATAAAACATTTGAGAGAATATATTAGAACTCTGACAACACCAAATTATCAAAGATTTTTTTCACAAATTTCAATTCAGCTAGTAAAGGCAAGCTACATACTTAATTTATAACTAAGACCATACTAATTTACCATATATTTCAATTCAGTAAAACCCATAATTTCATACTTCCAAAAGAACTCTAACCATACTAATTTTTCATAGATTTCAATCCAGCAAAGACCATATATAACTTTGCCCACCAGAGCTATGCTCGGGTAGTTAGGCATCAAGGATCCCTCCTCCCCCAATTTGACGTAATATCTCAAAGACAATGAAACTCCATACTTCAATTAAAACTTAAACCGTACTAAACTTTCATAGATATCAATTCGGCAGAGATCTGTAACTTCATACTTCAATTAAAACTTAAGTATACTAGTTTTCATAGATTTCAATTCAGCAAATACCATGTAACTTCATATTTCATTTAAAACTCTAACCACGCTAATTCTTCCATAGATTTCATTTCGGCAAATCCTTGTATATATTCATACTCCAATCACAACTCTAACCATACTAAATTTTCATAGAAATCAATCCAGCAAACCCCATGTAACTTCAGATTTCACAGTGTAAAAGGCATAGTTCAACAATTGAGTTTAATCATTGATTAGCCTGCCAACAAAGAAAGCTAGTATTAAGGCATCCTGAGAAATTACCTCATCTTTCTGAGGACATTAGACATCTCCTCACGCTTCTTCTTTGCTCTCTTATGAGTTCCAAGCTTTCTTTTCGCTACCTTCAAAGCACGCTTATCTTTCCCAACTTTAAGAAGCTCAGTAATTCTCTTCTCATATGGGGCAAAACCAGCAACTTCACGGATCAAGTTCCGAACAAAGAGAACCCTTTTAGTTGATTTCTGCATTAATAATTAGTAGAAAATAAAAATACGAGAACACGTTTTACATATACTACTGCTCCAGATAGTAGTTAAAAACAAATAAGCTAAATGACATTGACTAGCAAAACATGTTTAAATACAAAAATAAAATCAATGTGTGTTTTAATATTTATCTGTGAGTGTCCTTACTCCTTTGCGATCAGAGGGTCGCGGGGCCAATTCTTTCTTGGTGACTATATGACCCTTATTAAGCCCAACAAAAAGACCAGTATTTGGCTGTTTTGGAGCCATATCCTTACCTGTTTTCAATGACAAAAAGCATTCAGTTCATTCCATCGACTTCAGAATATTAAGCAAATATACAAATTTAACTGCTAAGATTATAAAGCTAGAGTTCAAAATCAGTTCCATTTTGTGAGGGCTGAGAGAGAATTAATCCATACAGGCAGAAATATCATAATTAAATAAGAAACAGAATACAAAATTGCATTTATGATGTGTTGAACTGTGATTGAAGAAGAATAAAAACAAGAAACTTGAACCAGTGAAAATGAAGCTCGATTCTAAGAGATCTGGTGCGAGAGAGAGAACCTGAGAATCAAGAGCGAGAGAGCATGCGACGGCGAAGGCTGAGCGGAGAGAAATTAGGGCAATCGATTTTGTTCTTTGCCAATAAGGTTCAATTAAAATAAATAGTGTGGGCTGGACTTGATGTTTGGACAGATGGGCTCCAAGCTTAAAAGGGCCGGTGGATATCAGATGAGGGAAAACTGAGTATATAGGAATTTTATCATATCTACCCTAAATTTAAAGTGTGTTATAAAAAATATCCCCTCTCGTGTGATACTTTCATTTTTACTTCGTGGTTAGTTATAGTCATCCCATTAACTTTAATTGGCTAGCCTCTATGTGTAAAATTAAGGGTAATTTTGATAACTTCTACATACATAGGGTAAATTTGAAAACTAGTTTTTCTAATGGGGTAGTTATGAAAATTCCCCGAGTATATAACCCAAATTCTAAAACGCTAAAGCATAAATAATGGCCCGAAAAGAAAAAAAAAAACAAAATGGCCGCAGTGAATTTTCAAATGAAAATGAAGATACAATAAAATCCTTAGTTGAGATGTGGAAAGAGAAGACAAAGGGATTTGAAATAGACTGGAGAGTAAGGAGTAAAAATATGAGAAAATCTGGGATTATTTTTTGGAGAAGATAGAAATCTACCATTGATTGCAAATATCCAAAAAGAAAAAAAAAAACTAAGATGCATACAAAAAAGGAGGTTTAAAGAGAGAGATTTCATTATTTCAGAGACAAGAAAACTCATAAATTGAAGAAGAATAAGATGAAGTACAAGGAAGAGTAAGGTAAGTAATAATATTAAACATTGTGTTGTACATTAGAAACAAAAATAAAACAATACAATATAATAAAAGTTCTCTTAAAAAGTACGTAATAATAGTAAACACTGTACTGTACGTTATAAACATAGAATAAAACAATATAATATATTAAAATCTCTCTTAAAAAGTAAGTAATAATAATAAACACTATACTGAACATTAAAAACATATAATAAAAATAGTACAATGTAGTAAATCTTCTCTTTTAAAAATAAATAGTAATAATAAACACTATATTTTATGTTATAAACATAGACTAAGACATTAATATATATATATATATATATATATATATATATATATATATATATATTTATTTTCCACCCGACTCTTTCGTTCAAACAAACTCAAGTGAGAGAATCAAAGAAGAAGGTATAAAATAAATAATATATATATATATAAACCATATTCAGGAAAAAAAACTGTAAAAAAAACCGGTACATATTAAAGATTAAAATTGAAAGTAATGTCTAAAATAATAAGGAGAAGAAATACATAATAAAGGATAAAATTGAAATATGTTAAAAAATAAATATATAATGAGAAATTAAAGTTTATTAATTCTAAACACCTTTTAGATTAGTATATAAATAAAAATATATTATCTTCAAACAAGTCAAACTAACACTACTTTTCTATACGCTTGTAAGAGTGTACTATTTCAGTCAATGTTTTTAAAAGTTGCTCTTTAAAAAAAACCACAAGATTGATGATAATCTAAGTTCATAAATGTTTTAAACTAATTTAAATGAGTCAAACTGAGCATAACTCAAGTTGTTAGATATCTCTCCTCACACGATTCTAGGTTAAAGTCTCCTCTGCTCTAATTTGATATACTATCTATCTAGCAAAGAAAAAAAACCAATTCAAACAATTATAAAACTATAGATAAATATGTAATTTGAAAGAAAAAACCAGTCATCTTCTAAAAAAACATATATATATATATATATATATATATATATATATATATATATATATATATATATATATATATATTATATAAAAAATATTAGTTACACACTTTTTATCAAACTATAATCAATATTTATCAATCCTTTAAACTATTCACAATACTTACATATCAATTGATTAATGAGAAATCTCATTAGATAAAAAATATAGATATTTTGAATTTTTTTAAAAATAACATTTTCTTAAAAATATGTATGAGTTGGATTTTGTCATTGCTTTGAGTCAGAGAGGGTAAAAATATTATTCTTAAACATTTTAATTTTTGTTGTTATTTATAAAAATATCAATTCATTATTTTTTGATTAATTGTGAAATGACTATATTTAATCTGTAAAGGTAACGATTACAGGACTATATTTGGAAAATCTAATTATATTATAAATTCATTCCCTTTTATTTCGTATGAAGTATTATTAAACATTAATGCCAAATCATGTGATATGATTGTAAACAAAAGGACGATGATGTAATTTCGCGCCACACGAGATTTAATCAACCCATATCCCAAAGCACAGGCAGCCCCAACCACCTGTCATTAGTTCAACATCTCCACCTCCACCGCCGTCACAAATCACAGTACCGCCAGCTACTCCGCATTGAAATTACATAAACACCCTCTCAAACTCATGCTAAATACATATCTACTACTCCCCGCCGCCTCTCCTCCATTTTCTTTTTATTCTTCACTAAGCTCTCTTATTTTCTCGAGCTCAAAATTCAGAAGACGAATTATAAGAAGCAGAAAAGGCCTCAAAAGCAGCAGTATTAGTGGTGGAATTAAGGCGATGCCTTCTGCTGGCGGTGGAAACGAGGACGTGAGTGGTGGTGGTTTTTACAGTTTCAAGCTCAACGAATCTGCGTTTTTGGCTTCCTTAATGCCTAAGAAGGAAATTGCTGCTGATCGGTTTATTGAAGCCAATCCTGAGTTTGATGGCCGTGGTGCTGTAATTGCTATCTTCGGTATGAGAAAACTGGATTTGTATTTGGAAATGAATGGAGAAAAGTGATCATTTCGACTTCAATTTTCTTTGTTTGATTTTGGATTTTCAAAAATTCAGTAACGAAATAAACTGTCGTCATTTGGTGAGAAGAATTGAAATTATGATTCATATCGAACAAGTATTTGATTATATTTCATTAGTTTCGTCGTTTTTTTATTGATGCAAAATATGCATTTATCTTCTATGAAAACATTGCCAACCTGTGCTCAAGTAGTTAAACATCTGCATGAGGTTGAAAGTTCGAGTCTCCCGTCTCCTAGTTTGATATAAAATACTTATGTTTTCACTAGCCAGAGCTAGCAAAACTATGGATAAATTTTTGGAAGTGGTTATATCCTGAAATATTTTGTCACAATATACTTTGATATCTAGTTGTATGCTAATTCAAAGTCGAATATTTATTGAAATTCTGTTGCTCAGATTCTGGTGTTGACCCTGCTGCTGCGGGATTGCAAGAAACATCGGATGGAAAGCCAAAGATCTTAGATATTCTTGATTGGTATGAAGAGACTAAACATTACCAGTATATTCTTATTAATTTTAATATGACATTCTTTATATTTTATATTAGTTCTGGGAGTGGGGATGTCGATATCTCGAAGGTGGTGAAGGCTGATGCAGATGGTTGCATTATTGGAGCTTCAGGTTCTTTTTCAAACAACTCTGGACTATTGTTGCTAATATTCTAATACGTTCATGAAATAGATGAGTGATTTATGGTTACTTATGAACATTTGGATTACGTTTAAAGGCTCCTAATGGTTGCCTAGCCTCAAGGCTAAGAGATAGGAAATTATTCATTGATGTCTGCTATTTACAAAAACTGAATAAAAAAAAGGGCGGGAAAACAACTTTACAGGAATTTAAAGAGTAATAATAAAAAAAAAAGAAAAAAACGAGAGAGAGAGAGCTTAGATTTGAGGCTCCAAGAAGAGGACACCCCCCCAAAAAAAAAATCCCGAAGCTGATCTGACTTTTTTTCATATCAGTGGTCACTGAAGCAAAATCCACAATCTTTTGACTTTGTCTTAGAGGCCATGACTAGAAAAGCCACTAATGATCCTATTTAAAATATTTCTAGGCTGAGGCAGTTGCAGACTAAACTGCCCCAAAAGCTTCCACTGATAAAAACAGAGATCCTCTCCAGAAGCCTTACATAAGCAGCATCAATATGGGTTAAGGACCATGCTAGAATTTCTCTGGATTTTATTCATATCAATGGTTATTGCTTAACCCCTCAAAAATTCAGCTTACGGGTATTTCTCTGAGATGGTTTATCAGTTGTGTGTGTCATCCTTTTGCAAGCCTTCAATTTCATTCAGGGCCTCCCCAATTCGTGTTTCAAGGCTATTTCTTAACTTCTCGATAGCCCCTTCAAGAGAGAAAACAACTCATGCTCTCTGTCACTTGAACAATACCGTTTTCGTTACTTTTTTGAAAGATTTAATTAGAAAGAAATGTGAGAACTTTCAATTATTCCTCTTCCTCCGCAATCTAGATTTGGGACTCCATTAGATTTCTTAGCTTGCTTTGGAGCATCCGGTCCAATCATGCTTCTATTTTAACCAATTGGAGTGCTTTTTTTAACCTCCTTGGTTAGTGGCTTTCCTCCTTTATGCACTTTTCATTTATCAAATCTGTTATTCATCTAAAAAAGTTGTGTCGTTCTAACTGATTCAAGCATACACTGTGCTGATTTATGATTCACGTACAAGCAAATAAAGATGCTAGTTATCAAGTCAAACTGATTGCTCTGGCTGAACTAGGGTTTACAAGTGTGGTTGACAAATTGAAAGCACAAATTTTTACTGGTATATATATTGGAGTTTGGCGTAGGATGTGTACTCTCTTTTGTTTATTTCATGCAATAATATTCAAGTATTATGCTGGAACTGGAGCGTATTTCCATCATTCTTTCTTTTTTGTTCTCTGTTTTTTTGTTATAAGTTATTTTCAGAAATATTTTTATTTCACAATGTTCTGATCTTACTATTGAATTCGAGTAGGGGCTAATTTGGTTGTCAATTCTGCTTGGGACAATCCTTCTGGTGACTGGCATGTGGGCTGTAAATTGATTTATGATTTATTTACGGACACACTGACATCTCGTTTGAAGGTTAGAATAATAGCTTGATAATTGATCGATATTGAGCTATACCTTCACTTAATTACTTCATTGGAGGAAAATTTAATCTTGGGGTTTCCATTATATTTGCACATCTTTCTGCACAGAGGGAGAGAAAGAAGGATTGGGATGAAAAGAATCAGGAAGAGATTGCTAAGGCTGTGAAGGTTCTTGATGACTTTGATCAGGTTGTTGACTATTCTGCCTGCTATATGTTTGCCAAGTTCAGTACTTACATACAGATTGTTGTTTATCGGTGGAAAAAAAGAATGTATATCTTGGGGAGAGGAGGTCCTAGACCCAGCTTATACAGGTTGCAGAATTTCTGTACATCCTTTTTGAGTCTTTTTTTTGCCTCACAATTTTTTGGGGGTTAATGTTGCTAAAGTTTTAACTGTTGTAAGTTGGTTGGTTTATATAACTGTGTTTACATGGAATGATGCAATTGTCAATATTCAATAAAGGTTTAACATGAAATGCTAATTTGAATGCTGACAGTTGCATGTAAACACAGTTATATAAAAAAACTAGTATATCATGTAAATTTTTTTCCATCTTTGTAGCAGGTCTCGAATTATAACATCATTGGGAGTGCTTTATATCTAGTATTGACACTAAAATATTTTTCCCCGAACTGTAATTAAATATTTTCCTAAAGTTTACTGCTGTTATTAAATTAGTTGATGATCTTATTACCTATTAAATGTTTATTTGACACACTTGTTTTTTCTTCAGTTCTTTTCCATTTGTTGGACTTTTTTTTTGAAATATTCTTCCAATTTTCATGTTACATCAATGCGTAGAGGGTTTTGAAGAGAGGGCTGAGTGCTGACCAATTTTAATGTTGAAGTATTCTAAACGCATTTCTTGTGGAATTTTTTTCTAGTCAGAGGTCTTTTTATCATCTTTTCTTAAGTTCATAACTCAAGAATAGTGGCAGAATTGGCATGATAATTTTGTTTTCACCCTTGACAATAGCTTTAACAACATCCTTGTTTCAGGAACACATCAAAGTGGTGGACCCAAACCTGAAAAGGGCACGTGAAGACCTCCAAAACCAAATTGACATTCTTAAAAAACAAGCTGATGTAAGTGATTTTTTTTTAGGTATATCATGTTGATGTTTCCTGAAATTTTGTCTCTTGAGTGATTCAAAACTTGAACCATGAAAATGGAGCTCATTTGACTTTACCAAAGCATCAAGCATGACACATTTTAAATTTTTGAATTGTGGTATCATGTGGCTGATCATTTCAGACATGCTACCTTTAGAATTTCCAAAGTGAATGAGTTAGAGATGATGAATGAAGAAACTTGGGCTAAAAAGGAGCCAAACTAATTCAACAACATATAGTAAACATGTAACAAGTGGATGCTTTTGAGTTATTGCTCTGTGCCCTATTTTGGCCCTAGCCTCTCAGGCTCTCCCTCACTTCTTTGTCTGTCTCTCTCAATCATCCTCTCGCACACATTTGTAATGACTTCCATTTTGTTTTAGGGTCACCTCCACTCTTGAAAATCAAGCCACGTGTATGCTAGTCTGATGCGCAAGGCATTTGATGAAGTTGCTTTAGAAACTGTTCTAGTCTGTTTAGAAGGTCAATAATGCCTGTTTGAATAATGATCTAATTTTTTCAGTATGATCTCCAATTACTCCCCCAATTTGAGGCAGGACTCTATTACTTGGAACTTTATTTCAAATAATACCTGCTCTTTTCGAAGGCCATCTTCAGGATTCTCTGACTCTCGCTGCAACATTCACTTATTTCTGTACAGTAGCTTCTCCTCTCACTTTTTCTTCGAGCTCCTCAACATATTTGGGCTTAGTTGGTGCTTCCCCAAGTCCCCTCTTAAAGCTATTGACCAGCTCCTCTGTTGTACTCATTCAACACTAAAGCTACCAGCATTTGGTCCATCACCATCATGGCCATTATGTGAAAAACCTGGCTAGATAGCAATTAAAGGACCTTCAGTGACTCCTTTTTTGATATTCATGATCTTTGGCAATCTGTTAGATTTTTGTCTTCTTTGTGGTGTTGTAAATCCTCAAAGTTCAGTAATTACCACTTTTCTATTATGTTGGCCTGCAGTGCTTTTTTGTAACCTCGGCTCAAGCTCTACCCTTTTGCCCTCTTTTGTACTTTTCACTTATTGATGAATGGTCAGTTTCTTATATAAAACAAAACAATGTAAGATCTCAAGTCTTGCATGAGATAAAGCTTCCCGAAAATATTGTTTGATTTGTGTATCTCAAATTCCTCTCATTTCTTTAAAACATATATGCTAGTGCTATAACGACAAGGGGCCAGTCATTGATGCTGTTGTTTGGCACGATGGAGAAGTATGGAGGGTTGCTCTGGACACACAAAGCCTTGAGGATGAGTCAGATCCCGGGAAACTTGCCAACTTTGTACCCCTAACAAATTACAAGTAAGTTTTAGATTTGTGTGGAAATAATGTTCAGCGATATCATTAATATGGAATAAATGTATCATTTTGTATGAATTAATAAATTTATCAATTTTAATTAAATAAAATAAGATTCAAGTGAATTCATTGAAGAATCCTATAAAAAAAAGTGAATTCATTGAAGAAAGAAGGATATGCATCTATTACCTTTAATTTTTTAAGATGATGTCACAAAATTTATTAAAAAGAAAAGATACGAGAGGACAAGAAATCCTCAAATGTACAAGAAAAGGATGGGAATCCTGAAGAAATAAAATACAAAGAGAAAAAAAGTATAACAAGCTATCCAAGATCCAAACAAATTACAAAAAAAGAATCACACGGTCCACTCATAACTGAAAGGAATACCAAAATCTAAATCATTACCATTATTTGCCCAAGAGAGTGAGAAAGAAAAGAATCCTCTTTCAAATTTTGAGAAAATGAACTTCTTTGTTGTTGAAGAGTCAGTCGTTTCTTTCCTACCATAAACACAAATAATTGCAGACATCACACAAATCCAAAACTTCTATTTCCTTTTTTCTCCTTTGCCAAAGGGATCCAAAGAGAATACTGAGAACACATTCTTTGGACATGCCCAAAAGAAACCAAAATGAAACATAATTTTTGTCCATCTTCTTAACCCGAAAACTTTGGCTTTGAAACAGTTATCATTGCAGGTTATTTTGTGTGAGGTTACAGTTTTTAGTAGCTGTACAATTTGCTTTTCTCATAATTAAATTTACCACGACAGGATTGAAAGGAAGTATGGCGTGTTTAGCAAGTTGGATGCTTGTACATTTGTTGTTAACGTGTATGATGAGGGAAATATCTTAAGTATTGTGACAGATTGTTCCCCTCATGGTACTCATGTTGCTGGTATTGCTACTGCTTTCCACCCAAAGGTGCAATGCAATATAATAGTCTTACCTTTATATTTTTGAACAAGAAAAGTTTTGATGATATAGATTTTCCATTTTTCTTCAAAATATTCTGATTGCTGATCATCGTTAGGAACCCTTGTTGAATGGAGTTGCTCCTGGAGCACAACTGATATCTTGTAAAATTGGAGACTCACGTTTAGGTTCAATGGAGACTGGAACTGGTTTGACTCGAGCACTGATTGCAGCTGTGGAGGTGCCTTTCTGTCTCTGTTGGTTATCATTCTTATAGTCAGAGAACATCGGGAATTGTCTTGCGTTGCTTAATATATCTGAATATATGTGAAGGCCTGCAAAAAGATTCTGGTTTGAATTAATTTTTTAAATGACACCCCTATACATGTTTGCAGCATAAATGCGATCTCATAAATATGAGTTATGGTGAGCCTACATTACTGCCAGACTATGGTCGCTTTATTGACCTTGTCGATGAGGTACAATTCTAAGCTAGCTGATTGAAGCTTACACGATTTTAGTCTCTCCTCGGCTTGTCTTCTTATATAACAATATTTTTTGCTCCTCTTTTTCAATTATTCTATTTAAATCTGTGTGGATATTACAATCCCTAATGTCAGGCAGTAAATAAATACCGGATAATATTTGTGAGTAGTGCTGGTAATAGTGGACCAGCTTTGAATACTGTTGGTGCTCCTGGGGGTACCAGT
Organism: Gynostemma pentaphyllum; assembly: GCA_028015215.1. Lineage (NCBI taxonomy): Eukaryota > Viridiplantae > Streptophyta > Magnoliopsida > Cucurbitales > Cucurbitaceae > Gynostemma > Gynostemma pentaphyllum. The sequence continues at coordinate 658,874 of CM051351.1, read as the reverse complement.
TCAAGTATTATAGGAGTTGGTGCGTACGTCTCCCCTTCAATGGCTGCTGGTGCTCATTGTGTAGTTGAAGCTCCCAGTGAAGGGCTTGAATATACTTGGTATCTCTAACCTTTATCTTTAAAACGAATTCTTGCTTAGTGTATTTATAAAAAGAGCACATATATGAATATGGTATGACTTAGATATGATGAACCTATATTTAAAAATAATTAGGAAGTGGACACGGAAGAAAGACATTCAATTAAATATATTTAAAAAAATGTTTTTATTTAAAGATTTAAATATACTGACTTGTATTCTCACAAATTCATATTTATGAAAATTTAAATAACTTAGTATATTATATTTTTGTAAGGGCTCAACATTTCCAATGACAAAAGAAAGTCAAGTCGTCCATTCTTTCGAACATAAAAAACAACTTGTATCTCAAACATCATTCCTGTCTCTCATACCATTTCATTAAGTTTTATCAAGTGTTTTCTTTCCTTTTTTAGCTGAGTTTCTGTATGCTTTTATGTTTTTTATTTAATTTCTTCTCAGTTCTTGATCAAAATAATCCTAGTCTCCAATAAAAAAACTATTAAAATCTATCAAAATGATAAAAGATCAGAAACTCTAAATCATGTTTATGGAATGTATCCTAGTGTTTGACCCTAACACTGCATAAAATAGTGTCCATGCTTTCTAGGTCACTTTTTCCTCTTCACGTAGATAAGAATCACTCATAACTGGCAAATGTGGGATGTAGGTCTAGTCGTGGACCTACGGCAGATGGAGATCTTGGTGTTTGTGTAAGTGCTCCTGGTGCTGCTGTTGCTCCCGTTCCTACATGGACCCTTCAAAGACGCATGCTCATGAATGGAACCTCTATGGCATCTCCATCTGCCTGTGGGGGCATTGCGTTACTCATTAGTGCAATGAAGGTCCTTCCTTTCTATTTCAGTTGAGCTTTATTTTGCTCGTTATGATTAGTAGTGGTACTATCTGTTTTAGCTACTGTAATGTTGTCCATGCAGGCTGAGAACATTCCTGTGAGCCCATATCTTGTGAGGAAGGCTCTTGAGAATACAGCCAATCCTGTAGGTTGCTTGCCAGAAGATACATTATCCACTGGACAGGGGCTCATGCAAGTTGACAAGTTAGGTTTTGTGCCTTAGCCCTTTTTTTTTTCCCTAATCGGTGAACTTCTGATTTTCTTTGACCCTTTGAGATATGGATACACCTATTTATATTGAAAATATGATTGATGATTTTCAGGGCATATGAATATATAAGGAAGTCCCAGAATGTTCCAAATGTTTGGTACAAAGTTAAGATTAATCAATCTGGAAAGTCCTGTAAGTTTATGTTTCTTAACTGTTATTTCTCTTTCATGTTTATCTGATATGTCCATACAATGGGTCTATTAGTACAATGTTGTGGCTATTGATTCCGATCTTAATATGTTGATGAAATGATTCTTTTTTCTCAGAAAAAAATAATTTAATCAATAAGTAATACTAATTAAAAAAATACAAGAGGATAGAAAAATTTCTTGAAAAAACAAAATATTTGCCCATCTAGAAGTAGAACACAGTGAGGCAACAAAAATATCAATTTTTTTGGACTACTTTTTACATACCTTCTCATCTAGTTTCTTTTTATTAGCCTAGCCTGTCCCCCAAAAAAATAGAGAACACACATCTCTTGGGAAAGTCTAAGCATAAATCAAATTGAAACTAAGAAAAAGTTTATACTCAGACTTGCAAAAGCACAAAAAATGATTGTAATTTGACTCATGAAAAGATAATAAAAAATGCACCAAAATGGTGAAAGAGAACAAAAGAGCCTCCTTTAGAATAAATCACTGAGTATTCAATTTCCAATTACTTATGTTATGATGAACATTTTGTTTCTGTTCCACTTATTTTAAGGTCATCTTGGTTTATGAGGTTTTATTTGTTTCTTACAACTGCCCTTGTTATCCATTTTCTTTTCTCATGCAAAGAATGAAATAAGGTGGTGTTTGGTGTGGTGGAAAGGAGAGAATCTTTTCCATTGTTTGGTTTAACAATTTTGTCAATGATTTCTTTCCATTTTCCATTCCCTTTCCACCATTTTGAAGGAATTGCTCTCCCAAATCAAGACTTGGGAGAGCTCATTCCTTTCCTTTCTTTCTCTTTTCATTTATTTTTATTTTTATTTTATATAATATGTCAACTATAAATATTAATTAGCATCTTATCCTATTATATTTCAATAATGTAATAAAGTTATGATTTAAAATATTATTTTGTTTTATTTTATTAATAATAAAATATATATTGAATAAAAATCTATTTTTTATTAATAAATTATTAATACTATATATAATAATAATTAATGATTAAATAAAATATTGATAAAATTTATAATATTAGAATTGGGTAATAGTTTACAATATTAAATGATAATTATTAAATATTTATGATTATAATAAATATTCTAAAATAATATTTGTAATAATACTAATATTCATATTATTTAGCTATATGAAATAATATTATATATTTAAAATTACTATTTAAAACATTTTTTAATTATTAATTTGATTCCTCACTACTTAAACCAAATAAAATAATTGATTCCTTTCCATCACTTATTCCATTTTCCGCACCAAACAAAGTAATTGATTCTTATTCCCTTTCCCTTTCCAATTCCTTGCATTCCTTTCCTTTCATTTCAAGTGAACCAAACTTCACCAACACTAGATTCTACTAAGGAAATGACCCAACTTCTAGCTGTTTGTTTGTTCTAACGATCTTTGTCGTGTAATTTTGTTTTGTATTATGACATTTGGAACAATGTTTTCGAAATCTTTTTCTACACTAAGATTTCTTGTCTCAACTTTCTTGTGTATTTGTTTTATATGTGAACATTTTTCTTTTTAGGCAAGGATGTCTCATCCTCTTGACAATGATTTTCCCCTTATTGATAAGGGTATTTGTTTTTTTTATTAACAATTTATGTGTCTTGATTGTAGCTCCCACAACACGGGGAATTTATCTAAGAGAGGCTAGTGCTTGCCGACAACTTTCTGAGGTGGGGTTATTGATTGTTTTCTTGGGTTTTTAACATGTAAATGTGATACTCAACTTCTTCATTGTTTTTTGTTTTATTATAACCAATATTTTAAAAGGCTTTTGAGGCTCTTTAGGAAAATCTTAAACTTTTGGCCTCAAGCCTTACATTCTTTGATTCATATTAGGTGCATACCCTTGGGTTGGCCTAGTGGCTAAAGGACTCTCCAAGAAACCTTGTTGTCATGGGTTCAAATAAGGATTTCAATGTTTTACAATCTCAACTCTCATTACTTTTTTTCGAGATGTATCTAAGAAGTTGAAGTATCCGTGCTTCATAGCTATCCCGCTCATCACTAGTTGATAAATTGTTTTTTAGTTAGCTGTTTATGTAAGTTTGAAGTCATAAATTTTTTCTGTTTGCTTAGATTTTGATTACCAGGTGGTGGAATTTTCTTTGTTTTTGGGTGATGGTTGTGATTTGAGTATGCAAGAAATTTAATGCTATTGTATTTCTGCAAGTTTTTTTATTGTTTGTAAACAAGATGAGGATATAAGGATGTTATTTTATATGATTTTGTACCGTCTTTAGGAATTGTTTTTGACATACATTTTCCAGTGCATCTCTCATTCTAACAGAATGTAAATACTGTAGCTGGTGGACAATGAGACCTTTTTCTAGTTGGTGCAAGTATTTTACATGATTTAGTTTATCCCAAGAAGTACATGGTGTTGTATAACTGTATGTGATTGATTTTTTTTATAGGAACTATCTTTTTTTTATTCATAATAAAATTGATGTTTGGTTTGGTTCTGGTGTTGTCATGGAGGAGTATGATAAGAATGCCAATTCTCCTGTGCTTCGAACTTATGCACGAAGAAAGAAGAACATTTAGATAAGATCAAGTGTGTTGGCATTTGGAAATGTGTGGCATTTGGATAAGATCAAGTGTGAGTTAGTTATGTGTGTGGCATTTGGATAAGATCAAGTGAGTTAGTTATTTGTGTATAAGAGAAAGTGTTATGTGAGTTAGTTATTTATGGATAAGAAGAAGTAGGTATGTGAGTTAGTTATTTGTGGATAAGAAGAAGTTATGTGAGTTGGTTAATTGTGGATAAGAAGTAGTTATTTAGGTAGTTATTTTATGTCATTATATATTGGTATGTTGTGTGAAATTAGAGGGTGTGGAATTTGTAAGTATTTTGGAGGATTACCTCTTAATTGGGAGAGTTTCCCGACCTCTCGAATGTTGGGATTTGTATTGTGATTAATAAATTTGGTTTGTTTGTTTATTTTTAGTGTAAGTGCTTATCAATTGGTATCAGAGCTCTATTCTGGGGAATGCTAAGAGTTGGAAAAATGGAAGGAAGAATGCAAGAATTGGAAGAACGTCTTGGAACCATGGGAGATGAAATGAAAAGTGTTAAAGATGAGTTACGGAAAAATTCAGAGACAATGATGAATCTGTTGGAAGATATGCACAAAAGGATGATTGATCGCGAGAGTTCGGAAAGAACAATAAGTGATCAGGCAAGACGAGAAGAGATAAAGCAAGGGAAGCGAAAGGAAGATGAAGAATCAGAAAAAATTCCAGTAGATGAAGGTAGCAATTCACGACAAATCGAAAATCAATGGGGAGAATCAAAACGGGTAGAATTGCCTGTTTTCTCGGGAGAAGACCCAGATGGATGGATTTTTCAAGCAGAATGATATTTCCAGGTTAACCGGTCGAGTAGAGAAGAAAAGATGGATTTAATCGCCGTAAGCATGTCTGGAGAGGCTCTTGCTTGGTATCGTTGGAAAGAGGGACGTCATGCTATCAGAAGTTGGATTGAATTCAAATACATGTTGTTAAATCGGTTTCGTTCAGCGCAAGACGGTTCATTGTATGAACGATTAGCAGCGTTGCGACAGGAAGGAACAGTGAGAGATTTTCGCAGAAATTTCGAGGCCATGGCTGCGCCTTTAACAGAGGTACAAGAAGAAGTTCTGACTGGAAATTTCGTGAATGGTTTGCGTCCTGAAATAAAGGCGGAGGTTCGATTGTTTAAACCTAATGGACTTGAAGAAGTCATGGAGGCAGCCCAATTAGTAGAAGACAAAAATAAAGCCCTAAAGTATAGTAAAGGGTTCTCTGGGTGGGGAATGGGCCGAACAAATGGCTCAACTCATGGACTAATTTCCAACACACGCCAGACTTCCATTGTGGGGCCACGGAAAAATGAACCATTAAAAGGAAATATGGAAATACAAGGCAATCGTACGACTAACACATACAAGAGGCTATCAGGCGCCGAAATTCAAAGGAGAAGGGAGAAAGGGCTTTGCTTCAAATGTGAAGAAAAATTCTCCATTGGCCATAGATGCAAAAACAAAGAACTCCAGTTGTTGATCGTTCAAGAGGAAGGAAATGAAGCTGAAATTCACGACCAAAGTGACGAAGAAGAAGATTTGTGTACTGAGATGGCCGAATTATCCATCAATTCAGTGGTGGGAATTACTTCCCCTCACTCGATGAAATTAAAAGGGGAGATTCAAGGGAAAATGGTCATTGTGTTGATTGATTGTGGGGTTACCCATAATTTCATTGCTCAAAAGCTGGTGAAAGAGCTTCAACTACCATGCGACAAAATTGGAGATTATGGTGTTTTGCTTGGATCGGGAGAACCTATTAAAGGTAGCACACAGTGCCGCGGAATTCGATTGACTATGGCTTGCCTAGAGATTGTTGATGATTTTTTACCTTTTGATTTACGAAGTTGTGATGTTATTTTGGGCATGCATTGGCTTGAGACTTTGGGGGATATGTCTGTCAATTGGAAATTACTGACTATGAAGATTCAAAAAGGAAACGATACTGTCATTTTGCAGGGAGACCCCACTTTGTGTCGTAGCCCCATCTCTTTAAAGGCCATGATTCGTACATTGCAAAAAGAAAAACAAGGAGTGTTGGTTGAATGTAGCACCATTGAAGTTACAGAGGACATTGAATATTCTATACCTCAAGCCATTGAAGAAGTATTAAATCAACATGTGGATGTTTTCTCAATGCCAAAGGGTTTACCACCAACTAGGGACAGTGATCATGCTATTACACTCAAAGCCGGTACTTCACCAATAAATGTACGGCCTTATCGGTATCCTCAAATTCAGAAAAATGAGATTGAACAATTGGTGAGCGAAATGTTGACAGCCGGTATCATCCAACCTAGCCACAGTCCTTTTTCGAGCCCGGTATTATTGGTTAAAAAAAAAGATGGTAGTTGGCGGTTTTGTGTCGATTATCGAGCATTAAATAAAGAAACTGTACCGGACAAATTCCCAATTCCAGTTATTGAGGAATTGTTAGATGAACTTCACGGCGCAACGATTTTCTCTAAATTAGACCTCAAATCTGGATACCACCAAATTCGGATGAAGCCCGAAGATGTTCCAAAAACTGCATTTCGTACTCACGAAGGTCATTATGAATTCTTAGTTATGCCATTCGGCCTAACAAATGCACCTTCCACATTTCAAGCATTGATGAATACCATACTCAAGCCTTTTTTGCGGAAATATGTGCTGGTATTCTTTGATGATATTTTAATCTATAGCACCAATTTGGAGGAGCATTTGGGGCATCTACAGACAGTTTTCCAGGTTCTACGAGATCACCAACTTTATGTTAATCGAAAGAAATGTTGTTTTGGTCAGGAGAAATTAGAATATTTGGGTCATATTATCTCAATGGAAGGGGTACAAGCAGATTCTGCCAAAATTCCAGCTATGTTGAATTGGCCAGTACAAAAACAATCCGAGAACTTAGAGGATTCCTGGGGCTGACAGGATATTATAGAAAATTTGTTGCTGGATATGGAAAAATTGCTTGGGCGTTGACTGATCAACTTAAAAAGAATAAGTTTGGATGGAATTCTCAAGCAGAGGACGCTTTCAATTGCTTGAAGCAGGCAATGTCATCTGTACCCGTTTTAGCACTTCCAAATTTCCAAAAAGAATTTGTGGTGGAGACCGACGCATCAGGTTATGGAATTGGAGCCGTATTAATGCAAGACAAAAGGCCACTGGCATTTTACAGTCAAGTACTGTGTCCTCAAGCTCAACAAAAATCTATTTATGAGAAGGAACTTATTGCTATCGTTCTTGCAGTGCAAAAATGGCGTCCATATCTTCTAGGGCGAAAGTTTTTGATAAGGACTGACCAAAAGAGTTTGAAGCATTTATTAGAACAGCGATTAGTGAGTGTTGAACACCAACGTTGGTTAACAAAATTATTGGGTTTTGACTTTGAGATACAATATCGCCCAGGTTTAGAGAATAAAGCGGCCGATGCATTATCCCGTTTTTCTTCTGAGGCCTCTTACTTCTCTTGTTGTTATGCAAGATGATCATGTTCAGTTGATAAAAGAACAAGTGACGGCTGATCGTTTTTTGGGTAAACTGAAACAATCTATTCAAGAAGGAGAGTCACCATCCCAACATTTTATTGTACAAAATGAGTGTTTATTATTCCGTGGGCGGTTGGTAGTACCCAAGAAATCATCACTTATTCCTTTGTTACTCCAAGAATACCATAGTACTTCTGTAGGCGGGCATTCGGGAGAATTAAAGACATATAAGCGTTTGGCACGTGAGCTTTATTGGGAAGGTATGCGTCGATCTGTACATGAATACGTTTCCACTTGTACAATCTGCCAACAAAGTAAACACCTTACAACTTCGCTGGCGGGACTACTGCAACCCCTTTCGATTCCAGATTTACCATGGGACGACATAACAATGGATTTTGTGGAGGGATTACCGCGTTCTGAAGGTGCCGACACTATATTGGTGGTAGTAGATCGTCTCACCAAATATGCTCATTTTCTTACTCTAAAGCATCCATTTAATGCTTTTCTTGTCGCTGCCCTTTTTGTTAAGGAGATAGTTCGTTTACATGGTGTGCCGAAATCTATTGTGACTGATCGGGATAAAGTTTTTATGAGTTCTTTTTGGCGTGAGTTGTTCAAACTCCAGGGTACTGTTCTGAAACGGAGTACCTCGTATCATCCACAAACAGATGGCCAGTCTGAGGTGGTGAACCGATGTTTGGAGATATATTTACGATGTTTTGTGGCTGAGAAACCGAAATCTTGGGGAAAATGGCTCAGTTGGGCTGAATATTGGTACAATACCTCTTACCATGTTTCCACCAAATCAACCCCTTTTCAGTTACTCTATGGACGTGATCCCCCACCCCTTCTGCGTTATGAACAAACTCCTACTCCTATTTATATTGTTGATCAAATGCTGAAAGATAGGGATGTTATATTAGATGATCTCAAGTTTAATCTTGTGAGAGCCCAACAACTGATGAAACTATCGACGGATAATAAAAGAAGGGATGTACAATATTCGGTTGGGGACTTGGTGTATGTGAAATTACAGCAGTACCGACAAAAATCTGTAACGATCCGACGGAATGAGAAACTTTCTCCGAAGTTCTTTGGACCTTTTCCTATCATTGAACGTATCGGTAAGGTGGCTTATCGTTTACAACTTCCGGATTCTTCCAACATTCATCCTATTTTTCATGTCTCACAACTGTGTTTGGCTTTGGGCTCTAATCTGCAACCCCTACCTTTACCCCTGCAATTGTCATCGACCATGCCTGCAATATCCCAACCTGCGACAGTAGTTGGTTTGCGTCCGCGAGCTGATTCATCAACGGGTGAACAGGAAGTATTAATACATTGGGAAGATCGTCCTTTGGAGGAAGCTACGTGGGAATCTTATGATTTTATATCTACACAATTTCCTGATTTTCACCTTGAGGACAAGGTGAAAGTGTGGGCCACGGGTATTGATAAGAATGCCAATTCTCCTGTGCTTCGAACTTATGCACGAAGAAAGAAGAACATTTAGATAAGATCAAGTGTGTTGGCATTTGGAAATGTGTGGCATTTGGATAAGATCAAGTGTGAGTTAGTTATGTGTGTGGCATTTGGATAAGATCAAGTGAGTTAGTTATTTGTGTATAAGAGAAAGTGTTATGTGAGTTAGTTATTTATGGATAAGAAGAAGTAGGTATGTGAGTTATTTATTTGTGGATAAGAAGAAGAAGTTATGTGAGTTGGTTAATTGTGGATAAGAAGTAGTTATTTAGGTAGTTATTTTATGTCATTATATATTGGTGTGTTGTGTGAAATTAGAGGGTGTGGAATTTGTAAGTATTTTGGAGGATTACCTCTGAATTGGGAGAGTTTCCCGACCTCTCGAATGTTGGGATTTGTATTGTGATTAATAAATTTGGTGTGTTTGTTTATTTTTACTGTAAGTGCTTATCAGAGTACCTGCCTATTTTTTTTCCTGACATTCACGTTTTGCACTGTCCTTTGTAAAGAAGCTGTGTTATATTCTTATCAGTGGACGGTGCAAGTTGAACCCCAATTTCATAAAGATGCGAGCAATTTAAAAGAGTTGGTTCCTTTTGAGGAGTGCATTGAGTTACATTCTAGTGAAAAGACAGTTGTCACTGTTCCTGATTATTTGCTTCTTACTCATAATGGACGGAGCTTCAAGTAAGTTGACGCTATTTTATGCCTTTTCCCTATATGAATCTCTAAAAATCTGTTGCATCCTGCATCATTTTTTTAATATCTGGGTCTCATTTTTTTAAAATTATTTTCCTCATTGGTTGATCATAATTGTCAATAGTTTTTCTTCTAAAAAAACTGTCAATTGTTTGAGGTTATATGTTCAAGTTATGGTAGTTGGCGTTGCCTATCTAAGATTTTAAATAACTTACCATTACCAATTTATGAAAATAAAATTGTTCCACAAGATTGGTTGAATTGCACTTGTGTTAGTAATAGTATGGACACCTACAATTATAAAAATTATTCGTTATGACTTGTTATGAGTCATGACTATGGTGAATCATTGGGTTAAATCTTTTTTATGACTCACATGAAGCCAATATATCACAGGAAATCATAAGTTCAGCCAATATTTTTTTTTTTTTGCTAAAAGACACACACACATAAATATATATATTAACAAAAAGGTGATTTGGTGATCCTCTAAATCACCTTTTTGTTTAGTTCAGCCAATATTTTACTTTCCCTCTTCCGATCAAGTTATAGAATTTCATATTATAAAGCCAATAGTTTGCTTTCCCTTTGGCCGTATTGTTATGACTATGAAAAAATTGAACTAAAATCCCTTCTACCTCAAGTGAGAAAAACCTGTTGTGCACCTGTCTAAAGAGAAATTGAGATTTCATTCTTTATTTATTTTGTTTATCTCCTCCGCTATACTTTACCGCTGATTTTCGGGCCTATCTGAGAAAGGGAGAGGCGTTAGTTGGACATGGGGCTTCAAATTCGGGGGCTTCTTTTCTCCCTCAGTTTTATCTCCATAATCACACGTTTTTGAGACATGGTTTTTTTTTGGGAGCATGGGGGTGGTCTTTTGATTAGCGAGTTGTGTGGGTTTGGGCGGGGTTATTCATATAATGAGATTAGTAGTCTTTAGACTCTTGAGTGGGGAAAACTAAGTGTCTTGAATACTTAGTAACCTTTGTATTTCTCTATATTCATACTAATATTAGTTTGGTTTCTATCAGCTTGTTGTTTTGAAGGTGCTCTCTTGATTAGAATTAGGCATCCGAATAATTTTTCCTTATTTAAATGATTTTTGCTCTTTGAGATTTATAATATATCACTTCAATTTACTTATGCTAACAACGATGGTTATTTTCTATATAAAAAAATTCGTTCTTGACTGTTAAAGATGTTTTTGCATCTTTCTCTTTTTATTGACTGAGCTTGTAAAGGATTAGCAAAAACACGACACCTCCATTTCTAGAAAATAAACGAAAGAGAACTAAAAGTGGAAAATATGATCCCTTTTTGGCATTCAATGGTGATTTGTCCAAAGCACTTAAGGTTTGATTTGTTCTTTTCAGCATAGTGGTTGATCCTTCAAATCTTAGTGATGGCCTGCACTTCTATGAACTCTATGGAGTTGATTGCAAAGCTCCATGGCGAGGTCCTCTATTCAGAATTCCCGTTACAATAACAAAGCCAATAGTTGTGGTAGATCGTCCTCCATTAGTTTCTTTTCCAAGAATGTCATTTCTGCCAGGTTAATGTTGCCAACAGTAGATATTTATATACACTTCTTCAGTTCTTCTGTAGTTCGTGGCTATTAAATTGTGAAAACTTTTGTAAATTTTTTTATAGTTGATAGTTGTCTATATTTTCTTCGATGTAATACCTTAGGTCATATAGAAAGGAGGTTTATAGAAGTGCCACGTGGTGCTTGTTGGGTTGAAGCAACCATGCAAACAACAGGATTTGATACAACTAGGAAATTTTTTATTGACACTGTTCAGGTACGTTCTGTACGTAGAGCAATTATACATATTATTTGGTGGTTTGAAGACTAAAATATTATATGAATATTTTCGTTATTCAGATTTTGCCGCTGAAGAGGCCCATGAAGTGGGAGAGTGTGGTGACGTGCTCATCTCCTACCTCTAAAAGTTTTTGTTTTCCTGTTGTGGGTGGCCAGACAATGGAATTAGCAATAGCTCAATTTTGGTCAAGTGGTATTGGAAGTCGGGAATCATCACTTGTAGATTTTGAGGTAGTAAATTCGTTTTAGAATCTTATTTCAAATTGTAGTTCTTATTTTCATTTTGGTAGAAAATCTGCTATGGATTTTTTTTTAATTTTATTTTAGGCTTTATAGACCATTGACAATAAGCCAGTTTTCATCACTCACTGGTATATTCGTTGATCAAATTCCCAAGTACTGTTGCTTTAAAGAAAATCTTCAAATCAAAATTTCTAATTGAGCATATAATTACTGATAGCAATTAGGTTACAATGCTTAATTCTCCATGAACTCTATCAACAAAATTTAGTGATCTAATAGCATGTATCTGTGTGGATGCGTTATGTGGCATGTTTCTTCTTCAACTCATGAATAAAAAAAAATCTTAATTATTTGAGATTATTCTTACATTGTGATTTTATTGGTGTTTTTTGGGGCCGGATCTTGACTCATTTTGATATTTTCTGGGTTATGCCTTTGGACATTTGCACTCTATTTTCCATCTCCCCTTTTGGTTCAAGAAGAAATTGTAAGAGCATTTTCTGGAATCTTGTTGTGGCGGCATTTTTTTGGGTGATTTGGATCGAGAGGAACAACCGTATTTTCAACAATATGTCTCGTGATCATCATCAAGTTTGGGACCTTTTTTTGTATTTCATTTATCTTTGGTCAAAAAATAATGCTCATTTAAATTTTGGTGTAACTTTTTCTTCTTTATACTTACCTTGGAACTCCTTTTTGTAATCTCTTTTGGAGGTGTTCTTAACCTCTTGTACATTCTTTTCTTTTAATATAATTGTTGTGAATTCTTCTTAAAAAAAAAACATTAGGGAAGATTAATAATGTGTTTCTGTAAATTCTCAGATCAAATTTCATGGGATCAGTACCAATAAAGATGAAATAGTGCTTGATGGAAGTGAAGCACCTGTTAGAATTGATGCTGAAGCCTTATTGGCATCAGAGAAACTTACGCCAGCTGCCATTCTGAACAAGGTGAAGAAATTTTATTGAAAAAGGGATTAGGGTCTGGTGATTTTTTTGTTGCTCAAGTATGTTTTTTTATATCTAGATATTGTCTTTGTTTTAATTCGCAGTTAAAAGTTCCATATCGGCCATGTGAAGCCAAAATTTGTACTCTTCCTACAGATCGTGACAGACTTCCTTCTGGAAAACAGATACTAGCGCTCACCCTTACGTGAGTTAAAGCTATGAGTTTGATTATTTTCTGCTTTATTTAGGAATTTTTGGTGTTAAACAATTTTGGCATCATTTTCTGGTTTTGTAGTTACAAGTTCAAATTAGAAGATTGTGCTGAAGTGAAACCTGTTGTTCCATTATTTAACAACCGCATATATGACAACAAATTCGAGTCTCAATTTTATATGATTTCAGACGCAAATAAGGTACTTCAACATTAATATCATTGTTAGTCGAAGTATCAGCATCATGCATGTGAAACTGTTTCGTCTAAACCATATAAAGTACATTTCAATTTTACCTTGGAAGGTTATTTAATTGTGGTTTTACTGGAAAAGAAGATCACATTTGCAGGAGATTTTGAAAAAAAAAATCGATTATTGAACTATTTCTGAAAATTTAGGATTAAAATGTTTGTTTTTGAAACTCAAGGACCAAATAAACGCAATATGAAACTTAGGAGGACCAAAATTGTAATTTGCTCTAACCTACCTTACTTTTACGGACAGAAAACTATAATTTAATATTTTATTTATTCCATCTCAATTTCTTGTTTTACTTTTACCTAATAAGTTATTTCAAATGTAGAGAATTTATGCAATGGGTGATGCATATCCAAATGTGTCCAAACTTCCAAAGGGAGAATACATTTTACGGCTACGTATAAGGTATGAGTCTCTTTTCATGGCATTATTTGACCTTTGAGGTATACACGCAGCTCTTTACTCCATAGAACATTCTGCAAATGCTGGCTTGTATGTAGCCTCTTTTCATGGCATTATTTGACCTTGGAGCTATGCACACAGCGCTTTACTTCGAGAACATTCTGTAAATGTTGTACGGTTGCACTAATGTTTTCCCAACAGTTTATATGATGTTGTTTTCTTTCTTATAATTAAGACGATTCCTTGTCCTTTTGTAGTTTTAAGTTCTAACTACTTTCTTTGCATCAATATTTTTTTGTGTTTTCGATTTAAAAAGATCTTCGAAATATCTCTTCGGTTCTTTCCATAATATCACCTGAAAATTTTCTGTCTGGATTGTTCTTGGTAGTTAGTTAATAAAAACAATGGTTTCTACGGTTGTCAATACTTCTGTTGCGCCACATAAACATTTTGCATCTTTAATATGCAAGTGATAGATTTATTTTCTTTTCTTTTTTAAAATTCTGTCCAGTTTCATATGATGAAGAGAATTTTCTAAATTTGGAGATTTGATTAGTTTTTTTTGGGTTAAGTTCAAGACTTTGAATGAGATTTATTTCTTGAGGCCGTCTTCTTGTGTAAATAGTTTTGGGCTTTTGATGTAATGAGTTAGGAAATTGTCTTACTTGTTTGAGACATAGTTGTCCTAATTATCCATAACCAGATCTGTTTATTTATATTGGGTACCTTTGTTAAGAACCCATGTTACATGGCTTTATAGCTGAAAAATTTGTGGTCATTTCAAACTTTTATTCTTAATCCTTAAAGCCATGAGTTTGTGGTTGGTTCAGATCTGTGTCTGAAAACAATCCTCTAGTGTCATCAATCTCATAGAATCTCTCTCTTGCTTTCCAGGCATGAGGATGTGCAATTTTTGGAAAAAATGAAGCAGTTGGTGGTTTTCATTGAAAGAAATTTGGAAGAGAAGGTAACACATCGCACTTTGAGGATTTTTATTGCTTGTATTTGTTTGTTTGTATGGATGCCACTAATTGCCTCATTGAGGTTTTGCTTTGATGATTCCATTGTCTAATGCTATAATCTTTCGCCGACTTGGAAAATTACACTTGTCATAAACTTGTTTGTCCTGCTTTTTTCTCTCATTTTTGGGAAATTTGTTAGAAATTGTTATCATCAAACTCTAATATTTTTCATGGCTCCACGCTCTTTGAACTTATTGTGAAAGGCTCACATCTCTGAGTTGAGTTGAGCCATTATCTAGTGTTGTTGAATATACTGAATTTATTTGATATTGGCATTTGGTGTAATGTGTCGGTTGTATTTCATTCAGTGGAATTTGTTCTTTCACGCTAAATTGTAATCTTATTTTATTTGCTATAGGAGTCCGTTAAATTGAGCTTTTTTTCTCAACCTGATGGTCCTGTGACGGGAAAGGGTGCTTATAAATCCTCAGTTTTAGTTCCTGGGTATAATGTCTAACAATTTTTACAGTTGTTTACTAGTGGAGCAGTTTCAGTGTCAAGTTGATGCATTTTTTTCTTTTGTAGGAAAAAAGAAGCATTCTATTTGGGCCCACCATTAACAGATAAGATTCCCAAGGTATGGTTATTTACTTTGTTTCATTCTTTCTAAAAACTACACATTTTTTTTTGAAATATTATCTAACAAATAAGTGGAAGGGAGACTTTAACCTACAAGGCTACAACTAAATGAAAGTTAGCATTGACGCCACACAATTTGAGCTATGTTTAGATCGGCGAATAACTATACTTTTAAATTTAACACAATGCACATGGAGATTTTTTTTAGCTATGTTTAGATCAGCGAATAACTACACTTTTTGATGAAGTTGATTAAATGTCGTTGTAAATAAGATAGTCTAAAAAAATCAGCATGATTTAAATTTGTGATGGTTTTTTTTTTCAAGGATTAAAAAGTGAAGAAATAGAAACCAAAAATTTAAAGAAATTCTATGTGAAAGGGGAGTAGAGACAAGGATCCAAAGATATTCCCAAAAATGAATTTTAGAACCAAACCACAACGGAGTATAAATTTAAAACAAGAGGAGAAAGGGAGCATACAATTTAAAATAGATTTCCAAGGGTTGTGAAGGGAAGTTTTCATACGTGACCTAATTTTTTGTAATATTTAAAAATATATCATCTTTAAAATATTTTTACAAAGACGTCATTTTCTATAGGTAAAATGCAAGAATAACCCAAACACTTTCATCCAATTTCAAGAATGACCCGACATTTTTTTTATTATTAAAAACAACCCTGCACTATCTGTTACATTACCATCTAAAAATTTGAAAATTTGATATGGACCTTTTGTTTTAGAGAGAGGATAATTTTAATTTCTTGATTAGATTTTTTTTGTCTAATATATAATTTTGCAGAATTCTCCACAAGGATCATTCTTGTTGGGAGCAATCTCATATGGGAAGCTAGGATTTTTTAGTCCCAAGAACAAGCAAAATCCATTGAAGATGCCTGTATATTATCAAATTTCCTTCGTAGTGCCACCGACTAAGGTTGTTTGATGTTACCTTGTCTGTTTCCCCATTTCCATACTTTAGTCAGATTGTTTGACCTAACCTTTGAAAATCTTATTTGCATACTTTCGGACAGCTTGATGAAGACAAGAGTAAAGGTTCCTCTCCAACCTGCACGAAGACCGTCTCTGAGCGTCTTAAGGAAGAGGTATGTGAAGGATTATATAGCATTGGCATCTATTATTATCTTCTACCAGTAATTTCCAAATGAATTCTTTCTCCCTTATCCCGGGGGAAGGGCGTAGGGTAACATCAATGTATCACAGTGGCTTTTATGCAGGCCTCTTAGAACAAGGTCCCGGTCCAGGTAGTCATTTTTGTTGTGTATGTCCTTGGCAATCTTATGAGGAAAATGGAGAAAAAAACCTAGTGGAAGGATTTTCTGTGGGTACAGAGGCCATTCACCTTGCATAGTTTAGTTTGTTGATGGTACCATTCATTTTTGTAAGGGTGAATTTATCAACAGATTGCATTTTTGAGGAGATTTTAGGTCTTGGACGACTTAACAGAGTAAATATGTAATTTCTAGGATGAATAATTGTAGCGAGAAGATGGTTAGCTGGGCTAGCCTAAAAGATTATTCTACTTTTGATTTCCCCTCGACTGATTTGTCTGTTTGCCTAGATGTGTCTCTTTTGGGGACTGGTTGTGGACTTGTAGGGAGATGTTGATCAACAAGAAAAACTTCATTTTCTCCAAAGGAAATATGTTTTCACTTGTTTAGTTGCTTCTTGCCAATGTCTCCCTGCATAAAAATGTCATTCGGAGTTTTCTTATTGTGAGGACTAGGACTAGGAGTGAGGAAACGAGGGAGGGGTAAGGCCGTGGGAGTTTTCATTAATTGGGAGAGTTGATGGGGTAGAGCAAATTTAATCTTTTATATATTCTCAACAAGTACAAAGGGAAATTTGATTATGTAATCTCTCTCATCTCTTCTCACCATCCCCTCTGTTCTCAACTTTTGTTCTCCCTTCCAATGGATTCTATTGTTTCTCTATGGCTCCCTAGTCTACGGTCTCAATCTTTCTCGACTGCAAAGAAAGAATCTGGATATTTCTTTAGGCAGATGCAGCACTTCAGCTATATCTTTTGGATTGAAAATTTCCAAATAATTGGCAATCTCATTGAGATTATGAAGGTGTGCAGTTGTTGGAAAAATAAATAATATCATCTCAGTGAGAGAATATAGACTTGGTGGGAAAATTTTCTTAGATATGTTGGGCTTCCCTAGTAACTGGTTCCTCGCCTTCATCAATAGGACCAACCAGCATGATGGAGAAAATCGAGGTAGGCAGGAAAACATCAATTTCGGCTGATAGGTGAAAGGAAGATTGGGGAGAGGCTCTTATGTAAGTATTATTGTATGGTGGATTGAGGATTGGAGCTAAGATTTTGATCATGATCTTATAAAATTAGTATGTTAAAATAAAAGAACATGTTATTAAAAAAATTCATTTGAATTATTTTTGTAGTTTATTCATTTTATGGTTTCATTGATCAGATCCGTGATGCAAAGATAAAAGTTCTTTCAAGCCTAAAACCAGAAAGTGTTGAAGAATACTCAGAATGGAAGAAGTTATCATCATCCCTTAAGGTTCAAGCGTGCTTTTTCAATGTTATCAAAAGGATTTTCTAGAAATTGGACGGTTCAAATTTTTGTTTATGCTTTATTTAATTTTACTTGTTAAACATTGTTGGAATTGAAATTTTCATTAAACTGTTCTTATTTTCTGCATCTTTTCAAAATCATATGGTTTCTATGCTAAAACATTCTGCTTTTGATCTCTTGGGTTGGGTGACATTTGGTATACAGTAATAAGAATGGAAGTTTAGAATTGAAAATCCGGGAATAAGATGGTTGGGATCGAGATGCTTGAGAATAGGATGTATGTGTTTAGTTTGTGGGAATGAGATTTAGATGTTTATTTATCATCTAAAATCTAATTATATATTTTAAAAATTAAGATAAGTATTTTAAAAAAAATCAGCATCGAGTTTACAGCATGTTAGATTATGTCTTTCTTCTCTGTTCAATTACATGTAATTTTGTCTTTATGAAGCATGCCTTTAGAATGAGTTTGTTTGGATTTAAGTTACGCAATTCAAGGATCATTATGTAGAACATGTGCTGATTTATCAATCAGGCTGGATTTCTCCATTTGCGTTATTAATATATTCTTGATTTTTCTATTTTTTTGCCAGAGCGAATATCCAAAATACACTCCGTTGCTTGCAAAAATATTGGAAGGGTTGATTTCTGTAAATAACGTCAAGGATAAAATCTTACTTGATGAAGAGGTTAGTGGATCTTCTTTCTATTTAAAGAGGGGGGGGGGGGGGAAGGGGGATTAGTGGATCTTACTGTGAGCGTGAGAAAACTTGAATTAATTTGTACCCATGTCTGTTCTGATAACTAATAAGAGGTTAGATCAACTTCTGAAGCAATAAAAGTATTTATCCTTTGCATTTGAATAAAGGTTTTTTCTTACTACTGTTTCTTTGCATAAGAAACAACCACCCCATTGTGAGATGTGAGAAGCCACGAGCAACCATTTGTGCCAACTATCTTTTAATCAAACTCTGTTTTTAAAGGTGCCTAGGCTCTAGGTGCAACTCTTTTTTTTTTCTTTTAATGTTTTAAGGTTTTTTAAGCCTTTAAGGGAGGAAATGCAGAAAATACCTTGATATGGCTTTTTTTGATCAATACCTAAGAAAAGACCCTCAAGTCAATAATTTTCATAATATTACTCTGGATAATACTATAGTTTTTATACATAAAATATTTATTTTTATTTATATACTATGCGCATCACAAAAAAACCCTCACTTTTATTTGTGCCTCGTGCTTAAGCCCTAGGGGACTTAATCGTCTCGATGCGCTCATCGCTTTTTAATTCAAGGATTGACAAAGTAAGAATAAAAATGTAAAAATAGTGGGGGCGTTGTAGTAAAACAGGGTAAAAGGGTGTGGAAAACGTTGTTCGTATTGAGTAAAACATCATAATGATTGCAAAACAGAACCTTTTCTTGTTTTAACCTCTAGTGCCATTAATCTGTGAACGTGTTTCAAATATGTGGAGATGACAGGGAACTGTCACTTATTATGTTCATAAGTTCTTTTTGTAGGTCATTGATTCTGCAAACGAGGTAGCTGATAGTGTTGATAAAGATGATTTGGCCAAGTTTTTTGCACTGAAATATGATCCGGAAGATGAAGAAATGGAGGTATGCTTTGTTATTGTAAATCTTGTTCATTCACTTATTAATAGCTTTTTACTATCATTTATTTTAGTATGAAAAAAAGATCAATTAAAAGTATTAGCATTGAAGTTTTTGTTAAACTTAAATGTTTAACTGTTGCTATTTTCTTTCATTTGAATTTCAGAAAATCAAGAAGAAGATGGAGACTACCCGTGATCAGTTTGCGGAGGCGCTATACCAAAAGGGATTAGCCATGGCAGAAATTGAGTCTTTAAAGGTTTGAGATTTTACCTTTTTAATTCTTCTAACTAGTAACATGAAGCTTTTTTCATGGTGTTTTTTTACGTCAATTTTATGTTTGGATTGTGAAAAATAACCTCTTGCAGTTGCGGAAATCTTAGCTGGATAAATAATATGAATTGTATGCCATCTTCACACAGTTTGCTATCTCTAGGCATGTATTGGGATGCGGTTTTTTCAATTTTATTTGTATTGTTTTTCCATTGTACTAATGATTTTTTTTAAAAAAAGGTAAGAATCGAATCCAAACCCGCCTGAGGGATGAGTTGTTTAAACTAGTGTCACTAGTGACTCTAGACCACCTTGTTGGTGGAAAAACTTTAAAACCTGTGGTATCACGAACTTTTTGGTAAGAGTTTAGTTTGGGAAAGTTAAAATCATCAGATGTCGAAGTGGAAGATTCTTTATGTTGAACTGTATGTTCTTTCTTTCAAAATTAAAGCCTTTTTTGGCAATAGTAAAAATCCAGTGAAAAAACATATTTGTCTTTCGATGATTATTTATAAATATTTTTGTTTTAATTTAACATTTATTTTTTTAATGATGGAAAACATACAGCTATTTAAAATTGCTGGAAGAAAAGCAGATTATAGCTTTTCAAAGCTGTTTTATATACTGATTCTTGTTAATCTAATTAAAATTTAAATGAGATGGAGGCAATAAAAAGATAATTTAAGAAACTCAAATAACTATAACATTAATTTTATTTGTTGAAGATTTTACTAGTTTTACATGTGGTTGGGACAGCTATGAAAATAAAACTAACGGTGCAATCTACTTTATTTACTGGAATTGATAACTAAACAATCTCTACTTGTGACAGGTTGAGACTGATAAAGCATCGACATTTGTCTCAGAAGGTGCAAAGGATGTTAGCAAGGCTGATGACCTCCCTCCACCGGCTGCTGGTGCACTTCCAGATTCTTTTGAAGAGAACTTCAGAGAACTGAAGAAATGGGTAGATGTCAAGTCTCCAAAATATGGAGCTCTCACAGTGTTACGTGAAAAACGCTGTGGGAGGCTAGGTACAGCTCTGAAGGTACTTTTTCTTAGCTCGATTTTCTGCGTTACTCAATTTTCGCTTTATGCTAGTATCTCTTTAATATCTTCCCAATTGAAGAGTAACTATTTCAAGACATATCTAAATTGGAGATTTTCGAAATATTACTTTTTGCTTGTATTCCTGTGTTCTTTATCACATTTGACTTTTAATCTTGCTAACACTTCCACACTTGTACCAGCATAATTTTATCATTAGCTCCTCCGTTCTTCCACCGTTAATCCCTGCAATTTGACTCTCGATTTCCACAGCCTTTGTCATAAATGGCTGAGTTGGTTTCTCAAATTTTCCACCCTGTGAAGGAGAGACCCGGGGGAAGGGGGGGGGGGGGGGGGGGGTCCTAATGGTGTACGAGGGGAGGGCGAGATAAATAAATGAATAATATTATTTTAATTAAATTTTTGCCCTTAAAACAAGAGAAATAATAAACTGGCAAATCACCAGTGCTATTGATGTCCTGAGTCAGCATCAGTGTTAATTAGTTTCTTGATGCCACAGGTATTGAATGATGTTATTGAAAATGATGGAGCGCCTCCCAAGAAGAAGTTCTATGAGCTGAAACTGTCTTTGCTTGAAGAGATAGGTTGGACTCATTTGGTATCATATGAGAAGCAGTGGATGCATGTGCGCTTTCCTTCAAGCCTGCCTCTCTTTTAAGGTTTTCAGTGTCTAATTTTCATTTAAATCATATCACAAATTAGTAATTAACTTTCTTTCTTTTCCTTTTATTTTTTATTTTTTTAATTAAGCATTGACATTGTAATAAATATTCAAAGATACTTTGTCAGTCTTTATGTTTCAAACTTGTAAAATTGCAGCTCCTATTTGTTTAATGATTATGAAATCAGAGTGTCAATTCTGAATATTTATCAAATGGTGCTTGGTTAGTTAACCTTATCAATTATTATCACATAATTTTTCTTGTTGGTTCAAGTTCCGGAAGCATGATTTCAATTCATGAGGAAGCATAGTAGCTTTCAACTTTCAATTTATTGGAAGATTGACGTGAGGAGGCAAGTTTTATTCCAAAGCCTGAGTGGAAATCATTCCTTTATTGTTAGGGGACAATTTTTGTAAAAAATAAATCATCCAATGGTAAACGAATGTGTCGTCTTCAATTGTTTTATTAGATACAAAAAGTCTTGTGTTAGAATTGTAAAGAGATTTTCAATATTCCCTCTTCTTTTGATTAGATGCTTCAAAATTGACTGTCATTTAGCGCTTTTGAGATTGTTTTTAGAAGTGTTTAAAAGTGTTTTTAATGGTTATGAAAACATTTTTAAAAAAAAAAATTAAAACACTTGCAAAAGTTATTCGAAACGGGTATTAAGTCTTCTCTCCCTCATGTTCTCCCTCATTTTTCATGGTAACAGTAGCACTACGACATTCTACAGATTCAAGCCCGAATCACGTTGTTGATTTCTTTAAAAGGTATTTATACTTGAAGCATTTTCAAATTTATTAAAGTGGTTTTGAACCTATTTATATTCATTTTCAAATTTTAACAAAATGTATAATGGTTAAACTGTCAAAGGATAGCGTATACGTCTACTGTGCAAAAGTCAGATGAGAATCATAGCTTCAAGGTACAAGATTATAAGCTTAATTCATGACGTCTATCTTATACCGTCTCTTTTTCTTCTTGGACTTTTTAGGCACAGGAGTTCGAGTAAATTGCATCCCTAGTCTTTAATTGTATTCCGATAAACTAAATCCATAAAGGATCTACTTGATTTGTAGTATCCAAGCCTATAATAATTTTGAGTTAAAAGGTAAAATACACACCATTTCACTTTGGATTATCACTACCTCTACGATTTAAAAATGATTTAAAACACCCTTGTACTTTTGTAAAGTTCTAAACCACATGATTTTATCAGTTACTTTTAACGAAATTGAGACACAAACATATTTTATGCATGCCATGTTCCAATTTCGTTAAAAATAACAATTTTTTTTTATTGAGATGAGCAGAATTTGTAGAATAAACCATTATATTAGTAATATGTAAAATTTATTAACAACAACTATATGTTAAATTTTCCGTTATTTTTAACGATACACGACATACGTATAATATGTATATGTCTCAATTTCATTAAAATTAACTAATGGAAGAGTGTAATTTACGAATTTACAAAAATGTAGAGGTGTTTAAAATCATTTTTAAAATATAAGAGTATGATTTAGCAATAATCTAAACTATAGGGGTGTATTTTATATTTAACTCTAACAACTTTTAGCATAGAAAAAATATTCATTAAAAATAATAATTTTTTTTTCAGTTATTTAATCTTATCTAAATGGTAACCATAACTCACGGGAAAAGACAAAGAACAAAACAAAAAAGTAAATATGAAGCAAAATTCAAATATTGTTGTTACTAATTTTCTCATATAATAATATTACATGCGCCTATTTGGCGCACAAAAAACATATACAAGAAAAATATATGACTAGCCTTGAAGTTAAACTACCTAGATGATGGTTTAAGATTTTATTTAACGAGTCCACCAACACTATGCATCATTCATTTATGTTTTATCTCATTATTTTTCTCTCTCCCATGTAAAATCTTTCTAACTAAAACCTAACTCTTTTTAATGCTCCATTTTTAAAAGAAATTAAGACCCACCCAAAAAATTTACTTATAGATAAGAAACTACCTATACGTTATTGGACATGCCTCTTACGTTAGAGAAATTATTGAACGTGACCGTTCTATATTGAATATAGGAAGAGAAACAAGCAAACTCTTTTGCTGTCTCATTGAATGAAAAAATAGAGTTGAAATGGCTTCATGCTTCTTCTAGTAGGCGAAATATGAGGGGCAGTCCATGGTTAGGCCTCAGAGAGAGCAAAATGGAAGGGGAATGGCAATAAGAAGGAGAGAGAGTGAATGAAAATCTGCAAAGAATTAGTGTCAGCACAATCTTATACTCCATAAATGTTAAGTTCCTTCCCACACACATTCTTCCTCCAAACCCAAATGGTAAATATCCCATCCTGTGCCGGCAACCCCCGGAGATAGTGTCGTTTTCGAACCTCTCTGGCCGGAACTCGTTCACGTCGTCGCCCCATAGAGCCTCATCGTGATGCATGGTGACGACATCGATCCACATGTTGGTTCCGTTAGGGATTGTGATGCCATTTATTTCAATGTCTCGCCTTGCTTGCCTTTGTACATTTGGTGCTGATGGGTATAGCCGAAGAACCTCACTCATAACCCATCCCATCTGCATTATTAAACAGTTTGTTAGTTTTTTAATTGACTACAACTATTTTTTTTTTACATACTTAGATATTGATTAACTATAATCATAGTATTAATTAATTGATATGTTCAATAAATTATATTTAAAAATATTTTGAAAAAATATGTTAGACTTGTATCTATCTATCTCTATATATGAAAAAAAGTTGACATGAATTTTACCCATTTCTAAACAATTATTGACCTTTTTTTTCCCTCAGATGTCATATCATAAAAAATTGAAATCAATAAAATAGACATAACTAAAATATGATATAACTATTCATTATTAAAACATTTTTAGTAAGTGCATTATATATAAATCCAATAATAGAGCTCTAGCCTAGCTCTATCCAGTAAAGGCTATTTCAAAAAATTGCATTAAAAAAAAAGTGATGAATACCTTTTTGAGTCCAGCAAGTTTAGTGAAATCAAATTCACTCTGTTTATCTCCAAGAACTTGTTTGATTTCATCTCTCAATTGGTTTTGCCATTCTGTATGAATCGCTAAAAGAAGCAATGTCCACGTCACCGCTAAAGCTGTGGTTTCATGACCTCCAAAGAAAAATGTTTTACATTCATCTACTAATTCTGTCGTTGTCAATCTTCTTCCCATTTTACCCTCTTCATTATTATCATTCTCTTTCAGCAATAAACTTAAAAGATCTGTCTGATTCTGCCCGGAATTCTGTTTCTTTCTGCCCGTTATGACCGAATGGAAGAGACTGTCTATTTCCTTCCCAATCCTTTTGGATTCTAGGGTTTTTCTTAGGTTTAAATATTTGCTGAAAGGAACTCCTACTAAACGGTTTGTTTTGAATAGTGTCATTTGAAGCTCTCTTAGTTTTTCAAAAACTTGTTTTCCACTTTGGTGGTCTATTCCAAAGCTTGTCTTCGCTATGATCTCGCCCGCGGTCGCCGTGATTTCCCTCTCCGCTTCGATTTCGCGGTGGCCGGATTTTATCAGGTGTGCCCATTTGTCTAGCATTTTGGTGGTGGACTCTACCATCAAGCTTGCCATGGCCTAATATTTTCAAGAAATGTTTTAAAATAATTTAGTGGATGGGATTGAAATGTTAAAAAAATCATTCTAATTAGATTACACTTGAAAGCTTTTTAAAAAAGTACATACTTTTTCAACTTTTAAAACACTTTTTTCTAAGTAGATTTCATTTAAAAGCTTTTAAAAAAGGAAAAAAGACAAAAGAATGTTTCAAACATGCTCAAATAAGAAAATCAATTCAATGGAGAGACTTGTAAAATCTACTATAATTTAAGATCAAACAAATAATAATGAGTAGATGCAACAAAAAGTATCAATGACCTTTACCTACACTATCTAAATGAATATATTTAAATTAATTATCAATCATATAAATATATGACTACAGTATATAAAATAAAAATAAACGAATTGATTTATTACCAGATTTTGATGCAATATTTATAAAAAATATCACAACTCTAAAAGGTGTATTTATAAAATATTACAAATTTCGCTATGTTAATCGGTGATTAACCATGATTAATATATGTATTAGTGATAAATTTAATGTAAAAATATGTAATTTAATGTTTATCAATGATTCACCCAATAAAAAATTGTTATATTTACCAATACTTTTTTAGAGCTAATATTTTTAGAAATATTACTAAAAAAATTACTAATTTTGCAATTGCCCTTACTATTATCCTATCAATCCAATAATTATTCATTTTAAATAAATTTAATAACTCGGTATTATGTTTATCAAAAAGTTATATTTATTATTATTTTTATAAAACTACGTAAAAAAAATTTAGCTACTAACTCAACGAGTTTTAATATTTGGTAATTGACTTTGGACGGGGAAGGATACATGACTTGACTACTAGTGTAATATATCCTCTTAAAACTCCAATACATCTTATGTTCCATAATTTAAAAATTAATTAATTAAGAAGGGGTTTGACTCAATTTTATATTATATTCTGAAAAATAGAATGTACTAAAGAAAAAGGTGCAGACCTTCAAGTTGGAAGGATTGAAAGCGGGAGTGATGACGTGTCTTTGACGAACCCATGCATCACCTTCAGCCATGACAAGACCGTTACCAAACATTGATTCCCTGTCTTGTCTGAATACAGATGGCTTTCCCCAGTTCTTTGCCTTTACTTGTGTTGATAATGTCTTCAAGAATTCTGGGTCTGCTACGTATAAAAATGGTTCTGTTCCTAGCCAATATGTGAATATTTTTCCTGCATTACACATTTTTTAGTCTCTCAACTTTTAAAATGATGAGACGATGTAACATAATATTCTGTCGCAGTCTTTATTATTAACTCTCGATCTATTTTTAACCCAAAACTCATGTAACCTTTTTTTTCAATAATATATCATATAATAACTAGTCAGAAGCAGCCATGTGGTTGGGAAAATGTTTTTTTTTCCTTTTCTTTATTTTCTCTTGGCAGCCACACATGGCTGCTTCTAACAGATTATTTTTTAACACTAGCAGCTATGACTATTTAAATCCAATAAAAAACAGTTAAGTGATTGTTAGAAGATAAAAAAAATATAAAAATTTATTTTTCTGACCAATTAACTATTTTTTATTAGTTTTAAGTAGCCATGGTTGCTGAAAAAATAGCAGCAAAGTATTGTTCTTAGAAGAAGAATACTTGCCTCCTAACTAGTCAGGAGGATGTTCTCCTGATCTCACATTCTATTGATTAAAAAACAATAATGAATAATTAATATTAATTAATAAATATTTTTATTAAAGGATCAGGAGAATATCCTCCAAATCAGAAGGCAACTCCTAGAAATAGATAAAATGATCGTTTCAAAAAAGGATAGGGATGAGATGATTATGATCCTTCTACGATTGGAATATAAAATTATATTTTTAAAATTTGATGATAAATTAAAAACAAAAAATTAATAATTGAATATTCGAATGAAACTCACCGTGAGCTCTTTGCCACCTGTCAAAATAAGGAAAAACGATGGAATGTATGTTGTGGGTTAGTTGTTGTAATGAAGAAGTATCGTTCTTCTTTTTCATTTCAGTAATATTTCCTAATGGAAAACTTGGTTTTGGACCTCCAAACCCATTTCTCTTGAGTCTCCAATATACCAAAAACGGTGAAATCCAAAATGAAAACAAAACCTTCAACAACATTAAAATAAACAAAGACATTATCGTTAAGCTGCAGATTACTTCATAAAGAAACGCCATATCTCTTGTCTAAAAGAAAAACAGAAAACAGATTTCAATTATTATCTGTGTTTTATAAAAAAAAACAATAGAATTATGTGGGTATTTATAGAAATCTGTGTGTTGGGTTTTTTGACTGGAAGAAAAATACACGTTGGAAGGATATTTTGTGATCTGAACGTTTTCTTCAAGTCTTACGCTTTGACCTTAGATTGGTGCTATGGTATTGGTATGGTATGGTGCTTCCTACTCGCTCGCCGCTCTCATTTAATACCTTTTTAACTAATCAATGCATGTTTTTTTATTCATGTACTCTGTGGATCCCACTTTTCTATTGGAAAATTATTATTTTTATTATTCATTCTCTCTTTAAAGATTAATTTCTAATTCTTTTTTTTTAATGGCCAATCACTTTATTATTTATATTTCTTTACCTTCTTATTGATTAATTTACATTATTTTAAATCATCACTAATAATTAAATATCAAAAAAATATTATTCCCTATTCTGACTATTTAATTGAGAGTGAAAGTACTTATTTTCCACCATCGTGTAATATCTGAGATGCTCTATTTTAAATTTATTTTGAAATTTTTGTAGGAATGAAAAACATTGTCATTAATATTGTCTAGAATGAGAATCAAAATTAAAAAAAAAAATAGATATGAGGCATGTAAAAAAGTAGAGAAGAAATAAAATAAATAAAAGGGTTAGACTCACTAAAAATGAAGACAAAACAAAAGTATGATATTCCCTACCCTCCATAATGGAATTAATCCCATCACAATGCATGATTCTTAGTATAATTAGTAAATAATAAGAATGAGAGAAAATGATTCTCTTTCCCTACAAATAATTATGACCAACATTTTATTATCATTGATTTTCTGGTTCTTTTTTCTATCTTGATTCCATTTAAAAAAAAGGGGTCATATATGGCCCGTTTGGTAACATTCTCCGTTTCCATTTCTTGTTTCGTATTTCTATTTCTTGTTTCTTGTTCCTATTTTTTAAAAAAAAGAAACAAAAACATGTTTGGTAACTGTTTCGTATTTCTTGTTTTTGGAAGAAAAAAGAAATAGAAATGTGTTTGGTAACTATTTCTTGTTTCTGTTTATCATTTAAAAAAAATAAAAATATTTTGAAAATATTATAAATTTAAATGACATATTTAAAAATATTATATCAATATAATTTTTGGATATTTATAATATATTTTATAAGTCAAAACGGGACAATATAATAATTTATTAATGTGTTGAAAAGTTTGGAAACAAGAATGAGAAACAAGAAACTATAATTTGTTGTTTCTAAAATTTCTATACAATTTTAGGAATGATTTCTAAATAAATGAGAAACAAGAAATAAGAATAGTTACCAAACTACTTCATTTCTTAAAAAATGAGAAATAGAAATAAGAAACAGAAATTGAAATGGTTACCAAAAGGCTCCTAGTTTATTTTCCCATTATAATGATTTTTTTTAATTTAATATTAAAAACCGGCCATTATCAAAACAAATTCATCCCACCGAGTTTTTATCTTCAATTATTCAAATATTATTCTCGTGTAGCAATAAAAGGAAAGGCATTAATCTAGTGCGGACAGCACCACAATTAAAATGAAACCAACGAATGGGAGTGTGACAAATTACAGAAATGGGCGGAGGCGGATTTAGCCAGGTCAACTTTGCTTTACGGCCAAAATATAAGGAAAAAAAAAAGGCCATGCAAGGTGGTTTCTGAGAAGCTTAATTGGCCAATCAAAGTGGAATCCAAATATCATCATTCATTTGAATTTTATGAAACTTTTTGGTTTTCTATCAAAAAGAAGAAAAAAAATGAAGAAGGAGAATGGTCATTAAAAAAAAAAGGGTAATAAAAGACTGATTCAAATTCAAATTGAGTTTCGACGAGTACTAAATAATTCATCTATACCGCGTAACTATTATAAATTTATAACTTTACTTTTTAGGATTCACTCTTGAAATTAATAGAGCTCCAATTCAATGAAAATCAAAATGTATAATAGGGGATAAGAATTTATCCAAGTCAAGGCAATAATTTATCCTAATCAAAACAATAAATTACTCAATCTAGAAAATAGATTATCAAAATTAAATTAACAATTTACTTGCAATAAAATAAAGGTTTTAGTTCCTAAAATAAAATTTAAATGACAATTACTTAGTCCAAAATAAAAGTTATATTTTATTGAACGATACATTTATTCCAATAGTTATTGAATGAAAAGCAATATGATATATTGATATTGGTAAATTTAAAAACTTGTGCTATATAAATAATTACATTTATTTTATTTTTTTTATAATGATTTGAGTTTTCTTTTATGATTAAAAAATAAAACTTGTTAATTATTAATTTATTGGATAAGTTGCAAATAACATCCTCGTGGTTTTGGTCAAAATCATGAAACACTCCCTAAAGTTTAAAAATGACAAATCATACCCCTAGTAGTTTCAAATTATGCCAATAAAAATTCTCCCCTCTAACGTTGTAAACTTTCTTTTAACCATAATTTCTTCATTTGAACTCTGATTTGGATGATTTAAGAAGTTTTGAAATTCTCATTTTGGGCTCTACGTTATTGTCACTTGAAAACTTATAAATCATCAGTAAACAAATGTGTTAATGCTTCAATCATACTTAATATTTTGATGATATTAAACTCTTTAATTTATTAATAATTTTTAACTTTTGAAGTGACCATTACGTAGAGCTTTAAATGAGGATTTCAAAACATATTGAATCATTCAAATCAAAGTTTAAACGAATAAGTTATGGCTAAAAGAAAGTTTACAATTTTGGAGAGGAGATGTCTTATTAACATAATTTGAAACTATAGGGTCAAGGGTGTGATTTGTAATTTTTAAACTACAGGAAATATTCATGATTTTAATTGAAACCACATGGATGTTATTTTCAATTTACCTTAATTTATTTTAAGTTATTTTCGTAACCGTAGTAATTAAATGGTAATTTTTAAAAAAAATTGAAAATCTATGAAACTTAAATTTCAATTCGCCTTTTGCAAAAAAAAAAAAATTTCAATTCGCGTGACAAAAAATATAATTACTCCAAGAAAATAAAAGCAAGAACATTGAATGAAACGATATTTCCTATGTTGAACAAAACACGAGGTAGAGAATGAGTGTCTTTAGACTAACTCGACATGTCAATATTTCAACATTCGTTAAGTTTGCATAAGACTATAAACTAGGTTGAATATAAATGTTGTTGAAGAAAATATCCACATCCACATATATAACAAAACAACAACCATTCACAAATCAAATCAAATCATTCACAAATCAAATCAAATCAATTGGTATCGACCGTTTACTCACAAAATTATCGAAAAACATGGACGTCAAGGTTTTGCACGAATTCATCTTTACTCTCTAGGTGATGGTAAATCTAATAAATTATTTTAAAAAAAATATTTAATAATATAATTATAAAAAAATAATTTTAAATTTTATATAATATTCATAAATACCTCAGTTTTTATTGAACACGTTAATTAGTGGATTGCTATAATTAAATTTTATATAATATTCATAAATACCTCAGTTTTTATTGAACACGTTAATTAGTGGATTGCTATAATTATTATCAATCAATTATCTTAATGTAGTAACCAAATATCTAAATCAATAGTTTAGATGATTATTTATTTTATTTAAAAATCATATTTATAAATAATTTTTAAAAATACCATATATAAAAATATTATAAAAACAAAATTGACACCCACCCAAAATTCCCTATTTTTGAATTTCTTTGGGAAATTACTATTGTTTGGGCTGCTGGTAGTTCTAAGCCACTACTCTTTATTTAATTTGAAAGGGGTTTAAAAATCAGCCCCGATTGGTATTTGATGTAGGTTTCAGATTTGAAAGTCAAACTAGCATTGGGTTAGGCCCTTTTGACTCAGTCGGATAATATATTTTAGTCAAAGTCATAATAAAAATGGTCCCCCCTTTCAGTCTCTTGAAAAAAAAAGGGAGGTCTCAAATATAAGGTATATAATTTAATGAAGCGGAACCTTTGGTAACAATTACAAACATGTGTCATCACAATTCCTTAAGTTAAATTGAAGTCATTACACTTTTTTGCTTAGATAATTTGTGGTATGAATTGAAGAAAATAATTGCATAGTATATACAACATACGTGATAAGTATGGTTTGCATACTAAAATTCATCTCGTTGACATTGAATAGGTCTTATATTCAACCCATTTTGGTTACTTTTTTAGATGGATTTCAATAGATGATGAAGGACACTCTAAAATACGTGGTGGAGGAGTAGTGATATGATTGCCTTGCCACCGCTCCCTTACTACTTTTTATGTTTACTAGATTCTCACCACGTATTTTAGAGTGTCCTTCATCATCTATTGAAATCCATCTAAAAAAGTAACCAAAATGGGTTGAATATAAGACCTATTCAATGTTTAGGGTTTAGGGTTTAGGGTTTTGTTGTAATTGTTTTTTTAGTTATTTTAAAATTAAATCACCGTCACCTTTATTAAATCATTTAATATTTGAATATTTAATTAGAATTAATTACAACAACAACCATTTTAAATCACTCATTTACAATAATGCTGGTGGTTATGATTTTATTTCATTTGTATCCAAAAAACACCATTTATGGTGGTGATCTGGTGGTTTCCGATTTCATCTTTTACCATCTTACCCTTCTATCTCTCCTCAAAACAATATCTTAATAATTGCAAATCTTTTAAATTAATTATTTATTTAGAATTTAATTAAATTTGAACTACTATTTATTGAAAAAAGATCTTTAACCTAAAATATCTCCCATCATATTCGTCAGCCTCCTCCTTATTCGTCCACAGCCGTCAGCCATCAATGGTGATTTCCATCATCTTCTTCTTCCTCCTCCTTTTTCGTCTACATCCATCAATGGTGATTTTTTTTCACCGTCTCTTCTCTTCTCTCTGTTCTTGGTCGAAGACCGAATATACTTTCTGCAGGTTCGATTTCTATTTTTTTCACCGTCTCTTCTCTTCTCTCCGTTCTTGGCGCTATTCGAGAA
Organism: Gynostemma pentaphyllum; assembly: GCA_028015215.1. Taxonomy (NCBI): domain Eukaryota; kingdom Viridiplantae; phylum Streptophyta; class Magnoliopsida; order Cucurbitales; family Cucurbitaceae; genus Gynostemma; species Gynostemma pentaphyllum. The sequence goes on along the minus strand of CM051351.1, from coordinate 626,715 downwards.
GCATGCTCTGAGGTCGCCATCGATTTTCTTTTCCGTCTGCCATGGAAATGGACTTCAAGGTTTTTTTTTCCAGATTTGATGATTTCTTTGATTTTTTATCCAGATCTGAATGAATTTTTAAAAATGTTTATTTTTGTTCAACATTTATTTTAATTTTCTACTTTCATATCTTTAAATCGAGTCGGATCTAGGGTTCTGGTGATAGATCTATCGTTTATTCGCTTATATATTTGATAATTTCTTTGATTTTTTTTATCCTGATTTGAAGGATTTTATTAAAATGTTTATTTTTGTTCAATATTTATTTTAATTTTCTATTTACACATCTTTAGAATCTGTACCTCTTTTTCATCTTCAATTTTGTGCATTCTATAAATTTTGAGTACACATCAATAAATGTTTACTAACAGTAAACAGTTTATAAAAATTTGTACCTTCCAATTCTCTTTTCTATGTATTCTGTAAAATAAGTTACTTTTAATTTAATGTTTATTTTTTATCTCTGTATTTTGTAGGATAACGAACAAGAAAAGCATTCGATTTTTCCTGGAAGAAGAAGCCAGAAGTTTGAAGATTTTTCTTTTATTTTTTGTTATTGTTTTTATTTTTGTTTAGATTTGATTTTTCCATTAATTTTGTAAAATTTAAGGGATTTTTATAAATTTCCTTAAATTTTGCACAAATTAAGGAGAAATTAAATCAGGGGTATGTTTGTCCTTTCACAATGTAATTTAATTTGAACAGTGGCGGTTTTGGGTACTATTGATAATTAATAAAAACATCCGGTTTATTTGAAATATCCATAATTTTTTTTATTATTAGTGAAATTAACTCATTTAATTATAATTTATTTTTTATAAATGAGTGATAAATCTAAATAATTAATAGTTATTCTAATATCACATTCAGTTTCACATGTTGTACTTAATTTTTAAACTACTTTGTAATTTGATGTTATGAAAGTAATAAAAAGCCAATGAAATTATTAAAAAAATTGACAATTTCTTATTAATTGATTGATAAATATTTTAAAATATTATTATATAAAGAATGGCATAAAAAGAAAAGAAAAAAAAATCAAATTAGATTAATATATGAGAAAAGTAAAATATGAAGAGAAAAAAAAAGTAACATCACTATGCAAAAAATGTCCGGTAGGGGTGTTTTTAAATCAGGTAATTTTTAATTGAATTGATTAAACCAATAACCGGTAGGGGTGTTCATTTTTCCCGCAGGGACCCGCCCCGAAAGTTTCGAGGAATTCCCAACGGGGACGAGGACTAGGGTGGGGATGAAAAATTCCCCGTTTCAGTTTCGGGGACAGGGACTGGGACGTCCCCGACCCCGACCCCAACCCCATTCCCCGATTAAATCCCCGAAAATAATATATGTATATAAATTACCTTAAAATATTTTTATATTAACCTCAATCCCTAAGAAAACCATCATTAAAACTGTTTTTGTATATACTGTTTTACTGTTTTTAAATACTGTTTTTTTTTTAAAAAAACTTTTTTTAAAAACTTTTTTTTAAATTTAAACAGGGAAAATTTCTCGCTAAATTCCCCGTTCCCCACGATTTCCCACGAAGAATTTCCGTCCCCGACCTCTTTGAATGGGGAATTTGTTAGGAATGGTGTCGCTACGTAAATGCGACGCGGAAAAGTAAAAAGGGAGTCACCACTAATCATTGGTTTCTAAATTAGGTGTGATTAGTCACCTAGTCATTAACTAAGGATGGTCTACTAACTTTTGACTATAGGTTCGGGAGTTCATTCACACATAGGGAAGGTATTAGCACCCTATTATGTTCGTTTAAAAACGATTGTTGTTTTTTATTTTGGTGTATTATTAATTAAAGCCTAAATCTATAAAGCAAAAATTATTTTTTTGGTTATTTTTAAATGTCTCATGTTTTATTAATCAATACTTTAGTAATAAAGCATGATTAAATAAGTATGAGTGGCGTAAAGCCATTAGAAAAATATTGTCGGGAATTTTGACTCAGTATTCCGAGAAAAAATTCCTTACCTCAAGAATGTTAGGAGCATGGTATCCCAACGCCCCACATTCTGTCGTCGGAGTTTTCGAAAACGATTTGTTTGTTTGTTGGTTTTTTGTGTTTAAGTTTTAAAAATGAATATTTTAATTAATTATGAATTTTTTATCTTTATTATTAAAATTATTTAGTTCAATATTAGGTTCAGGGTAGGTTTCACTTTTGGCCCCTAGGTTTTATTTTACAAATCTTTTATTTATGGTATAAATGGACAATTATTATTTGAATAAATTTTAATTTTTATTTAAGGCCTATATTATTAATCTTTGTATTTTTGGAAAGTTGGTAGGTTTATACCCTAGTAAATTTTAATTAATATTTAAAATTTCATTGTTAATATTTATGATTTGGAAAATTAGTATCCTAATTAATTCCAATTTCTATATTTAAATTGTTAATTTTTATACTTTTGGAAAATTAGTATCCTAATTAATTCCAATTACTATATTTAAATTATTAATTTTTATACATTTGGAAAATTGGTATTCCAATTAATTCCAATTACTATATTTAAATTTTTAATTTTTATCTTAGGAAATATGGTAACCTAAATAAATTCTAATTATTATGTAAAATTTTATTCAAAATATATCAAAACGAAATAAAGCAAAGACAACATTAAATTTAGGTAAAACGCTAAATATCATGTTTTAAAAGACATCAAATCTATCGGATACATGTAACTTAAAATACTTATTAATTAAAATATAAATGAAAGTTAATATGATATGTATTAATATTTGACAAATTATTTTGATACATTTTAAGACAAATATGTTAGAAATATCAAGTGAGTAAAACGAAGATATTAGATAGAATTAAAACAAAAAAAACAAAAAATACATATAAACCAAAATGACTATTATTTAAATTTAATACTCCAAATTCAAGAACATGCTTTTTTCTATTTGACCGTCAGAACACAAGGATTCACCATGGTTTTATTATTATTTTCCATCCAATTGACATAGAAAATAGATAAAAAAAACACATATACATGCATGTAACCATTCATTTGAAATACACATCACATGAATACATACATGATAAACACATTTTTTCACATGCAACTAAACTTTAAATATGATAAAAGAAGGATAAGATTTACCCGTTGAGACTTGTGATGTTTTGAAAAATTGTTGATCTTTCAATACTCAATGGAACCGAATGATATATGGGAAATTTTTTAATGGCTATGAGAGAAGGGACGAAAAAAACAAGTAGAAAGGAAAATGAGCGCCGCTGTGAAACGACTAGTTGTATGGTTTTTTTTTTTTTTTTGTGTGTGTGTCTTAGGGTTGAGGGGGGTCCTTTTTATAGCCAAATGGGGGATAAAAATTTGGTAAGTAATTAATGAGAATAAAATCAAATCAAATCAATTTTTTTAATTCACCCCCAAAATCATGCAAAATTTGATTTTTTATTTAATTTGACAACTCACAAAAATAAATTCCTACTCATCTTTTCCATGTTTAAATTGATTTTCATTTAAAACTTATTTTTCAAATCTTTTATTTCTAAAAAAAAATTAATTCAAATAAAATTAAACAAATTTGACACATAATTATTTTTATCATTTATTTTTTTTATTTCTTGCTAATAAAACAAACACTAGAACAATAAAAAAAACAATTACATTTATCCTAAAAATCTAATTACTAATTTTAAAATAAACATAAAAATAAAAAATCTTTTTTTTTTTTAAATTAAAGACACATCGGACGAAAATGAGTGTCTACAAATGGTGTCCTAGAACTTGTAATTATTTAATAATAATAATTTATTAAGAATTAATTAAATAAATAAACATAAGTTCTTTATATTATCTAGATTGATTCAATTAATGATATTAGGAATATATGGAAATATATAAATATCAAACATTCAAATAGTAAACCCTAAGTTACTCTTATGAAATCACGACTTAGTATGTGAGTCATACGAGAGGATTAAAGTCGAGATGAGTAACTTAAACGTGTCTACAGTAAACGGATAACGTTTGGGAACCTTATCCTGGTAACACTGTTGATAGCTTCGCATTTTGTTTATAGACAAATGATCGAATCCTGATCATTCATGTGGGAGACATGAAATGGAAGTATCATATGCAATGTTGATTGTATAAGACAGGACCATGATGTTCGATCAAATTTCTCATTAGTACCGTTTACGAGAAATAATCGAATATCAAACTAAGTTTATCAACAGTGATAGATCTCAATCCTGAATGAAATGCGGACTCCTATTTGTGGAGTTATGTTCTTTGATTCACATAGTTGAGAGCGTCTGTAAGAACGCTCAAATACACTCTGTTTTGGGAACATGACTAGATAAGTAGCTGGGAACTCATTTTCATGAGATGGAATTCATAACTTTCCTATAAATTAACGGTATCGGTGCGATACCTAAACATTTTAGGAACTTTAGGAAACTCCTTGATGTCTCGATTCGAGACATGAACAAGTGACGTCACGACTTCTATTGATCACGAAGTATCTTATCTCTAGTTCGACTAAAGATAAAGTTCATTGGAGAATCAGCGGGAACACAAGGAAAAAGCGGTAATTACAGGGGCAAAACAGTAAATTTATCCGCCTGTAATTATGAGGGTTCCACGTGAACGATTATATCACAGATATAAATAAAAGATAAACTAAATGGACATAACTCATCTATAGTGAGGGGAGTTCAGCTATGAATCTATAGTGGAATTATTCATAGTTAGATAATAAGTAATTAACTGATTATGTGTTAATCACTTAATTCACTAATTATTAAGCCCATGATCTATAGATCCATCGGGTCCCTATGCTAGCCCAAATATCGTAGTCACGAAATCAAGTAGAAGAAATGGAAATTTTAAGTAAAGTGAATTACTTAAAATAGGCAATATTAATTGTTTAAATATTGAGTATATTTAAACGGTAATTAATATAAACATTATTAATTGTTTAAATAATGAGTTTATTTAAACATGAAATTAATAATGAAATATTATTAATTATACATTATTAATTATTTAAATATTGAGTATATTTAAATGGTAATTAATAATTTGAAATTAATTAACAATTATTAATTGTTTAAATAATTATATTTAAACGGAAATTAATAATTAAAAATTAATTAATTAATAATAAAATGTTATCAATAAAATTATTAATTAAATAATGAGTTTATTTAATGGAAATTAATAATTAAAATATTTATTATTAATTATTTAAATAATGAAAATTATTTAAATGGAAATTAATAATTAAATATAATTTGATAATATTTAGTCGGGAGAAAATATTAATATTACTAATTATTTAAATAAAATATTTTATTTAAATGGTAATTAATAAATAAATTAATTAAGTTGGACTTATTAATTTAAGAGAGAATTTCAAGCCCAATTGGATTAATGAACCCAATTGGAATTGGCCCAAAATAATTAATTAAATAAATTGTATTTATTTATTGTTTTATGATGATAAAATCGGCCATACATGTTATTTTGGAGGAGATAATTGTTTGAATTATATCCTAAAATAATTACATAGATTTATTTACCCAAGATAAATAAAATAAAGAAAATAAAATAATCTCCTATTTATCTATGGCATTTTCGAAATTGCAAGATAAAGGAAAGAGATAATCTTTTTTCTTTTTGTATTTATCTCTATAGATTAATCCTAATGTGATTAGGATTCCTATTTTTCTATAAATAGGAGGGTTGGGTCATTCATATATCATACAATTCAATTCTTTGAAAATTGAAAAAATTTTCTTCCTCCTTTTCTCTCCCTTTGCCGATTTTGCTATTCAAAATTGGGAAGAAAATATTTTTCTTCTTCCCAATTTCTTCTTAAGTTCGATCCCACAATCGGATTTCGTTTGATCGATCGGGATATAGCGTAGAAGATCCTGGTGTTCTCGAGGATTTGACTTTGTAAAGAAACCTCCAACCAATTCTCCATATTTTACTCAATGTAAGTAAAGAGTTTTAATTTTTCAAAAAACAAGCATGAATCTACATGTTTTTATCACAAATTGCATGATATTAATAGATCCTAAATTAAGTGTTAATTTGTGTTACTAAATAATTTCCGCTAATTTAGTAAATCATCCCTTGGAATTTACCAGAGACGGGGAATATGAGCGAGGATGAGGATGGGGACAGGGAATGCATTCCCCATCCCTGCCCCGCCCTGTGAACACTCCTAATAACCGGTGAAGGTTATGATATTATTTCATTTTTACCCAAAAACACATCATTTGTGGTGACGCAACCGTTGGTCTGTGGTGATACCATTTACATATTTACCCTTTATTCCGCATTTTTATTTCTTTTTACGTTTGTTTAATATTTCCATGATTCGTGGGATATGATTTGAGCCTGATATCAATTTGTTTTAATTTTTTTTAATCGTTCAGTTTCCACATTTGTTTCGTTGTGTCTCCATTTCCTTCGTTTCTATGTTCTTCTTCACTTGTTTTACGATTTGTTCTTTTCGATTTTTTTCGTTTATTGTGTTTATTTCCATTTTATATTCATTAATTTTATCAAGCGTTTGACTTCCATTGATCTTCTATATGATGGTTCTTGGGATGCCGTCGTTTTGCTTCTTCTTAGCCACTGATACGACCATGACGGGCACACACGTGAGCACACTTTCTTGTTGACATTCAAAATCAATTAATCTTATTTCTTATTTTGATCATAACAAACGTGTTTTTTTATTAATCAATTTCCTATGTTTTGATAGTCCTATGTGTAGAGAAAATTATAACGAGTCCAACGCAATTGGAATCGACTCGATCGGACTTCAAACGAGCAAGATATTGATTTTAGAAGATTAGAATTAAATTAATTATTTCGTTCAGATCGTATGCGGCAAGCTTCATTATACATACTATGAGCTCAAGTTCTCAGCCATCAGATCCTTTTGTAGTTGAGATGAAAGGCTCCGATTATTCAGCTTTACGATTTAAAGAAAAAGAAATATTCAGACTTTATTCCAGCCGTCAGATCTTCTTGCTTTTCAAATCGGTGGCTCAGATTTATTCAGAAATTCAAATTAAAGAAAAAGGAAATGTCAGAATTATTATCATCTGTTCGATCGTCAAAGAAGCCATCATCCAACAATCTTCAAAATTCAAATCAGAAAATAAATGAAAAATAAAAAGAAAATCAGAATCGTTTCTCAGTCGCACGATCGCGATCCAACGCTCTCCATCTCGCCACGTTCGCGCGTGCATCCTAAGCGCTGACGCGCCCCTGCTGCTGCTGACGTTGTGGGTCCCACGCAGGCTGCTTCTTCCAGCCGTATTTGCAACACGTGGACATCATGTTCCCAATGGAGCAGAGTTGCTTTTTCTTTTGTATGCGAATTGACTTCCTGGCCCCTGATCTTTTAGTTAATGCCGCCCATGTCCTGACCCATGTTATTTGCATTTCCTGACCCATTTTTGAAGCTACTCTCAACGGTCGGTTGCCCTATTTGCCCCTTCTGCTCGAGAATTTTATTAATAATATTTTTTTTATACCGTGAGTGTCCGGGCTAGCTTACGCGCACCACGACTAATCTCACGGGACAACCTCATGACCCTACAACACTCGGTGTTGGTTCAATCGTAGGATAAATTCTAGGTAGGTGGCCAACATGGTTTGAACCCAGGAACTCAAGGTTGGAAAGCAACCCCTTGACCACTAGGCCAACCCATGTTGGTTAGAATTTTATTAATAATATTATTATTATTAAATTCAAAATTAGAAATGCTTCAGCCTCTCATTGCTTGACACGTGACTCTCTCTATTGACTTTTCTGAAGCAATTATTACACTATTTTGGTTGATTACTTTTATGCCCTTCACTGATTTGAATTTCTTTGAAGACATAAAGGGTATAAACGCCATTTCAAGACTTTCTCCATTAGTTTCATTTCTGGAAAATTATCAGTCCGAAAATGGCAGTTTCACCTCCCCTTTTTGTCAAAAATGGAGCTTCTTCTTTCTTCCATTCACACCATTGAAGTCAAATTTAATTTAAGAAGGTGGATGAACAGTAGGAAAATGGTAATATTTTTTTACCTATAAATGGAGCTCGAAATTGACAGATTTACTACACCAAAAAAAGAGAGGCTAATTTCTCATTGTTAAGTTTAAAAGTTCTCCATTTTTTAATCATCTTTTTGAGCCATTCTTGTGAGCTAAATTTGTGAATTACTAACCATTCTTAAGGGCTAATTTGTTGAGGGTATTATCTCTTATTGTGAGCAAAATTATTGTAATATTCATCGATTTACGAATTGTAAAAGGTTAACTCTTAAACCTTAGTAAAAAGAGTGATCGCAAACGGTTGTCCTTGCTCCATGGAAAAGGTCATTGTTCGGGTTTGATCTTGATCCCGCTAAAAAGATTGGGTTGCACTTGCTCCAACAAAAAGTGAATACGAATTCCCGAGAGGCGCTCGGGGAGTGGACTAGGCCGCATTTTTGGCCGAACCACTATAAATCTTGGTGTCACTTTCTGATCTAACCTTTACTCTTCTAATTTTTGCTTTACATATTTTTTCTTATAATTTACAAAACATAATTAAATGGTTAGAAATTATTTGTGATACAACATTTTCTATTATCATATCATATTTGCTCACTTTGCTAAAAATAATTCTAAGTATAAAATTCATTCATATTGGTTGAACTTAAAAGGTCCAATTTTGTTAATCTAAATTTTTGAATTGATTGAAAAAGTTTAATAATTTTTTAAAACCCTATTCACCCCCCCCCCCCTCTAGGGTTGCCTTAGATCCTAATATTTCTTGCGATTCTTCTTGAAACGGATTGTCATTTTCGTCGGATAATTGGGTTTCGGGAAGGTACAGATTTCGAGATTTCAGGATGAACCTGTTTCAAAACCTTGAATATGTAGATCTTGTAAGTTTCTACACTTCTCTTCGGTAGAACAAGTTACTTTTAATCAAATGTTTATTTTTATTCAATATTTATTTTAAATTTCCATTTACAAATCTTTCAAAATCAGTACCTCTTTTCATCTTCAATTTTGTGCCTGGTATCAATTTTAATTACACATCAATTAGTGTTTACTAAAAGTAAACGGTTCATAAAAAAATTTACTTTTCAATTCTCCGACGAACTAGCTTTCTCTGTATTTTGTAGAACAAGTTTCTTTTAATCAAATATTTATTTTTATTCAATATTTATTTTAAATTTCTATTTACCTAATTTTTTCTCTATATTTTGTAGGATGACGTAGAAATCTGGAAGAAGAATATTTGAAGTATGAAGATTTTTATTTTATTTTTTGTTATAGTTTTATTTTTGTTTAGATTTAATTTTTCCATTAATTTTATAAAATTTAAGGGATTTTATAACTTTCCTTAAATCTTGCGCAAATTAAGGAGAAATTAAATCAAGGTATGTTTTCTCTTTTCACAATGTAATTTAATTTGGCGGTGCGATTTTGGGTAGTTTTGCTTTTTAATTTCCTTTGGCATACTCCTATTTATGGTTTTAATGAAAGTCCTTGAAGTTATTTAGTAAATTTTGAAGGGTTAATTATTTTTAAAAGGTTATGTAAAAATAGCAAATTATGAGTAATTATTGCATTGGTTAAACAAAAAATTGGGCGGTTACAGATAAGTAATGCTAATACATTTCATATCCTTATCAAATATATAGAGATATGTAACGTTTTGATAGATGAGAATTGAAAAAAAAAATATTCATTAAAAAAACACCTAAAGAAATTTTTAAGGAAATATAAAAAAAAAAACATTTTAAAGTAATATATACATCCATTTTATTTGAATTTTGAAATCTTTTCTCAGATTTTCTATTGTGATGGAAGCTTTTGAATATTTTCTTTAATATTCTAATAAAAACATATTTTATATTTAATCGTAATAATTAATAAAGCTAATTAGAAAATAAATTTATCATTTCAATTAAGTATTCGGGTGTGATTGTATGACGAAAATAGAAGAGGGTTGAGTTGTGGAAAGGATTGGATCAACCATTTTTAGAGAATTCTCAACCTTTGTTTTTATCCTAAAACTTCTCTTTTTTCTTCTCCACTTTGTAATTCTAACCTCTCATTTCCTTCCAAAAAATAAGGATCTCTCTTCTTTCTCTTTCTTTCTTTTCTTCTTCTTCTTCTTCTTCCTCACTCACTCTTTCCCCATTATTACATTACATTACCAAGTTTTTGTTTTTGCCTATTTTGCTGAAGGAAACATGGTAATATATTTGTTTAATCTGTGTGTGTGTGTGTGTTTGATATAATAAAAGAATTTGATCAATAATTTGTTAATGTGTTTAATTATTTTGATATGGGACGAAAGGCGAACGCGGCGTCTGGAATGGCAGTTCGAGATGAATGTAAACTGAAATTTTTGGAGCTAAAAGCAAAGAGAAACTACAGATTCATAATATTCAAGATCGAGCAACAGGAAGTTATGGTTGATAAATTAGGAAGACCTGAAGAAACCTATGAGGATTTCACTGAATCTCTTCCTGCTGATGAATGTCGCTATGCTGTCTTTGATTTTGATTTCATCACTCATGAGAATGTCCAGAAAAGCAAGATTTTCTTCATTGCTTGGTACGTACGTTAATTAATTAACTCTCATAATATAATATAATATAATATAATATAATATAATATAATATATGGCTGAAACATACAGGTCACCAGACATATCAAAAGTGAGAAGCAAAATGGTGTATGCGAGCTCCAAGGATAGGTTCAAAAGAGAATTAGATGGTATTCAGTTTGAATTGCAAGCCACTGATCCAAGCGAAATGAGTTTTGACATTGTCAAGTCTCGAGCTTTTTAATTTTATTATTTAACCAATCTCTCTCTCTCTCTCTTCTTTCATCCATTTCCGATCCTCTTCAATCTCACTTACTTACAATGTTATAGAACCTTTGTATTTTTCTTCTTCTTTATATTTCTAAGTTCTCAAACGTGTAGTCTTTTATATTTAATATATAATATTGAGAATTCAATTCCTTTTCTATCATCTTATTATTCACATTTTAAAGAGGATGTTTTTAGTGCATTTTTGTAACTCATGTTTTCCAAAGCATCATTTAACAATAATATTTTAGTAATTATATAAACATCTTTTTAAAATCATGGAATCAAATAAAAAAAAACACTTTTATTATTATCAAAGAGAAGCTTGAAGTTAGTTTAATTTATATGCCCTTTTTGCTCATGACACCTCTAAAGGGACTATCCAAACCAAGCTTGAATTTATTTCAACGAAAATTGCAGGTTGAAAGGACCTAAATTTTATCTACATTAGGAATTTAATTTAATTTAAGCTAATGTTAATAATGGAAGACTGACTTTTGAAGTCTTTGATAAAAAAAAAAGGTCTTAAAGACTAGGCAGTCGTCCATTACAAATCCAGCAATGATTTGATTTCCATCCTAAATATCTTTATCTTTATCTGTGATATAGGCATTAAAAAATTCTTGAAAATTAAAATTCTAGTTCCCTCTCCATCATGATTAGAGAAGAATTTTCAAGTCTAAGTCTAAATCACAGTATTAAAAGAATTTTAATATAAATAATCTCTAACCATACCATACAAAAATTGCACCACAATTGAATCCAGTTCCAAAAGTTGAGATGGCAAAGTTTTCAGGTACTGATTTTAGTTTGGGAGTGTTGTGTTGTTTTATGATGTTATTAGTACTTGTTTTTCATATTAATGTCTCATTATCACAAGTTATGTGCGTAAAAGAAGAGAGGGAATCCCTAATTAAAATAAGAAGTTCATTCGTCGTTAAATTCAATTTCTCAGATATTATATTGAATCCTTGGATAGGAAGAAACTGTTGTGAATGGCACGGTGTTTACTGTGATAGAATTAATGGACATGTCATCAAACTTGATTTACATGGTTATTATCTGAAAACCAATGGATCTTCAGTTCTTGATCCTAGTTTGGTCAATTTGAAGCATCTTACTTATTTGGATTTGAATGGTATTGATTTCCAACTGAATCCGATTCCAAGTTTCATTGGTTCCATGAAACAACTAATATACCTTGATCTTTCTTTAGCGCGGTTTAGTGGGAGGGTGCCTTCAACTCTAGGAAACCTCACTAAATTACATTATCTTCATCTCAGATCGAACTACGACGACGATCTTCGTGTGGATGATGATGGTGATATGGATTGGATTTATAATCTAACATCCTTGAAACTTTTAGATATGAGTGGAGTCAATCTTGGAAATGCAAGGGCTTTAAATCTGATGAAGATACTCACCACTCTTCCTTCTTTGAACCATTTATATTTAATTCAGTGTCAGCTCCATGATTCCCAATTTTTCTATGCTCCTCCTCGTCCTGATTTCTTTAAAAACGCGACTTTTTATAAATTAGAATACCTTGATCTTACATCTAATAATTTCAGTTGTTCGATTCCAATTTGGATGGGTAGTATTACAAGTCTAAAACAGTTGTACCTTAATGACAATCAATTTCATGGTATTGAAGGTGGATTGTTATCAATCATTAGAAAAACATGCCACCTTGAAGTATTTGATTTGTCCAATAATAATTTGGGGGGAAACCTGATTGAAATTAGTGAACAAGGAAATTGCCTTGATTCATATATGTTAGAATACATAGATTTAAATTCTAACAAACTTTATGGTAGTTTGCAAGGGGATTGGTTAGGACAGTTCAAAAACTTGGTAAGTCTTGATCTTTCTGACAATTTATTAACTGGTCCAATTCCCTCTTCTTTTTTGACAAATATTTCAAGTGTAATCCAAGAACTGGATCTTTCTGGAAATTTATTATCTGGTCCAATTCCCTCTTCTTTTTTTGCAAACAATTCAATACTGAGACTGGATCTTTCTGATAATAACTTGAACGGCTCGATTCCTACGAATCTCGGCCAACTTCAGAGACTTGAGAGGTTATACATACACAACAATTCTTTTGAAGGTGTTGTTTCAGATGTGCACTTGATGAATCTCTCAAACCTGGTTGCAATAAAGATGGGGAATCAACGGCATTTGATCAATTGGAAGATCAAATCAAATTGGGTTCCTCCATTTCATAAACTCAAACAGTTTTCATTGCAGTATTTCGATACCGAAGGCTCTGAGGTTCCTCAATGGCTTACAACACAGAAACAATTGGAATATCTTGATTTATCAAATGGTGACATCACAGGAATTATACCAACTTGGCTTGGAGAATTGACCACTCTCTCTTATTTGGATCTTTCCAATAATCAAATAAGAGGAAGTATTCCAAAAAGCTTTGGTGCTCTGCTGACTGAAATGCTAGACTTAAATCTTATGAGTAATCAAATCAATGGCACATTACCAACCTCTTTATGTAAAATGTCCGGTTTATTTTTTCTCGATATCTCGGCGAATCGACTGTCGGGAAGTATTCCTAATTGTTGGTCCAGAGATTTTTCTTCTTTAATGGTTATGAGCTTATCATCAAACAACCTCTCAGGGGTCATTCCAAATTCACTTGAGAATCTTTATAAACTCAGAGATTTACGACTGGGAAATAATCACTTATATGGAGAAATGCCGTCTCTCGCAAACTTTACATCCTTAAAGATTTTGGATCTTCAGAGCAATCAGTTATCAGGAGATGTAACAAAATGGGTGGGAAATGGTTCTAAATTTAGAAGTTTGATTATTCTGAGTTTGAGAGAAAATAAGCTCATTGGGAGCATTCCTTCGAATCTTTGTCGGCTTCGACGCTTACGCATCTTGGATTTCGCTCATAACAACATATCAGGGACAATTCCCTCTTGTCTTGGCAACCTTCCAGCAATGATGGGTGAAAAAGTAGACTTGTCAATTCCGCTTCCCGATTACGGGGAGTCTAAAATATCCTTGGGCCAAAAAAAAACAGTTGTGCAAGTCATAAAGGGAAGAGAATTCAATTACTCAAAAATTGGATTGACACTATTTGTAAATATGGATCTCTCAAATAACAAGATGAGTGGATCTATCCCTATTGAGTTGACACAACTCACTGGATTAATTGGGTTGAATTTATCACACAACAATTTTTCAGGGATGATTCCTGCAGAGATTGGGAGAATGAGGTCGTTGGAATCGCTCGATTTATCGTGTAATCACTTTTTTGGTTCATTTCCAATCAGCATGTTAAGTTTAACATCATTGGAGGTGCTCAATGTGTCCTACAACAATATCTCAGGCTGTATTCTCCAAGGAAAGCAATTCTCAACTCTCAATGATCCATTTTGTTTTATTGGAAATCCGTATCTATGTGGTGATCCGCTCCCAACGAAATGTGACGGCGACAAATCGGTTCAACGTCCAACCGAGAGCAGCGGTCACGGCCTAGGCAATGATGCAGATAAATGGGAGAAAATGTGGTTGTACATTATCATAATGTTGGGATACGCTGCTGGATTTTGGGGTGTGATTGGAGTTTTGATATTCAAGAAGAGTTGGAGATATGCCTGTTTTCAGTTTGCAGATGAAATCAAAGACAGAATCTATGTGGAGATCTTGGTACATACAGCAAGGCTCAAGAGACTCATACAAGGAAATGGTATGTGATGTCATTGTCGACTTTGAGAGTAATGCTGTTGTAATCAAGTCATCAGTCATGGGAGGCCGAGTTTAGTTTTCTACTAGTTTTGTTGTTGTTACATTGAAAGATAAAAAGACTTCCATTTTCTAATGATAATAACTGTTTCGGCCCATTTCGTGTCCTCGTGTTGTTCTTCAGCTGGTTTAGTACTATGATGTATTTATCTGAGCTGTTATTTAACAGAATTAATAACCATAGAGTGTTTGATTCTATAAACGCGTCTGTTTGGGATCTCGCTATTTAGTTGCTTTTAGCTTGTTATGGGTTATTTTGACTAGTTCTCTTTCGCTTGTTTGAGTGGTGAGTTCTTATTTTTATGTCTTAGTCTTGGGTTTTGAGATTACCACTTTTTTCATTTTTATATAGGTTAATTAATTACTATATATTCTTTTCAAACTCAATAGTATTTCTATAAACTTTTAAATAAATATTTTCCTCAATGTTATATAATATTTCTTTTTCTAATTCTTCAAAAAAAAATTAATTAAGAAAGATGTTGAAAATTATCAATATTTTATTCAACAGTATTTACAACTGTGATGATACAAATTCATGTATAAAACACACATCCTTCCTACTGAAAATCAAATAAGAGAAGAGATTCATACCAAAAGGAATTATGGTTTGTTGGATCAAGGGCTACCTTCAGTGACGGATCTAGGATTTAATTTCAGAGGGGGCACACATTAGAGTTGCAACTTATAAAAATCGTCAAATCAATTAAAACTTATAAAAATTAATACCTTAAACCGTCTATGTGTTCAAAACTAATTCGACACACAGGCAGTTCTTTTTCAATTGCATCTTTTTTCTTTTTAATAGGTTCAATGTCGATTTCTTTTAAAACTGTCATACACCGAAGTAAAAACACCCCCTAACACGCAAATATATACTAATTTATTATAATATTAATAACTACAAAAATAAAATCTATATATTCATCATTTGTATTTAATTTGGTGAAAATTAAGTCAGGTAAATTCTAAAATATTTAGTTTTTTATGTTAAAAAATCACTTCATATTAATAATTATATATAAATAAGATAGATAGATAAAAAATGAATTTTTTTTTTGGGGGGGGGGGGGGAGTGGGACTCGAACCTTCGACCTCAAGGGGAAGAGAGTATATATGCCTAACCAGTTGAGCTACGCTCAAGTTGGTGGAAAAAAAAAGAATTTTTTTTATTGGAAATGATGTTTATAATATATTAAAAATATATATATGTATATAAATAAATAAATAGATAAAAGAATGGCATAACTAAAACATTTATAATCATTCAAAATTATTTGAAACAGGCTGGCTGGGGATCGAACTTGGGCGGCGTGTTGAAAAAGTGGGCCTTCAGCCAACAAACCAACATAGCAATCTGGAAATATGACTACTCATCATTATATTTGATTATAAAGCAGTTGTAATTTAAATTCATATTTATATATTATTTTTAATTTATCTACAAATCGAGGGGGGGCACGTGCCCCCACTGGTCCTACTGTAGATCCGTCCCTGGCTACCCTACCATCCAATCTACTAGATAAAAGTCGGGTTTACAAATGAAAAAAAAAATCAACAAGAAAATATAATAATCATGTTTGAAATATTCGGATTATTACAAACAACTACCTTATCCTTTACTACGAAGTTCAAATACTCAATACAATCTGCTGATAGGATATTCAAAATCTGGTTTTCACTATTCACATTGAAGTACCAAAGTTTTCTCTATACAAAAAATAATTACTAAAGTTTTTAAGTTTTAGTTTTTATATAAATATTGATTAATTGTGCTTGATATGCCAAACCGTATGGAAAATCTTAATTTATAATATAGCAAAAGTTTGATTTATTTTAAAAAATATTTTTTCCCTTATATTGTCGATTTACATACCCAAAATTGTTTTTTTATGAACTGAGATATTTTGAATCAAAATTCATCATATTTTTTTTTCAAGTTTGTTAGTTTGAAAAAAATTTCCTTTATTTATATGGATAATGATAAGATATTTCTAAAACCATCTATTATAATATTTAGTTGTTATAGTGTTTTAATAAAAGTTTATATTTTTAAACTTTAATATTTTTTATAGGGGCCTAATACTTTTAGAACAGGCCTTGGTTACTAACACTAACCAGTATTTATCTCTCAGTTTTAAAACTCAATATGATAGGTTTTGTTAACCCCCTCTTAACAAACTTATCAATTTTACACTTAACAACTCATTATTCTTAATACCATTTTACTTAAAAACACAAATCTGACAACTAAACGACCATTTTAAAAGTTAGAACAAGAATTTTAACCAATAACTATTATCTTTATCTTATACAAAACAACCAATTAGAATAATAGCAAATCAATAGAATGATTCCAAAAATTATAGGGAAATTTCATTGGGTAGCAGAATTTTCTGTAATATTTATAAATATAACATTTTTAAAAAGTATTTGCAAATATAGTAGTTTTTTAAAAACTTACTAATGTGTATCAGAGAAATTAGTGATAACTTATAAAATAATCAATGATAACTATTAGGTAATCCGTAATTCATGCACAAAATATCAAAATATTAGTAAAATCAGTGATTACTTGTGAAAAAATCACTGATTACTCATTCAAAACTATTGACAATTTTTTAATATTTCATACGCGAATTTAATATTTTACTATTTTTACAAATAAATATTTTTACTGCTATTTTTATAAATATTGGACCTAATTTTACTATTTCTACGAGAGTCGGAAATTATACGTGGAACAGCCTCCCCAAAACGAGAAAGTGACAATCAAATACTCAATACAATCTGATGATAGGATATTCAAAATCTGGTTTTCACTGTTCAAATTGAAGTGCCTCCCTTAGAAAAAAAGAGTATTAAAATCTTCGATATGCCATTGCCACTTGAGGAATAATCGTAATATTTCAAATTTATATATGTTGACCCTACAAAGTTTCATTGACCAATTAAAAATAGGCCAAAAGAGGACTAACAATTATACCCATCACTATGACAAGTAATTATTATGTATGTTGGGTTCTGCACAAGGAGAAGAGCCGGGGAACACTTGAATGGCCTTTCTGTCATATTATGCACTTTAACCAAACTAAAATCAATTAAAATAACATAAAAAGATATGGTCTCCTGATCCTTTAATTTGTAGGATAAATAAATTTGAAATTAATAATCCAAATTAAGTTATGTTAACTTCTTAATGATTACAAATGAGGATTTAAAAACTCAATTTGTAGCTTAAAACTTGGAACCAAATGGGGGCATGCTTCATGATGAAACCTAAATTCCATGTATTTTAAGGTCATTTTGTTATCATTACTGTCTTAATTGTTGGCTTTGTGGGTTTTATCTGTTTGCTTAATCATTCTTTTTCCCACGAAGAGCGTGGCATATGTTTCCACCATTTTCCACTGATATATATATATATATTATTAAATATTTTTTATAAAAAAATAGGAAGATTCTATTTTTTATTTTAAAAACTAGTACTTTTAATTCAAATAGTTTTTGAAATATTTGAAAACTATTAAAAAATTGTTAAGAAACCTTACCTAAATGAACCATGAGACTTTTATAATGTGACTTTTAAAGTGTCAATTTGATCAATTGTACCAAATAAATATAAAAAAAAAATTCAATATCACCTTCAAAATTTAAAATTGATCAATTATACTTATTGCAATGTTCCTCGATTGTTAACTCTCTTAACTTGTTTACTAATGTGTAAAAGAAAAAATTTTACAAAATCTACTCATATAGTATTGAGAGATGTACAATTAAACCCGTAATAAAATTCCATTTTAGTATAGAAAACTTTGAATTATTTTTTCCCTCTCATTTCTTGATTTAAAAAATCAAACGATATGTTCAAGGAATTTCATTAAATAGAGATTGAAGATATATAAATTATTTAATAAAAATAAAATAAACAAATTGAAGATACAATAAAATAAGAAAAAGATTTAAACTTTTTGGTTAGTGGGGAAAGCCCAAAATCCAGGCGTGAGCGGCCTGTTCTTTTGTGGCTTCAAAATTCAAAACCCAAGGCTCCTGTCTTGTCATTCATACTGTTTTTTTTTTTCTTTATCAGAGAACAGAGAGCCTAACCTGCCTCTGCTGCCTAACACACAGTCTATAAACACTAGGCCTTTGAATCCATTTCTCTAACTCTCTTTGTTTCTCTCTCTTAATTCATGCAATAAATAAAACATTATCTGAGAAATCCACTCTTTCTCTCTCACTAATCTTGTTTATAATCCTAAAACAAGGACTTGGAACAATGTCTGTAAGTATCTCTCTGTATCTCTTCTTTGTAAATTGTTAGTGATAATATATATATAATGGGTATTATTTATTGTGTTAATAATGTGTAGATGGTGGAAGTGAGAGTTCCAAATCTTGACTGTGAGGGATGTGCATCTAAGTTGAAGAAAGCTCTTTTTAAGCTCAAAGGTACCCTGCCCTTCCTTTTCCTTTCTTATTCTTTTTAAATTGGTGTCTCGCTCAACTATTTAGTCACATGCTCTCTTCCCGTGAGACTCGAACCCTTTCAATTTGATGTAATATCTAAAAAAAAAAATCATTTCAAATTGGTTACCAATTCTATATATGTCCAATAAATTCTTTGGACTTAGGTCCATTTGGCAATGAAACCAAAAAGAATACTCAGATTCTGGGCCTTTTCTTGTTGATTTTATCCACTTAAGTACCGGATATATATGCGTTTGAGGAATGTTCATGTACTCTACCTTTGTTTTTGGTTTTTTCATTTATACATATTTCATATATATGGGTTTGTTTCGATTTTTTTTTTTAAATTTTCAATTTTAAGATAAGGTTAGCTTAGAATTGATTTTTTCATAAAATAACATTTTGAACTAAAACGTATATGTTTTCAATTTTTTTATGATATTTTGGTGTGTATATATATATATATATATATATAAATTATTCTTTAATTCATTTAAATCTTCAGTAAAAATTTGAAATAATTTATAAATATTCTAAAATGTTTTTTTCCTTGTTAATACTAATAAAAAAAAATCTGATGTAACACAAAAAATAAAAAAATTGTATAATATTTAACCATATTATATTTGAAAGAATTCCCATATGTAATTGGCCAATGAAATGAATAAAACAGGGGCAGAAGAAGTAGAAGTAGAAATAGAGATGCAGAAAATAACAGTAAGAGGGTATGGATTAGAAGAAAAGAAAGTTCTGAAAGCAATTAAAAGAGCTGGAAAAGCAGCTGAGCCATGGCCATTTCCAGGATACTCTGATTACTCTTCATTTTATAAATATCCCACTTATATAATTAATCAATATTACGATACTTTCAGTTTCAGTAATAAGCTTAGTGGGGCTTCCAATGGCGTTCACACTTTCTTCCATACTCCTTCTGTTTACTCTGTTGCTGCTTCCTCTGATGAAGCTATTGCTTCTCTTTTCAGTGATGATAATCCCCATGCTTGCTCTATCATGTGATCCCTTTTTCTTTTTTAACCTTTTTTCCTTTCCCTTTTTCTTGTTTCACTTTTAATTTGTAACTCTCTCTCTCTCAACATTGATGTATTTGTTTACTCTTATATGATGAGGAATGATTTTGTATTTTTTTATATTACATTTTATATCGGGGAGGGAGACTCGAACTTTCGATTTCATGGGAAATGTGTAGATGTCTAACCACTTAAATTCTATTCGGCTGTCAAAAAGAAGAATACGTGAACATAAGAGGTTAATAAATCAAAGTTTTTTTTTTTGTTTTTTTTAAGATAGAAAAAAGTATTATTAGGTGTAATTTATATTAAATATTAAATTAAAAATAGAAGTATTATTGAAGGAGAATAAAAAAAAATTATATACCTTTAATTTAGGAAGAAAAATAAGTGAAACCATGAAAATCCAGGTTGAGTGGAAAGCCCAATGTCAGCGACCAATAAGGCAGAGGAATCTTCATCATATAAAGCTTTTGATAACAATACCACTGGCATTACTACAGTTCAACTAGATCTGATGTAGGTCAAGCTGGCTATTCCATAGCATACTCAAAGTTAAGAAAAATTATATAAAATATCACCAATTTATGAGGTTAATTTAAATGTTACATCTAACTTTTAGAAATTTTAATTGTATCATCAATTTTTTAATTTATTTAAAATAATACCATTCGTGTACATTTTATGTTATATTTTTCATGGAAATTTAAATGTAAAAATATCTATAATATACGGTTTCAATTTTAGCCTTAACATTTTAAATTTTCAATTTTGTGCCAAGTTTAACTAAAATTGCAAAGCAATGATATTTTTGAAACATATTACAAAATTGAGAAATTATTAAAACCTTAGAGCTAAATTTAAAACCAACCTCATAAATTTATAGGGTTTTTTTACTTCATGATTTAGCTTTAAATTAGTTATTGTATTTAAATTAAATATGAGATTAATTTGAATGATATGTAAATAAACATTCAAAGTAATATTTTTATGAATTTTGTCAAATAAACACAGTTACAAATAAGAGTTTTGCAAGAGAGAACAAAGTCATGTATACGAGTTAAAATTAAGAAAATCATGGGTTTATTTATTTTTTTAACATAATAAAGTAGATTCTTTAAATTTGTTAGGGAAAAATATTAATAAATTAAAGTTACATGATTTCTTCTATTTTTTTTTTTTTAAATCATAAATTTAGAAGTAATCATATTAATGTAATAAACTCTAAAAACTACCTTACTCTACCTTAGAAGTCATTGAAAAATAACACCCTCTCTCGAACATTAAAAAGATCAAAGTTCAAAGGATGGATATTTCATAATCTGCTTCAACAATTCTAAGATTCTCATAATTAAAAGTCAAAACTTGAGATTTTTGAATTCTGACAAAAACACACAAGCTTTTTCTTCTTTTTCCCCCTTTTTAAAAGGTTGTGATAAAGTTTTAGGTGGGTAGTTAATTCATTCAACTATGTGCTTTTTATTTACTTTTCAATTTTTTTTTATTGGTTTAGTCTTTATGTGATAATTTTTTTTTATGTTATATGTTTTACTTTTTGTTATATAATTATTTAAAACTATTTATAATTATAATAAATTTTGAATATGTTAATCAGTATTGGGATTCATTATTTATCAATAAATGATCAACACACCAAATCAATCATATAAATATGTAAAACAATACTTATAGCATAATGTGATTAAAAATTTACCATATTTGCATTATTTTATTAAACATCACTTCAATGTCACCATGAAGTGATTATCTCTACAATTTTTTTATCTCATACCTTTTTTAAATGTAATAGTTATGGCAGTGTTGAGAGCTACAAAATATAGTTAAATGTTTTAAAAAGTAAACATGATAAATCATCTAATTGACACATTCAATAAATATATGACGTATTTGTATAGATTATAAAAAAAATATTGTTAGATTTGTAATCACAGTTTTTTTTAGAAATTACATAATTATATGGGAAATTTTACGGTAGCAGATTTTGATGTAATATTTATAAATACATCATCACTTAAAAACTATTCACAAATATACCAATTTTTATTATGTTAATCATTAATAATTAATGTGTGTATCAGTAATAAATTTAGTGTAAAAATATTAATAGTTTATCACTAATTCACTACCGTAAAAATTACTATATTTACCAATATTTTTTAAAGCTACTATTTTTATAAATATTATTAAAAAATTATTATATTTGTAAACCCCTAAATTTTGTAATTTGTTTTATTTATAATTAGCTGTAGACATTATCTTCTTAATTTAAAATTTAAAAAAGGTCAGCAGTCAGCACCAACCTTTTCCAAAGCGAGTGAATAGAAGGCCAACTTATCAAAATCAAATTAAACAATTTGAATTTGAAGTAATTAAAATTTGACTTTTTTTTCTTCAAAACATTAAAACATTATTAAAGAGAGAGATTGAAAGAATAGGAATAGAATTGGTATTTGAATATTTGGTTGTGCGTGCGTGCTTATTCCCATTGCCAAAAACGATGCCATGCGGATGCTGTTACTTACTGTTGAAATTAAAAGGAGGAATATAATCCCTTTCTCTGTGTTTTTTTTTGGACTCACTCTTTCTAAATTGCTGTAATCGAAAGCGACTTTTTTAAAGAAGAAAAAATAATTATAAAAGCTCCTTAACCCAATTTCACACTTCAATTCTCTTTTCTTTTGCTCTTTCTTTCATTTCTCTCATCACCCAAATCCCTAATGGCTCAGGTTTTTTTCTTCTTCATCTTTCTCCTATTTCTTTTAGAAAAATTCGAGATGGGTTTCTTTTTTTAAAATTCTCTGATTAGATTTAGATTTCACTCTCTGGATTTATGACAGAAAGTAGTGCTGAAGGTGATGACGATGACTGATGATAAAACAAAGCAGAAAGCGATCGAAGCTGCTGCCGATATCTATGGTTCGTCTTCATTACTCATCTTAATTGATAAAGAGAGAAGTAACCCGTAATTTTATAAATTTTATTTATTTATTTTCTTATCATTCTTGGATGTTTTTTTTGATTTTTTAATTAAATGTTTGATTTTATAAACTTTATTAGATTCTTTTATCTTTCAGACGTCGTCGGATCTTAACATATAGCACTGCTACGCATCGAGAAAAAAGGAGTAGGATTTTTTTTTAATTTATAAGTAAATTAAATTTTGATGGTTAAATCGATAGGTGTTGATTCGATCGCGGCGGATCTAAAGGATCAGAAATTAACGGTGATAGGATCGATGGATGCAGTGGCGATAGTGAAGAAATTAAAGAAGGTAGGGAAAGTGGATATAATATCAGTTGGACCTGCTAAGGAAGAGAAGAAAGAGGAGAAAAAAGAAGAGAAGAAAGAAGAAAAGAAGGAAGAAAAGAAAGAGGAAAAGAAGGAGGAGAAGAAAGACGAGAAAAAGTAAAAACAAACAAATAAAACGTACAATTCCTTTTACCCCTTCTTTCAATTTTTTATTTTCTTATATATAACTTACTTAATTACAAGTTTTAATTTTTATTTAGTTTTTTTTTTTTTAATATAAATATCTAAAGTTTCCATGAAAATATACGTTTCTATTTTCTATTTTATTGTTTAAATATCCATTAATTATGTTATAATTGAGAAATTAAAAAAAAAATGTTGTCAAAGGTATCACTTTTTCCAATTTATCAATATATGGAGGATATTGATCATCTAGTCTTTCATTTTAATGTTATATTATCTTCACACTACCTTGCGAATCTGTGAAGGAAAAAAATTGTTATTTTACATGAAACATTTAATGGAATATCCGTAGGGTCTCAATTAATCTTTGATATCTTTTATGGAAATCAAATTTAAAATTGAGTTAGCTAGATTTAGATTTGTCATAACGGATGGATGGATTGATTGAGACTGAGAGGAACGTTGAAATTGAATGGCGTTTTGATCAACCAATATCACTCTTTCCGTAAAGTAAATACTAAAATTAAATTCTTTGTGGAATGCAGCTACTTTTTCATAATACACAAACAAAATCCTACTTCAATTCAATTATTAATATATATAGGTTGTCATGTGTTGAGATATATGATTAAATTTACCTTGAACCATTGGCTCAAGCTTTTGGTTCAATTGGTGATTTAACATATTCATATACAGATCGAGCAGGAGGCCCCAAGTTCATTCTCCGGTTGTGTCATTTGTTCTTGTTTCCTCCCATTTAAATTCCACATGTTTGGGTCTTGTGCAATTATCCAAGCCCACATGTGAGGGGGGAGTGTTGAGATATATGATTAAATTTACCTTGAACCATTGGCTTAAGCTTTTGGTTCAATTGGTGATTTAACATATTCAATATCATGTTTCAGTTTGATCTTTATACCCTTTAAATTTTTATTTTTAATTGTTGTATTTTATTTAAATTTGATCGATGTAATTATTGTCTTTAATGAATGGTATTAAATTCAATTAAAAAATAATAAACTCAATTAATTTTATGAGATGTCAAGGTAAAGGTATGTATATGAAAAGAAATTAATGAGTACACTTTTAATCTTCTATAATAAGTCAACAGGATATATAAAAAGTGGGCTTCCTTTTCTATTAGGTTGAATATTCGAGTATTTTCTTTTTTAATTTGATCTAATATCTATAAAAATTTTGGGTAAAATATCATTTTGATCCCTGAACTTTTACTCAGGTTTCATTTTCGTCCTTAAACTTTTAAAAATTATATTTTTTATCCCTGAATTTTATCATTCCTTTCATTTTGGTCTTTCCGTCTATGTTTTTCTATTTCAACATACTTTAATACCATTCAATTGATGGGATTACAATTAATACCATTCAATTTTAACATACTTTTTCTTAGCACTGAAAAATTGTCATTAAATAATAAACTGAAAAAAGAATATAGTTAAGTGGTGTGTGGTTTTGGTTGGTTTATGTATATCATGAGAAAGGACGTAATTTCTTGGTGGCGGATGTATTATTGTGGGCTGATGCTGAAAAGCAATATGAGAACAAAACTCGAATGGTTTGGATCAAAATGGTCTTACATATGGCTGCGATTTTTTATTTCTTTAACGCATTCTGCCAATGATTTCTGATTTGTATTGTTTGGCACGTTACCTTTTACCCATTTCTGGTGGCTATCGCTATTGCTGACCACTTTTGGGGATCTCTTTTACACGATTTAATATTCTTCTCTACATTTTTATTTTCAATAAAAAAAAAAGATTTTTCTTGTAACCTTTTTGGGGTGTTTGGTATGCGGGAATCAGAATTGAATGTCTGAGAATTAGATGTCTGAGAATAATTAGCATGAAAATAAAATGGATGAAAATTTAATACATGTATTTAGAGTGTGCTGGAATGAGATTCAAATGTTTGGGAATATGACGTCTGTGTTTGGAGTGTGTTGGAATTTGAATTTATGGGAATATGATTATTGTGTTTTGTAGGAATATATAAGTTGATTTTTTTATTTAATTATTATCTAAAAATTAATTAATGATATTAAATTTAACTAAATTAAAATTATCAACTATATTCTATTTATAAGTTTAGATTTTTTAATTTTCCTTTTAATATTATTTCATTAAATAAAATAAAATTGATGAAACATATAGGAATCAACTTCTTACAATCATGTATTATTATATAAAATATTTAATATTAATTGACTGTAAAAAATAAATGATTGTTGTCATTAAATTTTGAGGGTTTAATAATAAATTTCAAAAGTGGCGATTTTTGTAAAAAAAAAAAGAAAGTATAAGTTTTATAACATTCATTAATTAATGAACTAAAAAGGTGAAATTAAAAGGTATGAATAACTTTTATAAGAAACATTAGTGTGATTTTTTATTCTATAATTACTAGAGTGGAAAATTGAAAGAAAACAAATTTATTAATTTAAGGAAAGTGAAAAGTGTTATTTTTTAAAATAAAAATATTTGTTGAACTTGAAATTAAGCTTAAAAAAACTATAAAATAAATTTTCTCTAATTTACAAATGTTCATTTAATTATGTAAAACATATTAAGTTTAGTGTAAGATATATTGACTTTCATTTAAAAACTATTAAAAAAATATTATTTTAATTTTTTATAAAAAAAAAATATTTTTTCATTTTATCTTACTCACGGTAACCTACTAAATGCTCATAACCTCCTTAAAACGTAGAGATGGCAAAATTCCCCGCGGGTTAGGAGCCCCACCCCTATAGGGAATCCCCGCTTTATAGGGTTAGGGTTAAGGGGAAATTTTTTCCCAAATTTGTTATAGGGTTAGGGGATGAGAACACATTCTCCGTCTGCCCCCGATCCCGAACCCGATATTTTAATAACATCTTATGTATTTTGTTTACTTTTATCTTTATTTATTAGATAAAATATATATAAAATGTGGTTATATTAACTTATAAATTATAAAATGTTTAATATTGTATTTTTTTATCTTAAAATGTATATTTTAAATATATATTCGTTTTTTATATTTCTTTTTAAATAAGAATTAAAATATAAAAA